>CM076579.1:577208223-577607283 GCA_034641835.2 Pinus albicaulis | reverse complement strand
AAACTTCGAATTCCACCTCAAAGCTCAACCGCTCTAGATCGTGAGAAAAAATTATTTCTAGCACAGATATCGACTGCAAGGGGCGTTTACCAGACCTTTCACTTTCAGAAGAAAGATGAATCCGGAGGCTACCTGGCCCGCATGCAGACTCTGTCTACCGAAATAAGTTTGTAATCACTGTGATGATCAATCTCTGCTTCAATAGCTCCGATACCATGTAGAAATTTGCTTAATAATGATTAATTATCCACCGAGACTATCCTGATCACATACAATTCGAATTTATATGCAACACATAATCTCTTCCACTCAGATCATCACACATGCGGAAATAAAATCAAGCGATAACACATCAAATCATTATACACATTAACACAGTATGTATGGGGAAAGCTTATAGCTGAAAACCCCGCAGCTATTGTGTATATTATAATGGAGAAATCAAGTAACAAACTCAGTACAATACTCCTCACAAGTACTCGGTACTTTCTCATACAGTTACCCACAATCTAGCTCAGTTTTGAACAGGTTACTGGTTCAAAACTCACCGCCAATTGCCTTGCCTCTATTGCGCAATCTAGGCCTGTCTATATAGAGATCCAAGGTTCGAATCTCCTTGGCTTGACTACGCAATTTTCATGGACAAATCCTCCAAGTGTGGTGCAAATCTCATGCACAACTGATGTCGCCACTGATAGCTAACTCCACCCTTTCATCTACCTCTTTCAATGGTCTCCACTGAACTGATCATGCACTGTAGTGAACTGATGTGTTCTTGAGTTGAATAATGAGTTACTAATTAATGAATTAAATAATATTTAATTCATTCCACTCATAACTAATTGATTAGCTAGTTAAACTAATCTCAACTAGTTCAACTAAAATAAACAGAACACAACTCCACTATCTGTCTCATTAACTCCTCTAAACTTCTGCCTGTTAGGTCCCTATATCACTAGTATAGTCCTTTATTATGGTTATTTTAACCCCCTTATTGTTATTATTGAACCCTTGTAACCCCCATTTTGTTATTATTGTGCCCTTAAATTATTATTGTTAGGTCGGCTAGGATTACATTGTGGCCCACTAGAATTACATTATGGCCACATGGACTCCTATATATAGAAAGGAGGTTTTGTAAATTGTATCATCCAAGAATTGTTCATTTATGTAATGTATTGGAGGTTTCCCCCTCGAAGTGGCTTATTTCTAAAGCGTTCATATCTCTTTTCTTCTATTTTTGGAGCTGGTTACACAACATTTGGTATCAGAGGTTTGGATTCTAGGGTTTCGCTGCTCCAAACAGGTCATCGTGGCATTTTCGCTATAAATTTTTTTCTACGAAGCTTTCGAAGCTGAAATTTTTAGGGTGCGAAGCTGAAATCTTGAGGAAGGTTGTCTAAAAATTTCAGATCTTGGTTCGCAATATTTGAGGAGATATCATCTGTGGAAGTTAGGTATCTTTTCAAGCTCATAAACAGGTCATCGTGGCATTTGCGCTATAAAGTTTTTTGTACGAAGGTTCAGAGTCTGAAATTAATATGGTGCGAAGCTGAAATCCTGAGGAAATTCTTCAAAAAATTTCAGAGCTTGGTTCGCAATATTTTTGGAGATATGATCTGTGGAAGGTAGTGCTTTTTCAGGCTCCTGAATTTCATCTCAAAGAGGTGATCGTGGGAAAAGTTCAATAACTCTCTCTCTGGGCATCGGATTGGAGTGCCGTAAAAAGTGGTTGCAATTACACGGACCACAGTTTCTTGGCTATCAATTTCAGAGACGAAGGAAAAAACAGTGACACGTGGAAATCCGTACAAGTTGGCTCTACTGAACCAGTCCAAAGTTGGGTCATTGTGGGAGATTGGAAATAACTTTGTCTTGAAGAATCCAAATTAGATCATATCTGTGGCATTTGAAAGATAGTTTAGAAGGCTACTAAAGCAGTGAATTTCAGATATTGAATATTCTCAATTACAGATATAATTCAATTTCAATACAGAGCTCCTAAAAAGCAAGTAAAAGGTGTGTATTTTTTTCCAATTGCATAAGTCTTGTTTGAAGAATCAAGTTGAATTGATTCCAAGGGAATATTGTAGAATAGATATCAGTATTGGATTCTAAAATGGCCTCTAAAAAGAATTCAACTCCCATCAAGCCTTTAGAAGGCTCTACTATGACTCATGAAGACGAAGAATGGCAACATGACATATCAAAATTACAAGAGCAAGTGCAACAAATTTCGCTCTCGCAAAGAACAACAAAAAATGAAATGGAAGTTTTGAAGAAAGGCATGGAAACTAAGATGGATGGTTTGAAGAAAGGCATGGAATCTAAGATGAATGGTTTGGAATCTAAGATGGATGGCATGGAAGTGGGCATGGAAGCTAAGATTGATGACATGGAAGCTAAGATCGATGAAAACATGAAAGACAACATGGAAAACATGAAGAATGTCTAAAATCATACATGGAAGGCTTGATGACAAGCTTAAAACAAGAAACGATTCCTAATGGTGGAAATATAGTAGAAGAACCTCATGATGAGAACAAAATAAATGTTAATCGTGATTTCATAACCTCTAATGTTGGCGGGAAGAACCACCATAATCCAAAAATGGATATGAGGAAGTTTGATGGAAAGGATCCTGTAACATGGATACTACAGATGGAGCAATATTTTGATCTCCATAACGTGCAAAACACACAAAAGGTACGCATTGCAACTTTACATTTAGAACAAAATACATTTGTATGGTATCGATGGCTTTGCTCCCATAAAAAAATTGTCACTTGGTCGATTTTTACGGAGGAAATGATAGCACATTATGAGGATACAAAGAGCAACACCTTCTTTAGCCAATTGATAAATCTCAAACAAAAGGGTTTAGTGGGTCAACACATTGAGGACTTCCAAAAATTGAATATAAGGGTAACTGATATTCCAGAGGAACACAGGATTGATCTCTTCATAGGCACTTTAAAGGATAACATCCAACATGAAGTTCGCGTTTTGGAACCTGATTCATTGGAGAAGGCATTCGGGTTGGCAAGAAAAGTTGAATGTAAAATTATGGCGACAAGGAAGCCTACCACTCAATTCTATAAAGAAGGAAGTGTTGCTACGCCTAGATTTCCACAACCTACAAGGTTGACACCACAACAATTGGAAGAAAAAAGAGCAAAAGGGCTTTGCTACGGTTGTGATAGCAAATACACTAAAGGTCATAAGTGTGCTGAGAAGAAATTATTTTACATAGATTGTGAAGAGGAAGAAGAAAATGAACAAGAAGAGGATATACACCGGGAACCAGCCCCAGAAGAGGAAGAAATGAATCCGACCATATCGTGTAATGCACTGGCAGGAATTACCACTCCTCAAACTCTCAAGATAAAAGGACAAATCAAGAAGAAAAAGGTAATAGTGTTGATTGATTCGGGTAGCACCCATAATTTTATTCATTGTAAGGTAGCCAAATCGTGTAATGCACTGGCGGGAATTACCACTCCTCAAACTCTCAAGATACAAGGACAAATCAAGAAGAAAAAGGTAATAGTGTTGATTGATTCAGGTAGCACCCATAATTTTATTCATTCTAAGGTAGCCAAGGAATTAAATTGTTTCCTATACCCAGCACCAGAATGTCAAGTGATGGTTGCAAATGGAGGAACTATAAATTGCTCTAGAAAATTCCATAATATCAAGCTAACCATGGGGGAATATGTATTGACTATTCCAATGGTTTCCATTCCTATGGGAGGTGCTGATGTTGTACTAGGAGTACAATGGTTACAATCTTTGGGGACGATAGCTTTTAATTTTCAAGAACTTTTCTTGAAATTTTTTTCAGAAGGAAAGGAAGTCGAATTACGGGGTATTGAAGGGAAGTCGGGAAGGATAATAAGCTCTAATGTCATGACAAAGCTTCTAAAGAAATAACAACGAGGCGTAATTGCACAATTATGCTCATTAGAAGTTCCGACATCAAAATCATCTATTTCTGTAGATCTCCAACAAGTCTTGGACAATCATTCCAAGGTGTTTGAAACTCCCAAAGGACTCCCACCTATTCGTGATAATGATCATGCTATTCATTTGATTCCAGGAAGTGTTCCTCCAAACATCAGGCCTTATAGATATCCTTACTTCCAAAAGAGCGAAATTGAACATATGATTGCAGAAATGTTAGAGGCGGGTATAATTCAACCTAGTCAAAGTTCTTTCTCTGCTCCTGTAGTATTGGTACACAAGAAGGATGGATCATGGCAAATGTGTCCAGATTATAAGGAGCTCAATAAGCTCACCATTAAAGACAAATTTCCCATTCCTTTGATTGATGAATTACATGGAGCAAATTATTTTACCAAGTTGGATCTTCGTTCAGGATATCATCAAATTAGAATGAAGAGTGAAGATATTCCAAAAATAGCATTTTGAACTCATGAGGGTCATTATGAATTTTTGGTCATGCCTTTTGGCCTTACCAATGCACCTTCTACATTTCAAGGGTTGATGAATTCCATTTTCAAACCCTTCCTTAGAAAATTTGTGCTAGTATTTTTTGATGATATACTAATCTACAGCAGGTCTTGGAAGGATTATGTGGAACATGTTGACAGGGTGCTCAAACTATTGCAGGAGAAACAATTATATGCAAAAACATCCAAATGTTTCTTTGGAGTACAAGAGTTGGAATATCTGGGTCATATTGTATCTCATGAGGGTGTTAAAGTAGACCCTAACAAAATTAAAGCCATTAAGGAATGGAAAGTCCCCACAACCATATAGCAGTTGCGAGGATTTCTCGGGTTAACAGGGTATTATCGCAAGTTTGTTAAGAATTATGGGAGAATAGCAGCACCTCTAACAACATTATTGAAGAAAGATGCCTTTTCATGGACTCCTGAAGCAACTAAGGCCTTTGAACGTCTTAAAGAGGCAATGTGCCTAGCACCGGTCTTAGCTACACCAGACTTCACAAAAACCTTTATTGTGGAATGTGATGCCTCAGGAAATGGAATTGGTGCGGTTTTAATGTAGGAAGGAAGACCCATTGCTTTTGAAAGTCGTCCAATCAAAGGAAAGTATTTACAGAAACCTATTTATGAGAAGGAAATGTTAGCAATACACACATGCACTAAAGAAATGGTGAACATACCTAATGGGAAGACACTTCAAGGTAAAAACTGATAATGATAGTCTTAAAAACTTTTTGGAACAAAGACTATCTTCAAAAGAGTAGCAAAAATGGGTCACAAAGATGTTGGGTTATGACTTTGAAATAATCTACAAAAAAGGAAAGTTTAATGTTGTTGCAGATGCACTCTCAAGAAAGAATGAAGAGGTGGAAGCATTGCTTTGTGCCATTTCTATTATCCAACCAGATTGGATAACCGAAGCAAGAGATGAATGGAAGAAGGACAAAGATGTATGGACACTCATTCAAAAGTTGCAGCAAGATCCTAGTACATCTGACACATTTAGTTGGAAAAATGATTCCTTATGGTACAAAGATCGCTTATATCTTTGTAAGAATTCCCAACTAAAACAAAAGATTCTTCTGGAATTGTACACTTCCTCAAGAAAGAATGAAGAGGTGGAAGCATTGCTTTGTGCCATTTCTATTATCCAACCAGATTGGATAACTGAAGCAAGAGATGAATGGAAGAAGGACAAATATGTATGGATACTCATTCAAAAGTTGCAGCAAGATCCTAGTACATCTGATACATTTAGTTGGAAAAATGATTCCTTATGGTACAAAGATCGCTTATATCTTTGTAATAATTCCCAACTAAAACAAAAGATTCTTATGGAATTGCACACTTCTCCTTTAGGAGGACACTCAGGATTTTTAAAAACTTACCACGGGGTGAAGAAAGAATTTTTTTGGGATGGCCTTAAATCTGATATTCAAAAGTTTGTGGCGGAATGTTTGGTTTGCCAGCAGAATAAAGTGGAAACAATTAAGACCCCGGGACTTCTACAACCTTTATCCATTCCAAGTCAACGTTGGGAGGAGATTTCAATGAATTTTATCACAGATTTACCTAAGTCCGAAGGAAAGAGTGTCATCATGGTGGTAGTTGATAGACTTACCAAGTATGCACACTTTTGTGCATTATCTCATCCATTTAAAGCAAGTACGGTTGCTACTACATTTATGGACAGAATTCAAAAGCTACATGGAAGCCCAAGGGTTATTGTGAGCGATAGAGATCCCATTTTTACTGGAATTTTTTGGACGGAGTTATTTTCTTGTTTGGGTACTCAATTAGCTCATAGCTCATCTTATCATCCTCAATCTGATGGTCAAACTGAGATAGTAAATAAATGTTTGGAAGGATATCTTCGTTGTTTTGTATCTGCTAAACAAACACAATGGGTCAAATGGTTACCTCTTGCTGAATGGTGGTATAACACTTCCTTCCATACTGCAGCAAAAATGACCCCATTTATGGCACTTTATGGATATCATCCACCATTCATCACATCATCTTTAAGGGAAAATTCGAAGGTTCAAGCAGTGGAAGATCACATCGAGCATCAGCAAGAAGTTCTCCAACTCTTAAAGGATAACCTGAATTTAGCACAAAATCGAATGAAACAACAGGCAGATCAACATCGTAGCGAGAGAAGTTTTGATGTAGGAGATTGGGTATTTTTACGGCTACAACCATACAAACAAATGTCCCTCAAACAAGCAAAGAAGGATAATAAATTATCGCCAAAGTACTATGGTCCTTACAAGGTGTTGCAAAATATTGGTACTATGGCATACAAATTGGAGCTTCCTGCTTCTTCGCGAGTACATCCAGTTTTCCATGTTTCGTGCTTAAAGAAGGTTATAGGTGAAAATCTTCCGGTTCAAACAATATTGCCAGAACTTGATGAGGAAGGAAAAATCATATTGGAATCGGAAGCGGTCACGGAAACAAGAACTCGACAACTACGGAATCGATCAATTTCAGAGTATCTCATCAAGTGGAAGAACTTACCCACTGAAGATTCTACATGGGAGGATGAGAATTTTATACGAAAGCACCCAGAGCTACTCAAGCGTTGAGGACAACACTTTTTTTGAAGGAGAGGGGCATGTTAGGTCCCTATATTACTAGTATAGTCCCTTATTGTTGTTAGTGTAACCCCCTTATTGTTATTATTGTACCCTTGTAACCCCCATTTTGTTATTATTGTACCCTTAAATTATTATTGTTAGGTCGGCTAGAATTACATTGTGGCCCACTAGGATTACATTATGGCCCCATGGACTCCTATATATAGAAAGGAGGTTTTGTGAATTGTATCATCCAAGAATTGTTCATTTATGTAATGTATTGGAGGTTTCCCCCTCGAAGTGGCTCATTTATAAGGCGTTTATATCTCTTTTCTTCTCTTTTTGAGTTGGTTACACAACATTAATCTATTCTCTTGAAGCACTTGAAATCAGTTATTGAAGTGGAAAACTAGTTAGCTAAAGGAATTTCGAGTTCTAAGGTTGGTTGGTGGGACATGCAAGTGGACTTAGTTAACTGAGTGATTCTAAGTTGTAACAGAGTTGGATGTGTAGTTATGTGAGTTGTAAAGTAGTTTAATTCAATTGAGTGAGTTAAACTCAGTTGTGCTAGTTGTAACTGAAGATACACTAGTGAGAGATTAGTGAATTAAATATTAATTAATTCACATGGAGTGATCTCACATGCAACTGAATATTTACTACTGTTAACTACATGCATGTCAGATCCAATGGAGACCCAGTTGAGAGGTAGGTGAAAGGGGCAGTTGTACTATATTAGATTGCACTCTTGTAAGCCAAACACACATTGGATATGCTCATGAGGATTGCACAGTCAAGGAGGCTGTGATTGCATCGAATTGGTCTTTGTAATCAACTTGGATTATGCAGTGGAGGCAGGTTGTTGTGAGTCAGAAAATTGGCTAAGGCATTTGCCAAATTTCTGCACGACAGTGTGAGACGATTGTATCTTGTACTGAGAGCTCTTGGAGTAGAGTTATGTATGATATTGTTTCATGATCCATGATATATACATAATATATGATAGTGGGGTTTTTAGATTTATTCTTTCCCGGTAAACATCTGTGTTATGTGTGAATGATCTTTCTTCATGTGTTTGAAATTGGTGATTGTGTTTTAAATTTCCGCAAAGATTTTTGTAGAAGATATTTTGTATTTAACAGTGGCATATAATTGTTAGATTAGGAGAATCTAGGCAATACATAATTGTATTAAAATTTATACATGGTATCAGAGCACATAATATTGCAATTTTGTAGTAGCTGAGTTTGTTGGTGGAAACAATTCAAATTTGTTGCAAGAATTTCTTGGTGCGACAATTGAGTAAACATTGAAATGGCTTTTAATGGCTTGTGGCTAGAGTATGCACTCAAGCGCAGCTCGAACTACATTTCTTGGAAGGATAGGATGGAGGCAATGCTTGAAGATAATGGCTTGAAGGAATTCATCGACAGTGATGTTCATAAGCCCACTTCGACAAATGCTGCATTGCTTGACACATGGCAAAAGAAGGTAGCAAAGACGAGAAGGATATTGTTGGAAGGTGTATGAGACCACATTGTCTTAAGCCTTCATGGGAAAGCCACTCCATATGCTATGTGGAAGGCTTTAACGGATATTTTCCAAAGCAGCAGCGACCATAGAAAATTGGCGCTAAAGGATAAACTCAGAAAGATCAAGATGGAAAAGGGTGACAATATTCCAAAGTATCTCACAAAGTTTGTGCAATGTCGGGATGAACTGGGGAGTGTGGGAATCACTATTGCCGATGATGATTTGGTGAGCTTGGCTCTCTTGGGACTTCCTAAGAGTTGGCATAGTTATCAAGACTCTGTCAACGGATGGGAAAAATTGTCGGATTGTGAATGACTGTGGTCGGATCTAGTGCAGGAGGAGTTCAGATGGAACACCAGAGATGGCTCTTCATCAAAGCATGATGATGAAGAGGATTTTTCTTTGGCTGCCAAGGCAAGGAAAGGGAAGGGGAAAAAATTCCACTCAAAATCCAAGTCTAAAGGCAAGAAGTTGGATTTGTCCAAGGTGAAGTGTTTTCACTGTCATGAACATGGGCATCTCGCCACTAACTGCCCACAGAAGAAGAAGAACAAGAAGGTAGTTGGAGCTGCAATTGATGAGGCCCTTGACTAGCAATTTGAACTTGATTTCTCTTTGATCGCATGCTTGGTATCAAGCACAATGGGATCGGTGTGGTATCTTGATAGTGGTGCTTCCTTCCACATGATGGGAGATAAGGAGCTTTTCAGTGACTTAGATGAGAAAGATCTCCAAATGCATATAGATATGGGCGATGATGGATGATATAGTGCAACCGACATTGGTACCATTACCTTTGAGAGGGAGTCAGGTAAACCATTTCAATTGAAATATGTTATGCATGTTCCAGGTCTAAACAAAAACTTGGTCTCAGTCGCGATGTTGGAGGACAAAGGCTATGACGTTGTTTTCAGCAATGGAAAAGCTTTCCTGCGACATAAAACAACGGGTCAAGCTAAGAGGATAGCGATTCGAGTCAAGAATATCTACAAGCTGGAGGTAGAAGGTTAGGTTGCCATGATGGGCAAGGCGGAAAAATTAGTGAGCCAGGATGAGGGTGAATTATGGCATAGGCGATTGAGCCATCTTCATCATGGAGCCTTGAAAGTCATGCAACAAATATCTACTGGACTTCCAATGGGAACACTTGCTCAATTAGATCAGTGCAAGGGTTGCACCATGGGGAAGTATGAAAATTACACCTTTCATGAAAAGGAGAACCATGCTTCGGTGACCCTGGAGAGAGTTCACACAGACGTGTGTGGACCATTCTCGCTTGCTTCAACAGCAAAACACAGGTATTATGTTATTTTTGTTGATAAATTTTCTCGTAAATGTTGGATCTTCTTCATGCAAAAGAAGGATCAAACATTCTCAAAGTTTTGTGAGTTTAAGGAATTGGTTGAGAAAGATTTGGGGAAGCAAGTGAAGGCTCTACGGAGCGATAATGGTGGAGAATACATCTCAAACGAATTCCAAGGCTTCTGTAGCAAAGAAGGAATTCGAAGAGAACTCATAGCGCCTCATAACCCACATCAAAATGGGATCGCAGAGAGGAAGAACAGAACGATCGTGGGTGTGGCACGCGCAATGCTGCATGATCAGGGCCTACCAATGCATTTGTGGGCGGAAGCATGCAACACTGCGGTTTATGTGCAAAATTGTTGTCGTCATAGAGTACTTAGCATGAGTACACTAGAAGAAGCTTTTACTAGTAAGAAACCGGATGTTTCTCACTTTAAGATTTTTGTCTCATCTGTTTATGTGCATTTGACCAAGAACACCAGGAAGAAGCTAGAGCTGACTGTTGAAATTGGGATATTTGTGGGGTACACAAAAACACCCTATAATTATCGTGTGTATTTTCCTAACAGTAAGATGATTGTTATGCGATGGGATATAAAATTCGATGAGGGGAAAGCCATGCGGTTGTCACTTAAGAGGGAGCTGGACTTGCATGCAGAGGAGGAATTGTTGGTTCCCAAAGATGAGTCTCTAGATGTGGATCAGCCATAGGAGGAGGTTCATGGAGTGGAGGAGTCCACTCACGCAGAGCCAAACATCAAAACTAGTAGAAGGCATACCACAGAACCTGAGAGGCTGAAACTTGATGTGGCACAGAATGTAGGAGTCTCTACTTCACAACACAGACAAAGACAGTCTCCTGACCGATTCACTGGATACATGGCTCTCATGAGAAAATGTATTGTGACTGAGCCATCTTCCTTTCAGGAAGCAGTGCAGGAGCGCACATGGGTAGATGAAATGGTGGAGGAGTATGACTCCATTGTCAGAAATAGTGCTTGGGAAATTGTTCCAAGGTCGATTGATAAATCAATGGTAGGTTCAAGATGGATCTACAAGTTAAAACAAGTTGTTTATGGGAGTGTTGAGAAATACAAGGCCAGATTTGTGGCTCGGGGCTTCTCATAGATCGAGGGGATTGATTATGAAGAAACGTTTGCCCCTGTCTCACGGTATTCTTCCATAAGGACCATCCTTGCTCTCTTAGCACAGTTGTGTTGGCACATTCTTCAGATGGATGTGAAGACTGTGTTACTTAATGGGATCATTGAGGAAGAAGTGTACATTGAGCAGCCTGGAGGATTTGAGATCTTCATCAGTGAGTCGCATGTGTGCAGACTCAAAAGAGCATTGTATGGGCTGAAGCAAGCACCCCATGCTTGGTACACTTAAATCAACAGTTATTTCACCGGACTTGGCTTCACCAAGAGTGAGGCGGATGCAAACCTATACCAGATTGTGGTGGAAGGTAAGCGTTTAATCATTGTTTTTTATATTTATGATTTAATACTGACTGGTGATGAGCAGCTGATACACTCATGCGAGGAGGACCTTACAAAGGAGTTCGAGATAAAGGATATGGGTCTCCTTCATTATTTCCTTGGATTGAAAATATGGCAGCAAGATGGTGAACTTTTTGTGTCTCAAGGCAAGTATGCAAGGGAGATACTGGGTAAGTTCCACATGGATGGCTGCAAGCCCATGGATACTCCTCTTCTAGGAAACTGGATGAAAGAGGACGCTACATCTGGAGAGGTAGTGGATGCTACTGTCTATCGATAGTTAGTGGGTTCGCCAATATATTTAGTGAATACAAGGCTGGACATATGCTATGTGGTGAGCCAGCTTAGTCAAGCGATGGTTACGCCTACCAAGCTCTTTTGGAAGGCCGGCAAGCATGTCCTGAGATACCTAAGAGGAACATCTGAGTATGGCTTGTGGTACAAACAGAAGGATGAGGTGAAGTTGCATGGCTTCACGGATGCAGATTGGGTGGGCAGCCCAACAGACATAAAGAGCACATCAGGAGGGGTCTTCAATATTGGATCTACAGTTCTTTCTTGGTACAACAGGAAACAGAGATCCGTGGCACTCAGTTCAGCGAAATCTGAATACATGGCAGCAAGTCAAGTTGCATGTGAGGCTATTTGGATGAGAAAGATCCTGGTTGGTTTGTTTGGTTCTAGTTTAGATCCTACAGTGATTCATTTTGATAATCAGAGTTGCATTAAAATCTCGATTAATCCTGTGATTCATTATAGATATAAGCATATAGATATTTGGTATCATCATATCAGATATTGTGTGCAGCGGAAGATCATGTTGCTTCAGTGCATTCCTACGGAGGATTAAGATGCAGATATTCCGACGAAGGCACTCACCAGGAGAAAATTCGAATACCATAAAGACAAGATCGGGGTGAAGGATAATCCATTTCTTGTTGAGAGGGAGTGTTGAGATTCAACAAGATGATGATCCTAGTGAAAATTAAGCACCTACATTAGGTGGGGCCCGCAGGCTATTTTTAGGTGTATGTCTATTTTTAGAATGGTTGAGAAAATTCTATTTATAGCAGAAGTCTATTTATAGATGTTGATAAAATTCTATTTATAGATGATGTTCTATTTTTAGATGTATGTGCGAAGTCTATTTATAGATCACATGTCTATTTATAGATGCATGTCGATTATTATTATCCCTTAATAATAGTTGGACAATAAATATTAATCTATTCTCTTGAAGCACTTGAAATTAGTTAACTAAAGTGGCAAACCAGTTAGCTGAAGGAATTTCGAGTTCTAAGGTTGGTTGGTGGGACATGCAAGTGGACTTAGTTGTAACTGAGTGATTCGAAGTTGTAACAAAGTTGGATGTGTAGTTATGTGAGTTGTAAAGTAGTTTAACTCAATTAACTAAGTTAAACTCAGTTGTGCTAGTTGTAACTGAAGATACACTAGTGAGAGATCAGTGAATTAAATATTAATTAATCACACGAAGTGATCTCACATGCAACTGAAGATTTACTATTGTTAACTACATGCATGTCAGATCCAGTGGAGACCTAGTTGAGAGGTAGGTGAAAAGGGCATTTGACTATTAGTTGTACTATATTAGATTGCACTCTTGCAAGCCAAACACACATTGGATATGCTCATGAGGATTGCGCAGTCAAGGAGGGTGTGATTGCATCGAATTGGTCTTTGTAATAAACTTGGATTGCGCAGTGGAGGCAGGTTGTTGTGAGGCAGAAAATTGGCTAAGGCATTTGCCAAATTTCTGCATGACAATGCGAGACGATTGTATATTGTACTGAGAGCTCTTGGAGTAGAGTTTTGTATGAGATTGTTTCATGATCCATGATATATACATAATATATGATAGTGGGGTTTTCAGCTTTATGCTTTTCTGGTAAACATCTATGTTATGTTTGAATGATCTTTCTTCATGTGTTTGCAATTGGCAATTGTGTTTTAAATTTCCACTAAGATTTTTGTAAAAGCGATTATGTATTTAACAGTGGCATATAATTTTTAGATCAGGAGAATCCAGGCAATACATAATTGTATTAAAATTTCTACATTAAATTCCCCCCGATCAGGGTGCTAAGTGGAAGACAATAGCCAGCGGGTGGTGTCACGCGGCAGCGCGCACCACACTGTCAATTCAGGAAATTAAGACTCCAACTTGCAGCTGGCCGAAGGCAGGTACATCTGCATGGCACTCAATAATGGATGCAGACAACAAATATGAGCACCAACTAAGTATGTCAGATAGACATCGGAAAAAGAGGTGCATGCATAACGAGTTAAGGCAGGAAGGGAAGAGGAGGCAAAGCATTGTTCTTAGGTGAAAGATTCAAGGAGGATCCAAGGGCAAGGAAGCTGCAAGTCTGCAACAACGCCAACTTATTCAGTATGTTATGGCTCTGGTTGCTTTCATTGTTAATTTACCTCTTGCTCACTGTAACAACAATGACGACCTTAATTTCATGGGTAGCTTAGATGGTTTGCATGCGACTCATTGCTATAAGTGTTGGCCTCTTTCTGATTTCACGAAGACCTATGATTTCTTCTCGTATGTAATTAAGGAAGGGTCTTTTAAATTTTCCCTCAGTGATCTGCAGGATAACCTGCAATTTTTGGTGTTTCTGGTTATCCTGGCTCCGTTTGTCGACCCTTGTTTCAAAACCCCTTGTCGCCTTCTGTTTTTTCGAACAAAACCCTCCATTCTGGTTTCTTGGGAAAATTATTCTTAAGTTTTGGTTTTGTGGCTATTCAATAATGACAATGCATCTCAAGCCTATGAGATTGCTTGTATGGCGAGCCAGGATAAGCCAGCTCGAGTCTGTAACTTTAACTCTGTCCTCTATAATTGGGTTAGTCAGGAAACTTCACCTCTGTGGAGTGTGAGAGGTGAGGTCAGTGTCCATCAATTAGTTACCTCAGCTTTTGTTACTTCAACGTTGTATCTTATCTATGGTATGTCTGGTAGGGAGATTAATCGTTGCTTTTTTTCTGCTCGTCAATCAGTTCGTCTTAAATGGTTTTGGGCTATGGTCTCACACACACTTCCCTCTTCATTCTCCCTGGTCACCAAACATGTTGGTTCTACCATCTTTAACAGTAATTGCATGGCAATCTGCACTGTGATTTCGACTGCGATGGAAGATGTGGGCCCCATAAGAATTCCCATGCATATTGTTATTGACTTTCTCTTACCATATACAGGCCTATTAAAAATTCTCATAGGTGTTGCTCAGTTGCTGTCAGCGTTTGTCTGTCCGAAAACAAAAATGGTAAAAGGTCAACCTGTCAAACGTCATGCTAAAGAAAAAGGGAAGCAAAAGCTTCCAAAACCCACTGGTGGGCCCAACAAGCGAGGCAGAAAAACGAAGAAATAGGTCATGGAGAATCTCTTCGATATTTATTCCTGAGGAAGTCCACCACAGATTCGCAATATAATTCAAGGCTGGGAGAGGGAAAGCAATAGCAAGGAAGAAGACCTAGAACTATAGGAGAATACCATGGATTTCGTTTCAGACCCCGAGAACACAAGAGGGAGACTGTCCCTTTTTCACTAGTCCATCCATACTCATTGGACTCTCAAATGTGTGTTGGCCAACGCCTTGCTCAGTTTACAGGAAAATGAAGGAAACCCCAATGTGGTTTCAGTTCTGCAGATATTAAAAAAGAAATTCAGGAGGTTAGTGTATCTCAGTAGCATGCTACAACTTGAATTGGAAGAATTGAACGACAGCATCAATCTATGCAGCAAGTTGACATGCCGAGCTCCACTGCAAAAGACCCGGCTCGTATTGACTCTTAAGACGATTAAATCATGATTTTCTAGGTTTCCAATGAATTTTGCAGCTAGCTTTTACTGTTTTCAGTTATACTTTGATAAACATAGTAAAATGGATATACCGACTAGTAGACGGAAGAAACTGTTTCAATATTGGATGGCGTTTAACATATTAAAGTGGCCAACAGAGTTGGTTTTCTTCAAGCAAGTTGAGGCTACTTTATATGTTGCAACTTGCTTTCTTTTTTATAAATAGAAAATAGTAAAGTACTACGAAATTTAAATTAATATATATATATATATTAAAATTAAAATTAAATGCAATCAAGTTGTTGAGATAATGTCACATGCTTGTGAGTAAAGTCGGCTCTTTGAATTAAATACCAACCGTCGTGGTCGCTCAATTGTTACGTAGCGTTAGATACACAATGTGTATATACACATTGATTGCGTTTCACAGAGGTATAGGGTATCACATGTCTCCACCGAGGGAATCTAACATAAAAATAACGCTTGTGTAGAGCCCGTGTGCAGAGTTAACGATTGATCGAAAATATGCATTCGGAAGGTCATAAGGAATCAGAGGCTGAGATGTGCATTAAAGGGTGTGGCTCTTTTGGGAGCTCCGCGACGGATAATATGTGTTCAGAGTGTTACAAAGACCATCTTCTCAAACTCAAAGTTTCAGTAACTCCCACGGTTGCCATAGATGAGCAGACCTCTAAGGTTGAACGTGCTGGTGGTGACACTGATTTCAAAGCCAGAAAGATCGACAATGTCTTGACTTCAATTCACCTAATATTCACACTTGTGTTAGTTCTAAGTTTATTGAAATTTGTGCTTTCAAGTTAAGCGGGTATGTCAAATTTGTTGTTTGGGTTTCCTTTAAATTTTAAAAGTTTCCATTATATTTTTGGCGAAGCAAATGTAAGAAATGGTTCTTTTAACGTTGTTTTCAGGGTTTTTTTACTAATCATAACTATGTTTTTTTAATGGTTTTTTTTACTTATCATAACTATGTTTTTTTCTTTGTCGTTAATGTGATTCGAAGATGATTATAAATTTATATTTAGAAAAAGCTAATTATTATAGTTAATTTAATGTTTTTTCCACATCTGTTATGTATTTCTATTAGTTTTATTACTTACCATAACTATGTTTTTTTGCTTATTGGCAATGTGATTTGAATATTTTTTAAACATATGTAAAAAAAGAAGAAGCTAACAGCGTGAATTTAATATTTTTTCCACATTTAATTTTATATTTCTCATAATTTGTTAATGAATCCTTAAATCACTACTAATTAAGGAGAATATAACTTATTAAAATGTTTTTTTAATGTGACACTAATTTTGTTTGTAATTAAAGTTATTTTATCTAATGAACTAAAAAAAAAATGAGTATACAAGAAAATATATCAAGTCTATTTTTTTTTGTTACATAGTTACAACTAACTCATTCACATGTAAAATATAACACAAAAGGCTTAATAATTATATGTATTAGAGTATGTAAAATATATATAGGCTTATTGTTCACACTAAGTTTTAAATGCAATACATCATGATAAGGTTGAGTAGTCACTTCTCAACAATAAATATCTATGTATTCAACCATAAATGAAAATAAAAATAAGCCAACCATGCCTATGGCCATAGCAAATTGGTGAAGAACTCTTTAAAATAGACATAACTTGCAACTTAAGAGAAAAGGGAGTTTAGTTTTCATTTAGTACTTTGAATGCTAGAAAAATAGGTTCAAATTCCATAATTTGATAGAGGAAGAAAAGATAACATTAAATGAATTCCAAACACACACACACACACATATATATGTTTCAAAATTTGATTGTAGATTTCCTTTGTAGCAACTAGTGCAAAGATTTCGTTATAGTCCACTCCCTGTATCTGAGAAAATCCTTTGGCCACAAATCTGTCCTTGTACTTCTTGATGCTCCAGTCAGTTGCATGCTTCACTTTGTAGATCTATCTCAAACCAACAATTTATTTTCCTTCTGATATGGACACCACCTCCCATACACTATACTTCATGATCAATTTGTATTTTTCCATCATGGCATCAACCCAAACAGGTTAAATTACTTCCTCAAATGAGGAAGCCTTTGTCTCCATGAGCTCTCTCATGAGAGTCATGTATCCAGTGTACCTATCAGGGAACATCCTTTTCCTGCACTATGATTTGGGTGCTCCCACATTCTCCCTTGCATCTTGCAATAATCTATCAACTTCTCTGGTTCTCTTTCTCCTATCTCTCGAAGATTATCGTTGAGCGGGTGCCTCCACTCAGCCTTTTGTCCGCTCCTCTGCATATGTTGCTTCACAACCTTTATAAAATCATCTTGAGGCTCCTCCTTTAGAGCTAGAAGCTCCTACTCTGGTGGGATACTCATCTCACATTCCTGAGAGCATATCATATCCTTCTCATCATTGATCTTGACATCTCTCCTTAAAACGATCATATTTAATGAAGGAAAATACACCTGGTAATTGTGTCGATTTTCAATGTATACTACAAAAACTCCCAACTATGATGTAGGCTCAAGTTTCTTCCTTGAATCCTTGGAGAGACATGACATTAAATTGAAGCTCCAAAATTTTTGAAATGAGACACATGAGCCTTTCTCCCAAAGAAAGCCTCCTCCGATGTGATCATACCAAGTATTTTATGAGGACTCTGGTTTTGAAAGTAGATTGTGATATTGCATGCTTATGCCCATAGATGTAATGGTATCCCTTGATCATGCAACATGGCCCTTGTTGCTCCCACTATACGTATGGTCTTCCTTTCATCTACCCCATTTTGTTGTGGGTTATGGGTTGATGTTATTTCTCTTTGAATACCTTCATTGACACATAAATCCTTGAAGTCATGCGAAACAAATTCACCTCCATTGTTTTTCCTAATATCCTTCACCTTCTTCCTAGTCTCGTTCTCAGCCAATGCCTTAAATTCAAAAAAAAGATGAGAAAACTTCATCCTTGTTTTACATGACCAAGATGCAACATTTTCTAGAGAAATTATCAATAAAAATAACATAGTACTTATGTTTTGTTGTGGAGGTTGTAGAAAAGTGTTCAAAAACATCAAAGTGGAATTGCTCCAAGATTGCATCTACTTTGTTATCTCGACCATTGAAAGTGGATTTGACATATTTCCCCAATGTGCAACCCTTGTAGACTTCTTTTTGGTCTAGGGAGAATTTAGGGAGATCGGTGGTGATTTGTTGCATGATTTTTAAGCACCATGGTGTAGATGACCCAATATCATGTGCCAGAGTTCTCCAACATCTCAACTATGCACTTTTTCGTCTTTATTGCTCAATGCAATGCAATCTTTGATCTCAAGTTTGTATACATTCTTCACTTGAACCCCGATTTGCTTAACTTTCCTAGTAGTTATGTGTCCCAGAAAGGATTTCTCTTTACTCAAAATAGCATTATAGCCACAATCCTCCAATACTTCTACAAAGATCAAGTTCTATTCCAGTCCAAGTATAGACATAACATATTTGAGACGAAGAGGAGAGGCTTTCTCCCTCTCAAAGGTGACAATACCAATTCCTATAATATTGTACCTCCCATCATACCCCATTTTGATATGCATCTAGAGATCCTTCTCTTCCATGCTACTGAAAAACTCCTTGCGCCCTGTCATTTGGAATGAAGCATCAGAATCAAGGTACCACACACTCCCCATAACAGTGTTGGCCATGCATGCTAATAGGGTGAAATCTAACTCAAATTTTGAATCCATTACTTCACCTCCTAGTCCTATTGAAGGCTTCTTGGTAGACTTATTGTGCAGACACCTTGTTGCATAGTGCCTGAATTCATGGAATTGGAAGCATTTTATCTTACTCAAGTCTTTCATATTCCCATTACTTTGGCTAGATTTGGGTTTTCTCTAGGTATTCTTCTATTTGCCCTTATTCCCCTTTCCAACAAATGAAAAATTCTCTCCATCCTCATCTTTGGATGATTTTCCATCTCTTTTATTTCTCCTAAAATCTTCTAGAACCAAATCAGACCACAACCTTTCCCAATAAGGTAATTTTTCCCTTCCATTCACAAATTTCTAGTAGTTGTGCCACGATTTTGGAATGTGTAGAAGAGCTAGGCTCACCAATTCATCTTCTACAAAATTCACCCCAACCCCTCCAAGCTCATCATGAACTTGAGTAAATCTAGAGATATATTTTGTAATAGTATCATTCTTTTACATTCCAATGTTTCTAAGTTTGTCTTTCAGGGCCAATTTTCTATGGTCACTACTATTTTCGAATAACTCAGTCAATGTCTTCCACATAGAAAATGGTGTCTCTTTTCCATGGAGATTTGAGACCACATGGTCTCTCACACCTTCCAGAAGAATTGGTGTGCATCAGGCTATCGAGTTTTGCAATGTTAGTTTTAAAATATTCTAACAAACCATTATCATCGAGCATTGCTTCCATTCGATCCTTCCACTATATGAAATTTGAGATACCCTTCATGGAATACTCCAATATCAGTATGTTGAAAGACATTCTCCCAATCATGAAGAAAATTGCTACACTTAAGCTTCCAAATTGAAAATCTTGAGAGACACGTTTGAAATATTGGTTCTAATGTGATTTTAGGGCTCTGATACCATCTATAAGTTTGATATAAATTGACATTCTTAATATTTCTAACTGAAAACAAGAGACGCAATTCTACTCTACTAATTTACATAACAGAAATCACAATTTAGAACATGCAACAAGAAAAACAACAAATACACATTGATTTATAAGGTAACCCAATTGGGAAAAACCCTCAAGCCTCTTTGCATTAATTAGTTGAATAGATAAACTATTACAATTGATTTCTCCATCTTTGAGCTCAACCTGTAAAAGAAGAATTGTTCTCTCTAATCAATGAGAAACTTTGGCCAACACTTAGCCAAATATTTTCTCACCTAGCTTCCTATTTCCTTGCACAATTCTTGAGGAAATTATCCTCTATTCTTTAGGAATTTCCTCCAAATTGATTGTGCAATTCCCAAATATTTATCTTCTGACCTCATGCAACACTTGTACACTCACTCTAGTATACAAATCATGTTACACTGCCTTGTCATCTGCACTTAAGATGAGGAATTTGAATTCCTTGCATGAACTAGCTATTTTGGGTTGATTGATCAGTTAACTCACATATCTTTGAGTTAGACTATTGTCCCACTGCACAATTGGCCTTCAACTGACTCTATCTATATTTAGATGTCAGTTAATTGAATACAACTGAAATAACTAAACTTGATTCCTAAAATTTACAATCAAACATGCATAAGTGAACTTCAATCCCTCTAACTCGAATTTACTAAGCTAACTAAGTGACAATATCCATGTCACACCAGTTAACTGCCTCCAAATTGTCCCGTTGATGTGGAAATTTGATTTTACTCAATTTGACTAAGGCTAAAGTCAAATTGAGCCTTTCTTGCTACATTTTTTCAGCACAAGTAGGATCTTGCAAAAGTCTTGGAGAATTCTTCTCGAAGGTGTGAGGGACCATGTGGTCTCAAATCTCCATGGAAAAGAGGCACCATTTTCTATGTGGAAGACATTAACAGTGTTGTTCGAAAATATCAGTGACCATAGAAATTTTTTCTTGTAGGACAAACTTCGAAACATAAGGACTCAAAGGAATGATACCATTCTGCAATATATCTACATATTTATAGATGTTTGAGATGATCTTGGAGGGGTTGGGGTGAATGTTTCAAAACATGACCTAGTGGTGAGCCTAGCTCTTCTAGGCCTTCCAAAATCTTGGCACAATTACCAGGAATTTGTGAAGGGAAGGGGAAAATGAGATAATTAGGAAATTTTGTGGTTTGATTTGGTACAAGAATATTTTAGGAGAAATACCAGAGATGGGACATCATCCAGAGCTGAGAATGAAGATAATTTTTCATTGGTTGGAAAATGGAAGAAGGGAAAAGGAATTAAGAACTCAAACAAATGTAAATCTAGTCAAAATAACGGTAAGAAGAAAGACTTGAGAAAGATAAAATGCTTCCAATGCCACGAATTCATACATTATGTATCAAAGTGTTTGCATTATAATTCTACAAAGATTCCTTTAGGAGGAGAAGGAGGTGAAGCATTGGCTTCACAATTCGAATTAGACTTCACCCTAATAGCAAACATGGCGAAAAATGTTATGGGGAGTGTGTGGTACCTTGATTGTGGTTCCTTGTTCCATATGATAGGGTGCAAGTATTTTGTTAGTAGTCCGGAGGAGAAAAAATACTTGCACCCTGTCATATGGAACAAGGAACCATAATCAAGGTACCACACACTCCCTGTAACATTTTTGGCCATGTATGCTATTAGGGTGAAGTCTAATTCGAATTGTGAGGCTAGTGGTTCACCTCCTGCTCCTCCTAAAGGAATCTTGGTAGACTTCTTATGTAGACACTTTGATGCATAATGTATGAATTTGTGGAATTGGAAGCATTTTATCTTGCTCAAGTCTTATGGGGGATGATGGGAAGTACACTGCTATAGGAATTAGTATTGTCACCTTTAAGAGGGAGAAAGCCTCTACTATTTGCCTCAAAGATGTTATGTTTGTACTTGAGATGAAGAAGAACCCGATCTCAATAGAAGTATTGGAGAATCGTGGATATGATGTTATTTTCAGTAAAGGGAAAGCCTTTATGAGACACATATCTACAAGGAAAGTGAATCAGATCAGGGTTCGAGTGAAGAGCCTATACAAACTTGAGGTGGGAGATTACACTGCATTGAGCAGTAATGCTGAAAAGGTACAGAGTCAAGACGTTGGAGAAATTTTTCACATGATATTGGGTCATATACACCATGGTGCCTTAAAAATCATGCAAAAATTTACCACTTGTCTCCCTAAAGGCTCCATTGAATAGCAGGATATCTGTAAGGGATTCACATTGGAGAAATATGTCAAATCAACATCCATGACCAAGACAACAGAGTAGATGTAATCTTGGATCGAAATCACTCTAATTTTTTTGAACCCTTTTCTATAGCCTCCACAACAAAACATAAGTACTATGCTATTTGTAGTGATGATTTCTCTAGAAAATATTGGATCTTCTTGATGCATAAGAAGGATGAATTTTCTCAAAATTTGTTGAATTCAAGGAATTGGTTGAGATGGAGACTGGGAAGAAGGTGAAGGCTCTTAGGAACAATAATGGAGGTAAATTTTTTCGCATGCCTTCAAGGATTTCTATGCCAATGAAGATATTTGAAGAGAACTCATAGCACCCCATAACCCACATCAGAATGGGGTAACTGAGAGGAAGAAAAAAAACATATTGGGAGTAGCAAGGGCCATGTTTCATGATCAGGGGTTTCTTTTACATCTATGGGTGGAATCATGAAACACTACAGTATACTTGTAGAACCAGATTCCTCATAGAATACTTGGTATGATCACACAAGAGGAAGCTTTCCCTTGGAGAAAGCTTGATGTGTCTCATTTAAGAATTTTTGGAGCTTCATTTTATTGTAATGTCTCCAAGGATTCAAGGAAGAAAATTGATCCTACAGTAGATTTGAGAATTTTTCTATGATACACTGAAACTCCACACAATATAGGGTGTATTTACCTTCACTAAGGATGAAAGTTGTGAGGAGGGATGTAAATTTCGATGAGGAGAAGGCTATGAGATGCTCTGGAATGAGAATTGAGTATCCCACTAGAGCAGGAGCTTCTAGCTCCGAAGGAGGAGCCTCAGGATGATCCTCAAGAGGTTGTGGAGCAACCAAATGCAGAGGAGCAGAGTGAAGGCACCCACTCAACTTGAATCTTCCAGAGAGGGGGGAAAGAGAATCATAGAAGTTGATATATTGTTGTATGAAAGGGATAATGTGCGAGTCCCCACATCATAGCACAGGTAGTGGAGGTAACCTAATAGATACACTGGATACATGTCTCTCATGACAAAGATCATTGAGACAAAGCCTTCTTCATTTGAGGAAGCAGTTTCGCAACCTGTTTGGGTTGATGCCATGGTGGAAGAATACAAATCCATCATGAAGAAAATTGTATGGGAGGTGGTGCCACGACCAAAAGGGAAATCAGTGGTTTGTTTAAGATCGATCTAAAAAGTGAAGCATGCATCATATGGGAGCATCGAGAAGTACAAGGCCATATTTGTGGCCAAAGTATTCTCTCAGCTAGAGGGAGTGGAATATGAGGACAATTTTGCACCAGTTGCAAGATATTCCTTAATCAAATCCATTCTATCATTGGTTTTGTAGATGGGGTGGGAAATCCACCAGATAGATGTGAAGACATCATTTATCAATGGTGTTATTGAGGAGGAAATTTACATAGAGCATCGAGAAGGATTTGAGACATATGATCGAGAGTCGAATGTGTGCAAATTCAAGAGAGAATTGTATGGTCTCAAACAAGCACCTAGAGCATGGTACATGCGGATTGATAGTTATCTCAATGGATTGGGCTTCACCAAAAGTGAACCAAATGCAAACCTCTATCACATTGTGGTAGATTGTAAGTTGCCTATTCTTATTTTTTATGTTGATGATATAATATTTACAGGTGATGAGAAATTGATCTTTTCTTGTAAAGAGGATCTTACAAGGGTATTGGAGATGAAATACATAGGCCTAATGCATTACTTCATCGGGCTAGAAGTATGGCAAGGTGATGGTGAATTGTTTGTGTCTCAAGGGAAGCATACGTATGAAATACTTTAGAGGTTTCACATGGAGAATTGTAAACCATCGACACACCTCTAGCTACAAACTGGAGGAAAGAGAATGCCACTTCAGGTGAAGAGGTTGATGCTACCATTTACAGGAAGCTTGTGGGGTCTTTGATGTATCTATTGAACATAAGACCTAACATGTGTTATGTAGTAAACCTGCTGAGTCAAGCTATGGTGAGGCCTACCAAGCTACATTGGAAGGAAGAAAAGCAATGTTTTACGGTACCTCATATTCACTATCGAGTATGTATTATAGTACAAGAGGACAAAGGGAGTGAAGATTCAAGGCTTCACCGATGCAGATTGGGAAGGGAGTCCATAAGACAAGAAAAGTACTTCATGTGATATCTTCAATATTAGGTCCGCAATTATTTCCTGGTACAACCAGAAGTAGAGGTATGTGGCGAAGAGGTTGAATACATGGTTGCAATTCAAGTAGCATGTGAGGCCATATGGATGAGGAAAATGCATGTGGGTATTTTCATTCAGGAGATGGTTCCGACGGTGATATATTTTGATAATCAAAGTAGCATTAAGCTCTCTTAGAATCTAGTATTCCATGAAAGTTCTAAGCACATTTATATCTGGTATAATCATTTTCAGGACTATGTGCAGAGGAGAAATATGTTGCTACAGTACATTTTAACTGAGGAGCAAGATGTTGACATCTTTAAGAAGGCATTTTCAAGAGGTAAAGTCAAATTCCAAAGGTGCAAGATAGGGGTGGTGAAAAATCCATTTATTCCTAAGAGGGAGTGTTAAAAAAATGTAGCAAGAAAGGCTCAATTTTACTTTATCCTTAGTCAAATTGAGTAAATCGAATTTCCCCATCAACAGGATAACTTGGAGGCAGTCAATTAGTGTGACATGGATTTTTTCACTCAGTTAGCTCAGTAAATTTGACTGAAAGATCTTGGAGTTCAGTTATGCATGTGTGAAATTTGCTAAATTTTAGTAATCCGGTTCAGTTATTTTCAGTGGTATTCAATTAACTGACCTCTAACTATTGATAGAGTCAATTGAAGGTTAGTTGTGTAGTGGGACATCAGTCTAACTCAAAGATATGTCAGTTAACTAATTAATCAGCACAAAATAGCTAATCCATGCAAGGAATTTAAATTCCTTAGCTGAAGTGGAGATGATAAGGAAGTGTAACATGATTTTTATACTATATTGAGTGTATAGGTGTTGCATGAGGTCAAGAGATCAATCATTGGGAATTGTGCAATCAATTTCGAGGAAATTCCTAAAGAATAGGGGATAGTTTCCTCAGGATTTGTGCAATGAAATAGGAGGCTTGGTGAGAAAATATTTGCCTTAAGTTTTGGATAGAGTTTCTCGTTGAGCAAAGAGAACAATTATTCTTTTGCACGTTGAGCTCAGAGCTGGAGCTAGAAATTTTAATAGTTTCTCTATTCAACTGATTAATTCAAAGAGGCTTGAGGGGTTTTTCCCTGTTGGGTTCCCCTAGAAATAAATGTGTACTTGTGTCTTTTCTTATTGCATGTATAATATGCATGTTGTTCTAAACTATGATTTCCATTCCGCAGATTAGTAGAGTAGAATTGTGTCTCTTTATTTTAGTTGAATTTCTTGACCAGTTGCAATTTCTATCAAATGTGTATAGAGTGAATACTGTAGCACTAAGTGTTACCCATAAGTAATTACAAACTCTTGCTATTTATATTGAAACATATGCTAATGTAGATGAGAGTTCCATAGAGGTTCCACCTAATTCTACTAAAAGGCTAGAGAAATTTAGATTAAAAATAAATTTCATGAAACATAACTCTCTACATAAACTGAGAACAAAATTTAAGAAAAAAGGAAAAAATGGAAATCCTAAATGAATCACTTAATAATAACCCTCATAAGATAGAACATGGAGTTAACTTCAATCTAGAAATTAAACCACTTTCTTTAGATAAAAATGGTATTAAAATGTAAAAGGGATTTTTAATAGATGTAGGGAAAACCCTGAATCATTAAGTGGAAGGGCCAAAGCCTTATGTGCACCTCAACCCTACACCCAAAAAAAACAAAATTTTTCAGCCAATAAAACCCTTCTAAATGTTGAGAAAGGAATTATTTTCAAGATAAGAACAAAAACTAGCAAATACATATATTTTTTTTTAAGATGGACATTACTTGTTAAACACCTCGAGTTGTATCAAACTTGGGGAGAAATCATGTAGGATATAGAATGGTATGAAAACTCTCATCAAAGTTGTAGAGCTCTTGACCACCTAAACCCAACAATGCAAATGACATAAATGACCAGGACAGGGGGTAGTAACGCTAGTTGATTTTTGAATGGTCAACAAGGTTGGATAATCTTGGTTACATCTGGATTGTTCCCCGACTTAACCATCACATGGGTTGGTCAAATGCCACCATGGAGGTAAATCCACGTAAAACAAGTCACATGGATCAACGAATTAAAGGTAATGAAGTTAAATCATAACATAGTTGTGTGGTACAATGGTATGTATTTTCATCGTCATAAACATGGTCACGAGTTACCAAATGCAGCCAAACATTTTAATTAGAGTCGAACAAGCTATTTGATAAACCTTTCAATGATGATGCAATATGTCTAGTCCAATAATAATATTCTGGGGATAATTTTAACGATGTAAGATTATCTTTAAGTTTAAAATATTGGTGAATTTCACTAGTCTCTAATATGAAAACTATAAAATGTTTACTGATGTATTTGTAAAATTATTTAAATTTATAATGATTTTATATATACTATTTATATAATGTTGGCGATTTATAAGATAAAACAATTTTATATTGTAAAATTTGGGCGAATCATTTTTATAAAAAATGGAAATTGGCAAATTTTTTTTTGGAAAAATCATGGAAAATTAGCCCACCTACGAATATTAGCCCCTAAAATTTTCCATGATTTTAATACCCTTACACTTGATGTGGTGGCAGGGTGGCGTGACCACCCTATATATATATATATATATATATATATATGGAAAAAAGGGGTGCATGCTTAGGAAAGAAATAAAAAAATTAACCTTTGAGGTAGAATTGTCATGTACATTTCATTATTTAAGTAAAGTCAATATGAAAGGAATTGCACATGCATTTATGTTAATGAGTTAAGTAAGAATTTTTAATAGTAAAAGAAAAAAAAATTAGTCGATGTGGATTTTGTGCACATTACATGTGGTATCATAATTGTAGATTAAAATATTGCATTCTATGAGTCAAATCACAACTTTCGTTTCACAAATAAATGTTGTGTTTTACTCGGTAAGGAGTAGAAGTGAGAACATTAATGGCAAAGCCATCTGCAATATCTCCTATTGAAGAAGAGAAAATATGGGTACAATTAGGAAAATAAATGCCACCTTATATGGTGGAATTATTAGATATGATTAAAGGATTGAAACTAGAGTTAGCCATTATCGGTGGATTTGTTCTCCATATATCTTTATATCCTGATGATGAACCTCGGTTGATGTTTCGAAACATCGATCTAAATCAACATGAACGGGATCCATTTGGAAAATATATTATAAACCAACAATACCATAAATCTCAAATCATGAATGAAAAGCTGTTGAAATATAGTGTTGAGCAAGAAAAACTCATCAAAAATTTAATTGATAAAACAAATTTGAAAACAGTGAGACCAATTGCAGAGAAGGAGGATAGGGAAGAGTTCTATAAACAAACAAATATGTACATAATATAGAGTAGAAGAATATGACTTGGGAATAATTTCAAAATAAATTCAAAGAAAAGTACCTGATGGAGACTTACTCTAATGATAAAGCAAAGGAATTTCATGAATTAAGGCTCGATTAGTTGATCATAGATGAATTGGTTGCACATTTACCCATCTCTTTTTGTTGCTTATAATTATTTCTTAGAATTTATTTTAGAAGATTTAAATTAAAGGAAAATAAAAAGGAACTTTGTGAGCATTTGTGTTTCATTTCAAGTTTGCATTTCTACAATTTCTTGTTAAACATCTTTGGGTTACTTGGATTGAATTGTTTCTACTCTTGGCCCATATTTTGAATTGTTCATTGGACTTTTCAAAATTTCCTTTTCATTTCCTAATTTTTCTTTCACTTTTCCTACCCTCGTTGCATTATTTTCATCCATCCATGATTGTTGAACTTTTGTTGCAATTGTTGCATGTTTGCATTGACTTTCATCCTGATTTATTTAGTTACATTTGACAACAAAAAAAAATTGTGGTTTATTTTTCATTTCTCTTGAAGGACAAAAATTATTTTTGTTCTTGCATCCAAAGAGAAAAAGGAAAACAAAATTTGTAGTTTGCAAAGTTACATTGTAGGTCCTGAAACTTGCATTGTAGTTTTCAAAGTTTCATTGTAGGTCTTGAAACTTTCATTGTATCC
Organism: Pinus albicaulis; assembly: GCA_034641835.2. Classification (NCBI taxonomy): domain Eukaryota; kingdom Viridiplantae; phylum Streptophyta; class Pinopsida; order Pinales; family Pinaceae; genus Pinus; species Pinus albicaulis. Next base: position 577,578,933 of record CM076579.1, on the reverse strand, counting down.
ACTCTTTTGCATTTTGGTGTTTGCTAATAATCACCAAGAGTGGAAATACAAAATAGTTTTTTTCATGGATGTTTCTTTACGATGTTTTGTAGTTGAGTGCTCTATGCTCCTAACTTACCTTAGGACTTTTTAGTATTGTTGATTTTATACTTCCAATGTGGCTAAGGGATCAAATCGTCAATGAAGAAGGCTTGTCATACTTTCTCCTAAGATTCTGGAACCTTTAGCTCAAAGACATAGGCTAGGTAATATTTATTCACCAAAACTATTTAGGCTTGATACGAAGGAAGTGAACCTCCCTTTTAAGGGATCACCATTTGAAGAGGAACTTGAAGCCCAACATTTTATTCATGATCTTAATGGTCGTGTTCCTATCTATATTCTATTTTCTTCAGGATTGCAAGACATCTTAAATAATTCTAAGGTCAGGGATATTCCATATATTTATGATATTAACATTAATACTTTACCCAATATCATGCATGAGTGATGTCTTTTGTTGGGGATTTTATTCAAGATTCTTCTTCACTCTATCATTCTTTCATGATGTCGCTTGTAAGTAGCACTAAGACTACTACTAGAGGCAGGGGTGTTCACCCCCCATCTTCTATTTTCAATGGTTGAGGAGTTTCATCTCCCTTATTCATTTTCTTTGTATATATTTTAGTTTTTACAATTTTTGGGCCCTCTTACATGACTAACATGAGTGGGAGAACCCAAACTTGTACTCCTTATGCTAGTGCATTCACCTTTGGGATTTTTTTAGTCAAGATATGTACAAGTTTGTCTACTTTTTCCACTATCTTCCCCTCTAACATGTCCAACAAAAATATTAGCTGGACTCCTTTATATGGATTCATGTTTAATGAAGGACATATTCCTCCTTCAATTATGTCACTACAAAGTGGGACTTTTACATTTACTGCTTTCTCTATGAGGGATACTTTTTCAAGGATATGTGAGGAAGATGGATGGAACATTTCCACCTTCTACTGGCTTGATGGGAAACATACAATCATAATTTTTTGGTAAATAGGGGAGTAATCTCATCCCTCCCTCTAAAATTTTGGAAGGGTCCATAACTTATGATCATTTTTGGAGCCCTCTCTAACGGGTTCCTCCATCTTATGGAATGTCAATAGGGGGGAAACTCTCTCAGTCATATGTGAATCCAATTAGTGGAGCTTTCCATTCCTTCTCCCCCAAGAATAAACCTTTTAATTTGAACATGAGGATTCTACAAAAAACCACTAGAAACCTAGGGCCAGTCAAAACCTAGGCTACTCTTTTCCTAGCTTCAGCCACTAGGATATCCTCCTCTTGGGGGATCGTAGTGTCTTAGTCATTCCTTCCTTTTTTGAAAATTTTGAGTTTTATATAACTTTTAAATCTAATAAATTACCTAGTGTGTCACAATGGTAATTTCCCTCTTGTCCCCACCAAACTTCCATCATATATTCCTAAATTTGAAGGTAATCTTGGTGAGGATATGTCAGATCACATTACCACATCTCACCTTTGGTGTTTTTCAAACCCATTGATTGATGATTCTATCATATTGATGTGCTTTTAGTGTACCCTAATTAGGAATTCCACTAAGTGGTAAATTGAACTAAAATGGGGATCATTTTCAACCTTTAACACTTTGTCTGTAGTGATTCTAAACCACTTCCAACTTCTTAGGATATATTATGATGCCGTTGACATCCTAGATAAGTTCAAACATGATAAATCCACTGACATATCCAACTATATTTATAATAACAAAGGAGGAAGCAAATGATACATGCATAAATTCCTAATCAAATTATGTTAGAATGGTTTTTGAAGTCGTTACAACCATTGATTTCAAAAGACATTCACTTCTAGAGTGTATAATAAAGAGTATGTTGTCATTAGAGTCCAAAAATTAGATATAATTTATTCATAATTAACGGTTTTCTATAATATATTACCTGATGCACCGAGACTAAATGAAAATTTGGTCAAACCAAAGCTAGGATCCCATGCTAATGGTGTGTTATTTTCTCTTGATTCAACCACTACTAGCTTGCTTGTAATTCAATTACAACAAATGTATGTCATCAATCATCTTCTAGAAAAATTCAACCAACAACCTCGTCTCCTTTGTAGTATCTTGTGGTTATTTTGGTCTAGTATTTTACTCCTAAAGGGAACCTACAAATTGGAGGAAAGATAAAGAATAAGGGTAAAATGAAGAACAAGGAGGGTAATGATAATGCATCTAAGGCTAGTGATAGTAGTGGTAGGGGCAAGAAAAATCATAAAAGGAGAGTGAATTTATGAAAAATCTTTATAGGTGAGATCATATGACCCATGTTTTCCTTAGGATGTAGGATGCACAATGCATGTTATAAAAGCAGGCCTCCTTTAGTCAGCAGGTTGAGCTAAAAAACACTTTCCTTGAGTATAAAAAAATCCTTGCTAGCATTATTCCTAGCTTTAGTCCCCAATAAGTCCCGAAACCAAAATGAGTTGAGTTAGAGGGAGAATATTCCATCGAACATTTATATGTTTAGTTCTTAGGTGGACCTTTCAAATCATGCCCATGATTATGGATAACCTAAGAGTCATCAAAAGTAAAACAAGAATCCACCCCATGGGAATCTCTTAATAGATAGAAACCTATGGTTGAGTCTATGCCTTGTGTGTTGAAAGGATCACTTAAAATATTTACACATAATCATAATGCTAGGGCCATGCATAGTTATTCTATTTTAGAATATCTAGCCTAGGAACCTTGTGCTATGTTAGTGTTGGAGATGCTCCAATCATGTTCCACACATAGGGGCATGCTACTCAACCCTATCCGATATTTGGATCCAAATAATTCTCAAATGATCATGTTTAACACTAGAAATATCAAACCACGTCTCACTTATCATGTTTCCTTCTAAATTTAAGTGACTTACCATGCAAATACTTTCTTATATAAAAATTGTTGATGAAAGGGATTCTGTATGCATCATGCCAATGTAATTTTGGAAGGCTATAGGTTCTCTTTATTTCATTCCATCACTGAAATTGTTGATTGCGTTCTCTGATCATTCTCATAGGTCTCATGGGATTATTCCCAAATTTCTGGTTAAGTTGGGTGGGTGGGGGGCATTAATGTGGAAGAGGAAGTAGTCAATTCAAAACTTAACTATAATATATTTTTGGGATACAACTAGGTCCATAAAATGTAAGTACTTCCAAGGAAATATTTTCCTTTCCTTTTCAAGGGAATATTGTTACAACTGATCAAATGACTTGTTGTGATATAGAAGTTAATATTCCATTAGAATCCACTAATGTCCCATTAGTAGAACAATATCATAATCTTATTGATAATTTTGGGGTTGAAATGTACCCATATTTGATGTGAACTTTTAATTTATCTCCCCATTTCATGTATATTAACACTATGTTTGTTTCATCCATATCGATTCCCTATAATGTTTCTTTCCATAACAACTATTTTGAGGACCCTTGGATATTTCCTTCACCTTCTGCCACATTTGAATAAGGTTAATGGGTAGGAATGGTTGTTCCTTTGTCTACAACTGAGATCTATTATTAAGCTATTATTAATAGCACTATGTATTTGATCCAACCCCATATTATTTGAATTATTTGTACACTAGTATGGTGGTTGTTCAGGCCACCAGTTCAACCCAACCCATGGATTTCCTTGATATTGTTTTTCCATCAGACGAGGAACTCCTAGAAGCAATGATTGGTCTCGAAGGACCATAGGATGATTTGCATCATCAATCATATTTTCTCCTATAGGTACATAGGATTACATATAGTGATTTCAATTTAACCATGTTAAGGGATGAGGAATAGCCCATGAACTCGTGAACGTATCAATCCATTTACTTCAAAGGAAACATGGCTAATATTTACGATATTATGTCAATAAAAATCTCCAAGGACCCCTGACATCATTGAGAATGTGTTTATAGGGGAAGCTTGTTCTACCAAAGAGGTTTACATTTATACTGATATCTTAAAGGATTTATGCAATGTCTTTTCCTGGTCTTGTGAATAAATGTTGATAACTTACGCTAGCATCATTCAACATGATATGAGGACTTACAAAAATGAAAATCATATGAGACGAAAGTTATGACCAAAAAATCCTAGAAAGGAAGTGACAATCAAAGTTGAGGTAGAGAAGTTTCTCAAGGTAGGATTTATCTACCTTGTCTCAATGACTTAATGGGGTTTGAATCATGTTCTTGTAGGTAAAAAGAAATGAACTATATATATATATATATATATATATATATATATATATTTAAGATACTTGAATAACGATTGTCCTAAGGACAATTTCCCCACACCTTTTATCGATCAAATCATTGATGATTAAGTGGGAAGTGAGATTTTCTCCTTTATAAATGGATTCTCTTGATATAATCAAATAGATATTCACATGAAGGACCAATGTAATTTGACTTTCATATGTCCATGGAGCATGTTTTCATATAGAAAAATGTTGTTTGTACTTAAAAATTATGGAGCCACCTTTTGTCGGGCCAAGTCTTATGCATTTAATTACATCAAGCACATTATGGAGGTGTATCTCAGTGATTTATTTGCTCACTCTCAAAATATATTTTATCACCCTAGTTACATGTTCCATATTTTTGAACAATGTCGATATTATAAAATATGGTTAAATCCACACAACTGTATTTTTTGTGTGACTCCTGAGTGCTTATTATGGTTTATCATTTCTAATTATTGGATCATGGTCAATACTTTAAGATATCCCCTAAGTCTAGGGTTGAAATCATTTGCATATAAGAAATAAGAAACTCAATACACCAAACCATAAATGCATGCAAAAAAATCAAATTCTAATCTACTAGTTAAGGATCCTACTTGTGAATTTGATGGTTGTAGTGGATCCTTTTACCTCTTTTCTCCTTGTTTCCCTTAAATTTGAGAATTGTAACCAACATAGGTGGAAAACAACCAAAAAATAATGAATAAAAGCATAAAAGTTTCTATTAGGTTATTAGAATTAAATCTTCAATCATAGAAATGAAATGCACCATATAGAATAATAATATTAGAACAAGAACGAGTTTATTTATTATTTAATTGGAAACAATAAATACAAACATGTGCACCTACTCCTCACCACATGCACTACATGGATTTGTCTTCTGAATTCTTCCTTCCTATGCCATTTAAGATATTCTCCTTGGTCTTCTGCTCCAAGGTGAGGAGGAATCAATCATAATATAGGGGAGAGACAAGGAAACTAGAGCTTCCTAAAGGGAGATTTTTTAAAAGAATGTATGGAGATAGACTTAGATCAAGGTAAATTCACCAAAGCTTAGCTTCATATGGAAATCAATGGCTTTTCACATACCCATTGCATTCTTTTATAACACCAAAAGTTGGTTGTGTAGTTAAGACATAATGGTTGTGGGCATACAAAAGATGTTAGATCAAGAAGTGTGTAAGGTTTTTTAAAAAGTTTTTTTTGGATGATTTTTAGGGAACATCAAGTCTACTATTTTTTCTCTTTATTCCAATGTGTCAAATTGGCATTAAAATTCTGAAAATTATCACTTATAGTGAGGTGTTTTATAAACATCAAGGAAAAAAGATAAAAACATAACAAAAATATTATAATTACTTAGTAATATTTGATGGTACATTCAACTTCTTATCAAAATCCATTTGATATAAATAGGGTTTATTCCATTTGGAAAATCCGATAATTCCCAAGCCCCATTCTTGTCTAAGGCTACTATTTCTTCAACCATAACATTTTTCTAAAGTTTCCCATCTTATGAATTTGCTTCCTCCCTAACATTTATAGTATTGCCATCAGTAATAAAAAAATCAAAATTAGAATGGAAATTATAATTAAAAAAACTCTAATATGTTTAATAAATGGTTTCTTACTAGTCTATATGTCATGTAGAGTATTTTCATCCAATGCTAATGAGGGTGATTATTTTACTAGGTAACATGTAGTATCCACTACCTCTACTATGTCAATTATCGTCCTAATCGTGCACCATTGAGCATGCTCATTTTTTCCATCAAAATCCTATCCTATATTTTTCCAAAGTGTGCATGTGGTAGTATTATAACTTTCTATACCACACTCCTTACAAAATTCATCATATTCATTCACATAGAATTCTTCACCATTTTCCATTTTCAACACCTTAATTTTCTTCTTTATCTATTTTTTCACAAGAACCTTCAACTATTTAAATATGTCAAAGACATCACATTTTTTTCCTAAGGAAATAAGTCCATGTATTCCTTAAGAATTCATATATAAGTGAGACATATTAGATATATTTATCCATTTATGGGACCAACATATATCCATAAACATAATCATGAACCAATTTTGCGTTGTAGCACCATAGATGAGTCTTACTTGATTGTGATTCCCATATAAGGAATCTTCAAAACAATCAAAATTTAGAGTGCAATTGGATATACCCTCAACCATACCTTTACCACATAGTACCCAATTTCCCTTCTCTTTAAATGTCCCATTATTTGATACCACAACATATTTTTTTCTCCAAAGGTTGTAGGATTTGTTTTCCTTATTTTCCTCCTCTCTTAAGAAAAAATGAATCGTTTCACCCGTCACTTATAATGCTTCCTAGAAGCTTATACATAGTGCCAATCACAAACTCCCATCATCAATAACATGGCTCTTTAAACCATCCTATAGGTTCCCATTTCAAACAATATTTTTCTATTTGCATCATTCATCTCACTTACAAAAATCAAATTTGTATCCAATATTGGGATATACAAAAAACCATGGAGTTTTATAATACTTCCATCAATGAGTTTCAAGTATAAATTTCCTTCTAATATGATTCTAGATATCAATTCATCTCCTATGAAATCATCATCACCATTATATCCTAGTTAACTATGAAAATATGATGAGTCATATGAAAATATCCACCTTATTTAACCAACCATACTTCATGATAAATATGTGTGTTTGAATAAGACAAGTACACATACCCTTCTTCACCTAAGGAGGTATTTTATTCTATAGAAGGAGCATTATCAAATACCTTCCATTTCTCAATGCTTGTGGGTCTACAACATTTCCTGTAATGCCCTTGTTTTCGACATCACCAAAATAGCTTTGCAAAATTTTCTAGAGATTTATGTCATTATATAGATTAAGATCTCCCACCTTCCATGTATTTCTATAGATTTATATCTTTCTATAGATTAAGCATTTGTATTATAAATTTTCATGTTTTAACATCTCATATATTCCAATAACAAGGATGATAGTATGTCATCAAAACTTAAAATAGTTGCATTACTAACATTGAAAATGGTCACTAAGCTATATCATGAGTCTGAAAGAGAACACAACAAATTGATATGCTTGTATTCATCTAAAATCATAATATCAATAGATATTATGTGACTTGCCACAATATTTAAGGCATTCAGATGTCATAGAACTAAGTCTCCATACTTCATCCTCAAGTTATATCGTGTAGATAAATCTATTCTCCTTAATGTCAAAGGAATATATTTTAGGATTCATTCAAAAGGTAGCATTGGTTGTCAAAGGCACAATGAGTCTGATGTGAAGGAGAAAAAGGGGAAAACCCCAATATTTTTGGACAAAAACCCCAAAATTCATTTTTTTTGGAGTACAAACCCCAAATTTATTAAATTGGGTTCACATGAGTGGGAGGATCATTGTTGATTTTAATCATTCCTAGATATGACGAATCACACTGAGTGCCCCCCCCCCCCCTCATGGTCAATGTTTAATAGGATGGGTGGCTTAGTGTTGTGGATTCATGCCATACCTCCAACCAAAGATCGACAACAAATATTTAATGCAATAACCTCTCCCCCAAATAAAAAACCGTCGAATGGGGGTCTGCTTTCCAGTAGTTTTTCAAAGGATAATTTTGGAAATAGAGAGTGTGGCACATAGGTGGAATCACTACAATAGTGTTGGAAAACAGTTTGCATATAGGTGAATTCCAAGTGGTACACACATGGAGATGATTTGGACATTAGATCTAGGAGTCTTGGGGGCATTCAAACAACAATATTTTCCCAACACTGAGATTCAAAGGTTGATACAAGTGACACATCAGGCATGAATATATGAAATGGAATGGTAGATGGATAATGATATGCTCATTGTGGTGATGTGGACATACGTGGCAAGTGACCTGTGGCATGCTAGTTTGGAATTTTTTGGGTGGCCAAATGGCTCCTTTCTAGGTGACATGTAGCAGGTGACAAGTCCCAACACACATGGCACTCTAACTATTAAGGAAATGGTTATGAAGTAGGGGTCTTATGGGCCAAATCATAAAGGGTGTTACACCATTTTTTGGTCATCTAACCTGTTACTATTAGATGGACCTAAGTACACCATGTAAGACCAATTTTACCCTAATTAAATTGCTTTCACTATGAAAAATAACTTAGTAAAACACCTTTATTAAGTTGTTTATGGTTTAAACAGGAAACCCCGTGAGGAAATATTAAATAAATCCACATTTTTTTTATTTTCCTCAAGGAATAATTAGTTAAACAACAGTTTAATTAATATTCGTGGTCATATTTAACCCAAAATAGGAGAATTAATTAGATAAATTATTATTTATCTCATTATTTTCTAGGAATAATTATTTAAACTTTATTTAAATAATATTCCTTGTTAAATTTGATTAAATCACTCATAAATAATTATTTATTTGATTATTACTCAATCACGTCCTTAAAATAATAAATAAATCATTTATTTATGTATTATTTACAAATAAAGGGATTGACCCAAGTCAAAAAAAATTTCCCTCGAACAAATATAATAAAATATTCCATAAAAGTTTGATCTAGAATTGGTTAATAATATTTTAATTATGCACCAATATCTAGACTAACTTAATATTTTGTTATAAATAGAAAGTTTTTTCCATTCACTCACTACCTTTTGTTTCCTAAAGATCACTCTGGATCTATACTTTTGGTCTGACTTTGATCCACCATCATTGTCATATTTTGCTACCCTTTTTCTTGTGAGCTCCCTTTGAGTTCCATTTTTGTCTGGGTTTTCTACACCATCAAGAGATAGAGATTTTAGATTTGAAGTGCTGAGGACTTACAAGAACCCATCCCATTGAGGGGGATTGGTAACATCTTTCTATGTTACCTTCCCAGATGTCAAAAAATACAACAGGAACCTCCTCCTGTTGCTATAGCTTCGGGTAACGGGGGCAAAGCCAGCAAGAAGGCATCTAAAGACAAGGCTGCCCAAAAAAAAAATGCTCCTCCTCAGCCTCCAAAGCGTACACCTCAGTGTGATGTTGTCAATCATGCCACCCATACCTGTCCTGAATTGCCTCATCTCAAGCCCATGGTTAACGACGCGTTTCCGGAGTCTGATATCCCAAAGGTATATGTCACTATACCCAATTCAGTCCCGAAACACAGGTCTTTGCGCACAAATCACCCTTATGATTTTTGTGATTTCCATGCCACTATACTCACCTTTGTCCCCGCCTCGATGACTTCCACACCTCTCTAGCGGAAGTTCGCCAATACGAGGCCAAGCACAATGAGTCCACCTCTCCCGTATTTGCGCATTTTTTTTGGGCAGAACCAGAGGACATGAATGCTCCCATTGACATTCTCCCTCTTGATGTCAAGATGATGGAGCCTTCGTCCACCATTTTCTCCCTATCATCATCCATGAGACCCTCGGTAGAAACTCCCTCTGAGATTTCCCCTTCTATTTCGCGTGACCTCCCTTCAGCGATCACCTTGGGCTCAACATCGGTGGATCCTTCATCTACTTGTTTTTCATTCACCCTCTATGACGATGTGCATGTGAACCTCTCTTCTCATGATGATGAGTAAGGTAGCTTCGCTGCGTCAGGTGGTCTTTCTTCCACCAGTCACCCCATCTTCTATTACGATGACGACATTATGGAAGTAGTCACCACCCCTGACTTTATATATCCCCCCTTACATCAAACCCATGCATTTGAACCACATAAACCTTGTGGCCATTACATTGACACCCAATGTTTGGGTAAGGGGGCACCCATATTTGAGAGTCCAAGAGAAGCAATTATCCACAACTCTCCTAGTGTATCTGGTTGTGTCGACTCTAGTACCATTATTCCTCCCCATTTAGCAGAACCTCTAGAGTCCCATATCACTTCAAATCACTCTAGGGATGATACCCCTCATCATTCCTTCATCTTACATCAACAACCCAGTCCCCTAGATATTGTTTTTGACCAACTTGTGGGTTTTCTAGGAGAGCACCAGTTCATTATCTCCAAATCCGCTATTTGGGATAGTGACACCATGTATGCCAACCCAGAAACTTAGTCCATTTGCTTCATATATGTAGTACCAAAAGATATTGGTAATCCTCCATTCCCTTTCTCGAACAACATAACCATAACGAAAACAAATGGTGCACCACATCATAAAAAATGTGTTTAGATTCCCCTTTTTCTAAATACATTTTGGCATGACCATAACATGCTTGGGGGCACCTATTCCCCTCAACCATAAAAATCCCAGTTCTTAGCCAAAAATAGCATTGAAACCCCCTTTCTCTGACAGGTCACACTTTTTAGGTCATTTCTTGGGATAGGTCGCAGTTTTTTCCCTGTACCTGCTACCCAGGTCGCAGAACAAACCCCCAAAAGTGTGACCTCACATGTTCATGAGCTCTGGGTGCTTAAACTGAAATTTTGATCCCATTACTTGAAAGAGTATGGTTAGGCCTCTTACTTGCAACTGACAGATCTCGATTCCAACAGTCGGTTTGCCCGCTACGATCACCGCAAGATTTAGGGCCTTCTCTCCTCCCTACATTCACCACAGCTACACTTGCAAATGAGTGAATTTTGAGGGAGAATGCCTTATCAAACGAGAAAACCCAAATTTTTCTTTCGCCTGTTGCGGCCAAACTATAGCTCAGTTTGAAAAACCATTCATATCGTTGGAAATCTCTCACCGAGTTCTCAAATCGGCATCTGTTATTTTTTCGTGATTTGATACTTCACCAGGACACATTTTGTCCAAGAAGGGTCACTTCACCACTCCTCAAAATCAAATTTCTTCACTTGCAACACTTGTACTTGGGGCACCACTTTGCCTCCATACTTGTCCTTGCTCGTGTCTATTTTCTTCGTGAGTAACCATCATGTACTCATGTTTTTATGGTCCCCATTGGAACTTTTCTGTGTGGCAACATCATCGAGTCACCCTTGTTTAGAGCATCTGAGTTGAGTCATCATCACATCCATGGAGTCTATCCCGAGTCCCTTTGTATCCCGCTATAGTCCTCCATTCTTCACTTCTTGGTTCCTCTCTCGTGTCGCACATTATGGCCTTCAGTCCTACTGTCCCCTATCCCTTATGATATTGTGTCAGTTGCTACCATGTCATCCATGCCCTTTATGCTCTAAAAAGGGAAGTCATCCGTTCGCTACTCAGTACCCCCCATTCTATCATCATCCTTGGTGTCATTCTGTCAGTCGCTCTACTATTTTCTCTCGTGCCTTAGTTGAGGATCCCTTATTACCTCACCTATGGCGGACCTCATCCTGTCAACATCAGATCATTCATTCCAGAAGACATTTCTAGAGGGCGGTGTACCTTGGTTTTAGCTTCCACCCTTGTTCGGTGCCTTGAATCAGGCAAAGGGACTCCTTATTTCCCTTTTACTTGATTGTTTCTCAACTCCAGCTCCTTATAGCATGATCAAGATCGGTATACTTGATGGTTTAGTGATGCAGCAGATGATATCAATGATTCCCGGGTGTGTGTGAGATGTTTTCAGACCTCATGAGGGGGTGGCCCTTTAGGTAGCCCCCCACATGCCCGAATGACCTCTTCAATACAGCCTTCGATGCAACTCCATTGATTGACGATGTCGGCCTCAGCCGCTTACAACGCCTTTTAGTTTGCATGCATCAGTCAAATTTTCAGAGCCCTTTCCTGTTTACAAGGGAACTTTGGTTGTACTTATATCTCATGTACTCAGATATTATTGTATAAGTCCTAGCTATTATCCCAGGCACAGTATGTATGTGGGATTCATTATCATGTTTTTACGTGGCTCATGTTTATGCCAGCATGTATTATATTGTTCAGTCCCTTGTTTACTGGACGCATTATTCTTTGCACTTTGTCTCGGTGGGCATAGGTATGCCTCCCCTGCCACCTATAACATAGGTACTCACTCATAAATGAGACTTGTCACACCTGTAAGTCTCGCCTCCTCAGGGTCTAGTCCTCTATCACTTTGGTCTACCTTATATTTCTCTCTCTGACTTCTCCTTCGATATCTAGTGATTGAGTTCTTACAACGTATTTCAGTCACACGATTAGCTCCTAATGCTCGCACACTGGGGGGAAATCTGTTACACCATTTTTTGGTCATATAACCTGTTACTATTAGATGGACCTAAGTACACCATGTAAGATCAATTTTACCCTAAGTAAAATTGCTTTCACTATGAAAAATAACTTAGTAAACCACCATTATTAAGTTGTTTATGGTCTAAACAGGAAACCCCTTGAGGAAATATTAAATTAATCCACATTTGTTTGATTTTCCTCAAGATAATTAGTTAAACAACAATTTAATTAATATTCCTGGTCATATTTAACCCAAAACAGGAAAATTAATTAGATAAATTATTATTTATCTTATTATTTTCTAGGAATAATTATGTAAACCTTATTTAAATAACATTCCTTGTTAAATTTGACTAAATCACTCATAAATAATTAAATAAATCATTATTTATTTGATTATTACTCAACCACATCCTTAAAATAATAAATAAATCATTTATTTATTTATTTATTATTTAAAAATAAAGGGATTGACCCAAGTCAAATTCTTTTTCCCTCCAACAAATATAATAAAATATTCCATAAAAGTTGGATCTAGAATTGGTTAATAATATTTTAATTATGCACCAATATCTTGACTAACTCAATATTTTGTTATAAATAGAAGGGTTTTCCCATTCACTCACTACCTTTTTTTGCCTAAAGATCACTCTGGATCTATACTTTTGGGCTGACTTTGATCCACCATCATTGTCATATTTTGCTACCATTTTTCTTGTGAGCTCCCTTTGAGTTCCATTTTTGTCTGGGTTTTCTACACCATCAAGAGAGAGATATTTTAGATCTGAAGTGCTGAGGACTTACAAGAACCCATCCCATTGAGGGGGACTGGTAACATCTTTCTATGTTCCCTTCCCAGGTGTCAAAAAATACAAAAAATCTTTAAAACAATATTGTCTTGTCTATTGGATGCATGGAGCAACTCTTGCTTTTATTTACTGCTTAATGTTTTTTAATGCATATATCTAGACTTTGTAGCATTTATCTTGGTCAAATAATTGAAAATCTAAAGATATTGGAAACCATCTTTGCTGTTAGGGTTGTTTGTTATGCACGACTAAAGTGAGCCTTTTTCATACGCTTGTGATTAAGATTCATACTAACAAAGGGTGTTAGCATCAAGGGTTAATTTTGGGGCCTAAGCATCAATATGTGTTTTTGCATGGTTTTAGCCCAAGGGTTGGGGAAGTCTATTGTATTAGCCCCAAAGTATTATTTTGAAACCTTATCAAGATATTACACCATAATATTTAAATACAAGAACAATGTGCACATGGTAGAGTGTGTGTTGCACATCTAAACCAAAGAGAGTTTGTGAATTATTTATAGGACTAAAGTGCACGAATCCATTTGAATACAATAATGTGTAGTGAGGCTACCTAACTACATTTTGGGCCTTATATGTAGTAATTTTTAATAGCAAGTTACGCAAAGTAAAGAAAAGGATTTAGCCTATTTAGGGAACATATGAAATCTATCTGTTGTATTATGCTAATATTAATTCTTCTAATAAGAATTCTATGAAGGTTTATGTTTGATGTTGTTTAATGTATTTATATGTAGGTTGTGATATAATGCTAAAGTGTTTTTGTTTGACCAATGTTGATTTTAAAGGAAAAGTTATTAGTATATTGCAGTTTTGAATTGGACATGCAAAGTGCGTATTACTTTATAAATTTGGATTAAATTTCTAAGATTGTAGGTATGAACCAAATTATAGAGGAAGAATAGATTGCATCAAGAATCAAGTAGAATGATAGTGGATCTAGTTTGAAAATTTTATGAAAAGGAGGTACATGGTGAAATTATTTGGGGTTTATGCTTAGAAATCTAAGAAGGTTGGCACCTCCAGTAAGTGGGTTCTTGAAAATTGGATGGGAATTGTGTCTCCTACAAGTGGGTTCCTAAAAATTCAGAAAGGGAATTAGGTTGGTGCATGTAAATCAGGGGATATGTGCATATTCTAGTTTGTTAGTAAATCATTATAACAATAGGTTGGGGTCTACATTTATAAAGAAAAAAGAAAATAATTTGGTGTTTTTATCCCAAAAGGGTTTCCACATATGTCTAGTGTTTTCATTTGGTGTTTCATTTATTGGTGGATCATTTTTTTTAAGTTATAAATTGCTTTAAACTGTTTAACTTCCCATTATAGTGATTCACCCACCCCACAACCCTCTTATTATAATTATAGTTCCAACAATTAGTATCGTAACAAGTTAATTTATGAACAATTTAACCATTGGAAGGTAGATAATAAGGTACCATGCTTAATCAAAATTGGTTTTCCTTAGATAGAGTACCATTATTAAATTAATTAGGCTATGAAATCTTGAAGGTAATGTAGGTTTTAACCCTGTACAGAAATTATCTGCAAATGAATCTTTAAAACAGAAAATAAACAATAGTGAGAGCATAAAACATAAAATAGATAAACACAGAGATTTTCCCCTGGATCCCAAACCGGGACGACCAGTTTGATTTTTCATTATATTCCTTTTAGTGTTACAACACATATATGTATACATGCCGAAGCATACATAAACACCAATCCATTAACCCTGGATTAGAACATAACCATAGTTCCCTTGACTGGATCTACAAAATACCAGGGGCCGAAAACCATCATGCCCCAAAACCATGTGCAAACCCATGCACAAAACCATGGGTAGATCCGCCCACTGGAAAATAAGGACCAAAAAAAATTTCCGGGGTGTTTCCTCGGAGCCCGACAGGGGGGGCTATCATCCCCACGCACGTGATTAGTCGTGGAAAGAATATAACACAAACCCAACATTCTCCCACTTGTTGTTTTCTTTCCACAAGGGGCCACAGGAGAGCTGATTCATTAGCCCAACTTTGCAACACCCATTGTTTCTCTACACCAAGAGAACTTCCGAGTGCTCACAGACTTTGTCAATGCATCTGCAACATTCTTCAAAGTGTCCACCTTTACCAGCAAAACCCTTTTAGCTTCAACCATATATCTCATAATGTGATATTGAACATCAATGTGCTTTGTATTTGAATGATAAGCAGGGTTCTTAGCCAAGAAAATTTCACTTTGGCTATCACAGTCTATCCTTATAGCTTGCTGCACCAACCCCATACTTGAACACAATCTCTGCAACCAAAATGCTTCCTTTCTTGCATGAGTGGCTGCCATATATTCTACCTCTGTAGTTGAAAGAGACACTACAGACTGTCTTTTACTCATCCAACTGACTGCACCTCCAAATGGGCTAAACACATACCCACTTGTAGATCTTCTTTGGTCCAGATCTCCAGCCCAGTCTGCATCAACAAAATCATGAATGTCCAACACTCTTTCCAATCCTGGTCTTCCCTGGTAGCACAAGCCATAATCACTAGTGCCACACAAATATATGAAAACCCACTTCACTGTTGTCCAATGCTCCTTCCCTGGGTTTGACATAAACCTGCTCAATACTCCCACTGCATGTGCAATGTCTGGTCTAGTACAGACCATTGCATACATCAGGCTACCCACTGCACTTGCATATGGAACAGGGGACATATCCTCCTCTTCTTCTTGTGTCTTGGGACACTGTTCAACAAACGGCTTTGTACCTACGGGGAATCGAAGAAAATTCACCGATTTTCCTTTACGTAATGAACCTACACCAATATAGTCTCGGCATACTTCCCTGGTTTAACCCGGAAGCTTCCTCTTTGCTCGATCTCTCTTAATTTCCATGCCCAAATATAGTTTGCAGCACCAAGATCCTTCATGTCGAATTTGGAGAACAGTTGGGTCTTCAAATCTTGGATAATTTCTTTGTCATTTCCAATCAACAACATATCATCCACATACAAGACCAAATAAATAACATAGTCACCAATTAATTTAAAATAAACACAGTGATCCTCCTTGCTTCTAGTGAAGCCAAGTCCCCGTATATAGGTATCAAATTTCGGATACCACATCCTTGGTGACTGTTTTAACCCATACAGAGACTTCTTCAACCTGCACACCAGTTATTTCTTACCCTTCACCATAAAGCCTTCAGGTTGCTTCATGTAGATCTCCTCTTCTAGATCCCCGTGAAGAAATGTTGTCTTCATATCCATCTGTTCTATCTCAAAATCAAATGCAACAGCAACAGATAAAAGTAATCTAATAGAAGTAACTTTGGCAACAGGAGAAAAAATATCACCAAAATCAATTCCCAACACAAAAGATATGCCTGTCTAATAAGACTGTGTTACCTCTCTTTGCCTTCCAATAGTCTTCTTCTAAAATACCCATTTTCTCCCAATGGGCTTCCTTCCGATGACAACTATAAATCCCTTTCCTCATTTTATGCAAGGATATTGTTTCAGCAATATGGCCTCATGAGGATTTCATCCTCTCGTCTGCCTCCCCAGCGGTTACGGGATGTGTGAGTTCTGGTTCAAACAAAAGTTGGAATGAAAGCAGGATGGACATACCTTTCCCTGATTGTCTTCTTTTAATGTTGATCTTCTCACAGCGCCCCAGTTGTGGCTCTTCCTCTCCAGAGTCTTCTATTGTAGAGTCTGATTCATCCTCCTTTAGCTCAAACTCTATCTTCTCAGGTTCCTTTGGTAGGACTTCATGTTTAACAATATCTTTCACCTCTCTAAACACCACATCTTGGTTTTACACAACCTTCCTTGTTTCTGAGTTCCAAAGCTTGTAACCCTTTAAACCGTCCTTATACCCAATAAAGATGCAACTTTTAGATTTATTATCCAACTTGGTCCTTTTCTCCTTTGGAACATGTAAATATGCATCACATCCAAATACCCTTAGATGTGAAAGAGAGGGTTTCTTACTAGTCCATACCTCATGTGGAGTCTTATCCTCCAACATTGATGAAGGTGATCTGTTAACCAGATAACATGCAGTCTCCACTGCCTCTGCCCAGAATTCTTGTCCTAACCCGGTACCACTGAGCATGCTTCTTGCCTTTTCCATCAGTGTTCTGTTCATTCTTTCTGCAACTCCATTTTGCTGCAGTGTGTATGGAGTAGTCTTCTGTCGTGCTATACCACACTTCTTACAGAACTCTTCAAATTCCTTCTTGCAGAACTCCCCACCATTATCTGTCCTCGGCACCTTTATCTTCTTCTCTGTCTGGTTTTCCACCAGAGCCTTAAATTCTTTAAATTTGTCAAAGACTTCAGATTTCTTCCTCAAGAAATATATCCATGTATTCAGCAAAATTAATATAGATGAACAGGTATAGACTTTTGATGATGGAACGTACGGGTCCAAGTACCCATCATTGTTACTGAAAATAATATCTTGTTTGCCCTCTTAGCACCAGAAGGAAAACTCACCTGATTTTTCTTCCCATATACATAATGTTCACATAAATCGAAATCTAGAGAGCTATTAGACATACCTTCTACCATACCATTTCCATGCAGTATCTGAAGGCCCTTCTCTCCAATATGTCCAAGCCTTTGATGCCATAGCATGGTATTTTCTCCAGAGACTGCTAGGCTTTTCGCTCCACTTTCAGGAACCACAAAACTGTTGCACCCATCAATAATAGTGCTGCCCTGAAACTTGTACAGAGTTCCAATCGGAACTCCCTGCATTAATACTAGTGCTCCCCGAACCATCTTACAGGCATCTTTCTTGAACACTATTTTTACACCTGCATCATCCATCTTGCTTACAAAAATAATATTTCTGGCCAATGCAGGAATGTGCAGAACACCAGGAAGTGTTCTAATCCTTCCACCTTGCAGATTTAGCTTGACTTTTCCACGTCTAACGATTCTGGTCTTCCTATCATCACTGCCATCATATTTCTCATACTCGCAGAACCACTCCCTATGAGGAGTGAAGTGAAAGGATGCACCCGATTCAATCAACCATGACTCATGATCTACATGTGTATTTGAAGAAGAGGCCAAATACACATCCCCACCTTCATCCGAGGTGGTTTTTGCCTCTGCAGAAAGAGCATCATCAGATCCCTTTCCTTTCTCAAGAGCTTTAGATCTGTAGTCCTTTTTGTATTTCCCTTCCTTTCCGCATTTCCAGCACACCTTTACAAACTTTTCGGGAGATTTAGATATCCCTCTAGATTTAGATCTCCCACTCGAAACCTTATTCTTGTTTATGTTCTAGGACCTTCCTCATATAGATAAGTGATCTCCATTATGACCCTCCATATTTCTCCGTCTCATTTCCTCTAACAGCAAGGCTGAGACAATGTCATCAAAATTCAAGGTAGTTGTATTGCTACCTATTGCAATAACCAGACTGTCCCACGAATCTAGTAGATAACACAAAAAACTGATGCACTTATCTTCATATGAGATTTTAATATCAACAGCTGACTTACCACAGTATTGAAGGCATTCAGATGCTCTGTCACCGAGTCTCCATCCTTCATCCTCAAGTTATACAGCTTTTTCCGCAGGAAAAATTTATTCACCAAAGACTTAGATTGGTACAAAGTCCCTAGCTTGTCCCACAAAGTCTTCGTCGTAGCTTCCATAGATACATTCAACAATACTGAATCTGAGACACACAACCGTATTGTGCTCTTTGCCTTCTGATCCAATTTCTTCCAGTCTTCATCTGACATTGCTATTGGTTTAGTACCCGGATCTACCGCGATCCGCTGGTCCTTATCCACCAGCAGATCCTCCATCTTGAGCTTCCACAACTCAAAAATCTGACCATTAAATTTCTCGATCTCTATCTTCCCGTCGCTTGCCATATTCTTTCACTGCAAGAATCGATCCCGCAGATCTCCCACTAAACAGGGTCTACTTCAGGCTCGAGCAAAAAAACCCTCAGCAGCAAAGGCATCCCCTTGAAGCTGAAACTGATCTGATACCAAATGTAGGTTTTAACCCTGTACAGAAATTATCTACATACGAATATTTAAAACAAAAAATAAACAATAGCGAGAGCATAAAACATAAAATAGATAAACACAGAGATTTTCCCCTGGATCCCAAATCAAGACGACCAGCTTGATTTTTCATTATATTCCTTTTAGTGTTACAACACATATATATACATGCCGAAGCATACATAAAACCCAATCCATTAACCCTGGATTATAACATAACCATAGTTCCCTTGACTGGATCTACAAAATACCAGGGGTTGAAAACCATCATGCCCCAAAACCATGTGCAAACCCATGCACAAAACCATGGGTGGATCTGCCCACCGGAAAATAAAGACCAATTTTTTTTTTCGGGGCACTGCCCCGAACCCAAACAAGGGGGGCTACCGCCCCCCTTGTGACCCCCCTGTACGTTGCGCCCAGTACAACATACAAGGGGGGCTATCGCCCCCCCTGTTACCCCCCCACGTGTGATTAGTCATGGAAAGAATATAACACAAACCCAACAAGTAAGAATGAAGGCTTATTTAATGGATCTTGGTTTGGATGTATGGTTTTTTGTAGTAGATGGAACGAATATCAAATATAATACAAAATACAAGAAGGTTATCTTGATTGGATTATCAACTCTAGAGTCTAATAAGGTGAGCATTGTGAGATTAATAAAGAAATTCTAGATAAGTTGCAATGTATAGATGAATAAGTAAATCAAAAGGGACCAATGAAGATTGAAGACCTTGAATGAATACGTAATGAATTAGATGATAAAGGAGACTCTCTTGTCATAAGTTCCCAAGCTATTGATAAAAAAGTGAAAAATTTGTATTCATGGGACGAAGTTAAAGTTGAGGAATATGCAACATAATTCACAAGTAAGGAACTATTTTATTTTATTTGTAGAAGAGGAGGCCACCATGCTTTTAATTTGTGGAATTTTTGTAGGTATGGTTGTTCTTAATAATTATCATTTTATTAATTGATGTATTTGTAAAGCATGTTCTTCATCGTATTCAAGCCTCAAAGCCTCAAAGCTTGTGCCTAATGATCAAGAAAAAATCAAGCCCAAAGTTTCTTTTGTGATGGAAATAAAACCTTTTCTTTTTAATCCAAGTTTTCATATGGCTAGAAGTATCCACTCTAACGTTGTAATTCAGTAAAGGATAAATCACACTTGAAGAAGGTCAAATTATCAAACACCTCACTCTGTTTTTGTAGACCAAAGAAGACTATTACAAAGGACTAAGAGTCTCAAGAAGAAGATGTAGTGTCTTGAGAACTAACTCAAGAAGGCCAAAGGTCTCAAGACTAATGCTAAAGGCTAAATTTCCTTGCAAATGTCCCTTACAAAATTATACAGTCAATATAGAATACATACTACATTTTTTTATGTGTAATCCTTTTAAGATTTGATCAAAGTCTCATAAGACCATCAAATCATTTCTTGTTTAAAAGAAGTCTTGAGTACAAACTTACAATATGTTTGCATTAACATGATCCTAAGGCCGAGAAGCCTCTATATGTAAAAGGAAACGAGTTATATCACTGAAATAAAAGAAGGATAAATTGTTGAAGGTTCTCTTTGGAAGATTTTGATGGAAAGAAGAAATCTCCCAGTAAAAGGAAAACATGTTAAAATGTCGATTTGAATAATCCAAGTCCCTTTTATTTCTTAAGAAAACAAGTTGATGTCACTTTGAAAGAAGTGGCACAAAAGTAGTTAAGCTAGCAAGCCATCCTTTGTGCATAAAGTCCATTCGAAACCTTGAGTTAGGAATTGTACTTAAAATAAGTGTTTACACCGATATCTCAGTTTAAAATGTTTGATGAACCTCATAGTTTTGTTATGGATGATACAATTGAAGTGTTGAAGACCCACAATCATTAAATTTTTTATGGAATGTAGATCTTAAGAAGTCTAATGAAATTAATAAGAGGTATGTAGCATCACTCACAATGATTTTTGTCTAAAGTATTCACTGATTTCAATGATATCTTATCATTATAGAAGACCTTTGTCAGTAAATACCAAACATAGGCCTATTTAAAAAAAATTGTGTCAAAGACTTGTATTATTGATTTCTTTGAAGCCATTTTTGTCTAGTATGCCTTGAAGAATGAAACTCATTAAAGGATTGTGTCAATGTATTGGAAATGTTGTCTTACAAATTGTACTTGGATAATTAAAAAATATCTTAAGGAAAATCATTGATGTGTAGCATACAAACCATCTTGATGTATTCAAGTATGATATGAATATTTTGTGTGAGTGAAAAAAGTAATGAACAAAGTTTGAAATTCCATATACTACAACATATATCTTGCATTGACGAGATGAGCTTGGAACTGTATAAGCTCCATAAGGCTAGAGAGAGCTTGGGTAACTACACAAGCATATAAGGAATGAAACCTTGCAAAAATGTCTGAAATGCTAACTTCAGGGTTCCGTAACATTTTGATTCAGGAGCAGGACACCTTTTATTAGTGAAGTTTTGGAAGATGCATTGTATATGATGATATGATAATCTCACAATGAAGAAGAGGTTGAGTCCTCATTCAAGGTTGAAATTATGCTCAAGAAAGATGAATTATTTTCATAACTCAATGTGTGTAGGCTACTTGGGTTAAAATGATCGAAAGTTAATGCTAGCAAAATTGCTAGTAATGCTCAAGTATACTTGGACAATGGAATATCCACATTGCAATGGAATTGTAAAATTCTAGGGTTTGGAAGATTGTAAGTCTTGGAAATGAAACATTCTAAGATATATATGGTTTGAAAAACTAAGGCAAATAAAATGAGCTTTGAATAAGAAATCTTTATGCCCTTAGATCGAAAAAGGTCAAGATCACTATGTGATCATGTTCTGGAATGAATCTTTGTTTTTGGATATACATATTACAAAGTATGATTTTGTAAAATGAATATTGAAAATTTTAGGGTTTGTAAACCCTAGAATAATATTTGAAATGTATTAAACTTCTAGGGTTTGGAAATAAAACCCTAGCTAAACACTTTTCACTAAAAGGAAGAAACCCTAGAAATAATGAAATCATGTTGATGTTGTGGGGAAGGGTGATAAAGTTGCAAGATGGATATAAGAAAGTTAAGATTAAGAGGATGTTTACATTTTCCTATAATCCTCAAAAGATAAGTACCTTACATCTCTCTTATTTGATTATTACTATCTATTTTTATTACTATTAGTTAATCTATTGTCTTTCCATTCTTTGCTTGGTCATAATTGTTATTCCATGGACACCTAGTGAGGATTGTAGGTACGTGTTGAAGGCTACCAAGGACTTTGGAGGTAGATGGAAGAAGTGGAAGAACCAAGCAAATAATGTGACAAGAAGACTTTCCATGAATCCTGAGTTGTGTTGAGATATTTTTCTAGATGTTTTTTGACTAGCTTAGAGGGAACTAGTAGATTAGCAAGTTTGGAGTATGCATGTAACAAATGGCACAATAGAAAAGTACAGAGTGAAAATTTAGAATATAATTTTATCCTAGAAATAGGGTGAGGATCATGACAAGAGTATTTGCTCAAATTTCCAGTTACACTTCTGTTAGAACTATTTCCTTTTAAATTGCACCAGGTGGGTACAGAGATAGTTTCTCTCAATGAAGTTATTGAGGATGAAGAAGTCTACATGGAACCACCTAAATTTTTTGAGGTACATGAGAAGAAGTCTCGCTATTGAAGAAGGCTTTTTATAATCACATGAAGACTAGTTGGGATTTGTATTTTTGGGTTAAATATGGATCATGGATGATCCCATATGATTTATGTCTTATGGAAGGAGAAAGACCCGTGTAGTAGTTGTGATAGAAATAATTGCTTCCATAACAAAGGGAACAATGGGAGAGCCTTGTTTCAGCTTTAGAAGGAGTTTACCTTCGAGTTAAAGATGATGAACTATCTCTGACATCATCAAAATGGTTAGTTGATATGATGGAAGAAAAAAGTGGAATATGGAGAAGAAAAAATTACCATTGTAGGATATTTCTTAGTGTGAGAGGAAGCACATAGTTAGGATGGCAGGGAAGCAGTTATGGTGATAGACCCAGAAAAAGGAAGTTGATCAATTTTACAACCCGATGCATGTTGCTAAATATGGGTTGGAACCAACATGATACAGTTGATCATGGAAAATTCAATTATGATATGAGATATATCTCAAATGGTAAAATGCAGATGCAGTTTCATATTGGGTAGAGAGTGATAAAGAAAGAAATATTTTGTAAGGATATCACTTTAGTTTGGGATCTGTTATAATTTATTGAATCATAAAGAATTCGACATCTATTGCACTCAATATTGTGGAGGTCGAATATATTACATTGGTATTAGGAAGTTTAGAAGAAATATGGGTTTAGAGACTACTTGAAGAATAGTCATGATCACATGCAAGTGATGACCATGATGATAGGTAGAATCAATGTGATCTAATATCAAGACAAGGTGCAGAAGGAAGAAGTATGGATTATGTATTATAGTCAAGCAGATTGTCCAAGGGAAAAGTTTTGAATACTTTAGGGAAAATCTTGGACTTTTTAGAATTCATCTCTCATTAATAGGGAATGTTGATGAGATATCATTATGGATTTACTTTCAACGTGTGTCAAGTAAATTGAGACAAATTCTGGAGATTCTCCTATGTTAAGTACTTTCACCCAAATTAGAGGGAATGACATGGAAAAGGACTGACATTATTCCTATGCTTGTATTACCTTAATTAGGAAGAATGGTCTTGGAGCATCATGTTCATTTAGAATTGGGCCATGGATTATGCAGCTAGATATTTTCCTTTGATGATTCATCATGTGTCATTAAACTAAATTATGGTGAACCAAGACTAGTCGAGATGTCATGTGTCAAGTACTGACCCAAATTATGGTGATTATTTGTATGCTAATGATATCCCATGTGTTTGAAGTACTAACCCGAATTATTGTGAACACACACCCTAGGTCTGAATACATAACCAAATGATGGGATTAGTTGATGCAGTTGATTTATCATGTGTCTAAATCACTGGCCCAAGTTATGGAGATGATATACCATAGGTTTAAATTCCTAACCGAAATTATAGTAAATGGTTCATGCTATTCCCTCGATCGAGGTGCAAGGACGGGGAAGATCCACTTAGGGATCGAGTTAATGAATGACCACACATGAGACAGGGCAAGTGGGTGGCCCACCCAATGCCACTGCACGCTCGAGGTTAAGAGGGATAGGCAGATCTAGACGCGGGTGTCAGATTGGTTTTTGTGCGAAGGTTACTTTGATCTCTAGGTGGTGTGAGGTGTAGTCTGCATGCAGGCACTTGTTAGAATATTTCCCTATGGTCTGTGGATGGTGGTAACCATATCTTGTTTTTCTAGAGAGCTGGAGCATCGGAGGAACTGAGCGGGAGATGATCATGACTTCTCGTATGTTCCTTTTTCCTTTTAGGTAAATTGGATGGAGGTTCTACCTGAGATAATGCTGAAAGAATGGAAGGGTCAAAGGAGGTTTTTGCATTGGATATTTAGACTGTTGATTTATTTATTTTTAGTTGTTTTCGCCATGTCGTTTTTTGTTTTCTTTGGAAATTTGTTAATAAAAATGGGAATGTATAGGAATTTCAGGTCTATAATTGAGATTTTACATGCATATCTAGTCAGTGACCTGGTAAATATTTATTTTCTGTCTCGATAAGCCAAAGAGATTAAATGGTAGTTGGGGCTTTAGAGGAATTGTGATTGTCAACACATAGTGGTTATGTTTGGTGGGCTCATTTTCATAACCATGACACAACTCGGAAATACCGAAAAATTGTGTTCTTCATTAGGGAAGGAACCAGGGTTTGTTAGTGTGAAGGAAGGGAAAAAAGTGCTGAGAACATTTCCAAGTTCCAGGAAACGAAGAGTTAGTATAAATTTTCTTTGTGTGCTCACTACAATTCTTCCTACCCCAAGAATCGCTCTAGATCCAACATTGTGGGTTTCATCTCCTGTGTCGGTGCACACGGTTTGAAAGGTGAGGAGTGGTCCGTCAAAAGGCAAGATGGTGAAGGCTCCAGGAAATGGTAAGAGAGGGTGAGGGGGACACACCATCAAATATAAAAAATAGAAAGGGAACGGGAAGTCATCTTTGACCAGCAGGCCCCACAAGCGAGGAAGAAAGTCAGAAGTGGAATATATGCAGACCATACTTAATGCATTCAGTGTTGGAACCCCGACATAGGTAAAAATGACGATTTATTCTTGGGAGTTAAAATTAAAATCCGAGGCATTTGTTGAGCCTCCTGTCGAGGAATTAGAGCCAATGGCTAGGGATCCCGGAAAAGCCCAAGGATGACTTAATTTGTTCAATAAAACAATCCAACTATATTGGCTATTGAAGTGTATCATGGCAAGAGCCATCACTGAAATCTAGGAAGGAGAGAGACATCCACAAAATGAGATGAACCCCAAGGATATTCAGAAGGAGCTTCAATCCATACAGCTCTAGCTACACCATTAATATTTCCACCTTGGCAGAATTAAGCATAATCTCTAGGGTATGCACCAATTCGAAATTTCGGGGTCGAGCATCAAAGATCCAACCCTGGTATAGTCATATGATGACTAGCTACTAGAAAGATGTGTTAATCCTTCAGTTTTGTCATGATTTTTTTGAAAGATAGCTTTTATTTCTGTAGTTTTAAGTTTAGTCATGTAACAGACTTAAAGGCCTATAAGGCATGGGTAGAAAGACTAAAACTATTCATGTTTTGGATGGCTTATTAAGTAGTTAAGTGGCCAACATACATGGTTTCCTTTGGGCAGGTTAAGGCCATTGAACATCATATGATTGTAACCTGCTTTTATGATTAATAGAAAATAAAAGATACTTCCAAGCTTACAAAAAAAATGGTTCACGCTATTAATGTACCATGTGTCACAATTGTTGACCTAATTATGGTACTTGGATTCGCTATAACCTTTCTTAGAGAAATCTATCAACATGAGAACATTTGGATAGTCATTATGAATACCTCCCTAGCTAAGAGGGTGTTAAATTATTTTAGCTATGGTTGATCTTCATAATTATTATTTTATTCATTAATTTGTTTATAAATCATTCTCTTCATGCTATTGACAAAAGATAAAAATACTTGACATGTTCTTCATTTTGGTTTTTAATAGAATAAAATTTTTAAATTTCATTATTTGATTTTTTTGCTCCAAGAAGCCAAGTCGGCCCGAAACTAATAGGCGCTCACTCATCCAAACAAGAGACTATAAATATGTGTTATTTAACCTCCCTCCAAGCAAGCAATTTGGATCTATTTGAGGAAATAAATTTCGGCCTATCTGAGGTAGTGAAGGAATATTTCTGAAGTCAGAAAAAGAAGATGAAGGCCTAAGGAAAGAGGATTAAGGTTTGAGGAAAGAAAAATTATGAGGTGAAGACAAGACAAGATTACAAGAAGAGTATTAGACAAGCATGAGGTTAATTAAAGTAGCACATTTTTTGTGGATCAGAAGGTACTAGAACAAATATTCTTTAGAAAAAATATGAGGCCAAATTTATGTCCTAGCATAAGAAAATCATATTGATGTTATTGAGCAACCAGTCGACATGACTAGGAGGTTCATGGATTGATGGAAACTTGACTAAACTGAGAGGGGGATGAATTAGTTTACTGTATTCATGGACATATATTTTTTTTCTTTTAACTTATAAACTAAACTATTAAATAAGAAAATTAACACATGGTGAACAACATATTTAATATGTAAACAATGAGTAATAGGTAAATGAAAACATCACATCAACACATAAAAACAACACAAATGGACACCATATATAAGTGGAAAACCATAAATGGAGAAAACCATGAATTTTTTATTGTTGTGATGCAAAGTCAAGCTCTTGCTCCCTTATTACTTATGATTTTATGTAGGATCTAACCTACAGGAGGTTTTGTACCTCAATTTCTTTGCAAGATACAACATGCATTGAAGCTCCATTTCCCATAAGTTTTATGCAGGATACAACCCACAACAGGCTTCTACCTCAAGAGGATCATAAATATTATTTATCAATTTATAAATTGACATTAGACTAAAAACCCTTGATACATACATGAAATAACATGTTGGTTTACTCGGTTGATCACTTTGCATACCTCCATATTTGTATCTGCTTCTTCTTCTCCTCAAATTTGTCTCACATCAACTCTATATATGTGCTAGATAACTAAGGAAGAACACTCCAATCAATTGTCACATTCTCTAACTCTGTAACCATTAAGCCTTCTAACATCACACATTTTTATAAGAAAACTTTGATGGTTGTTGGTATTCCAAACATGAATATGAAGTGAAAAGACTTGTCTCTTTGCATTCCACTCATTCCTTTAAAACCTTTTTAAATTTTTAATTTTAAAATAAAATAAATTTAAAAAATAATCAAATAACATGCATTATTATAAGCCTTTACACAATTCACTAATCAACCTTCAAATGTGCAACATAACATTATCATTTCCTTTTCCTTTGCTTTATATATTTTCCTTTTCCTTATATATTTGCCTTACATCACAAAAATTTATCCAACATAACAATCATTGATAACAAATCAGCTCAATATGTGCAACTACATTTCCATAACTAGTGCATCAACATAAGCATAACTCAATGCACCTCTTCACACAACTGTGCATACACCAACCGCACCATGATACTTTGTTGCTCCTTTGTTCTACTATCAATAGTTATAGCATAACTAGCATATAGTGCACCCAAACAAAACAAGCATACCAAGTTTCCTTGCAACCATAAAAAATAAGCTATTAACTCAACCATATCTAGCATACCTTGTTGTTCCTTTTCCATAACAATATATTTATCATCATCAACATGCAACATATGAAAGCAATTTTTTCACCTCCAAGGCATAGAAATACCTATTCATTTGTGCATACATTAATTGTGTCATCACATCTTTGTCTTGCATTCTCATTTTCATTGACTTGCCTTGTACTTATTAAACATTGACCTCTGCTACATAATGCATCCCATAAAACCATAATTCATCAAGATATAACAAGCATCAACATCATCACAACATATATGCAAGCAGTCTCAACTTTGAAATCTTAGAAATATTACAACATAGCATCATAACATAAGAATAATAACCATAGCATAAAGTATCCTCTTAACTACACCTATATCTCTACCAAGAAAGTATAAAAAAAGTATTGCAACATATATGCAAGTATTAACACAAGAACCTTCTAAGAAGAATTTCCTTCAGCCTTTAACAAGATCAACTACTTCACTAGAAACACCTAAAATGTATAATAAACCTTACAATACAATATACAAATCATCATCACATATGCAAGCATCAACATCACATTTGCAAGAAAAACATTCACTCTCCAATGCCATATCTTTGTTCTCTTGTTGCTGCTATTGTGTTGTTCCTTTTCCTTCACCTTCATCTCATGTTGCTCTTTCTATTCCTTTTTCATCAATGACAACAATGCCAAAATTCCCCCCCCTTTGTCATTAGTGGAAACACTATGATCCTCCCCCTTTTTGTCTTGAGAATCAATGTCCTCACCTCTGCTTACCTCCCCTTTTGACATCAATGATAAGGGGATCTAGTTTGTAATGAAAAATCAAAACAATAAAAATACCCCATTGTTGCGTAAGTGATTTTACCTGAAAATTATATTCTTTCAAAGTCACTTAGTATTATGATAGGAGATCCAAGTTGCAGTTTCTGATTTGTACCAAATGGAAACCTATACTCAATGTTTTCTAAGGAATTAATAAGTTGGATATGAATTGATGTAGGACTTTTTATATTAAAAATAAACAATGGAATTTCTCTTATAACATCAATATGATCCAACCCCTTACTAGTATTCATTTTTTATAGGTAGTGATAATAATTTGTAAAGGTGACAAACCATCCTATGTGACATCAATTCTTTCTTCACTTACGATATGTCGTAGTCAATATTTTATATTTGGAATATTTCTCCATAGTCCTACACGAGGAAAATTGTGCATATTTAGTCATTATATCTTCCTCATCCAAGAAGACAAGAAACACCTTCAACTAAAATTTTGAGTGCTTGCAAAATTGGAACTCTCGACACCATCACTACTACACATGAGGGGTTTTTACGACAATATTTGAGATGATTTTTGGGTAAATTGTCTCAACTTGAGACCAAAAAAACTTGTGTATTGTCTTAAATATTGTCTTTAAGCAAGCGTCTCAAATTATTGTCTTAAAATTTGTCTTTATAAAGACAATATATAACACAAACATTATTGTCACTTAGGAGACAATTTCATTTTTGTCTCTCCGAAGACAATAGTTGGGATTAAAGACATATTGTCTTGATACATACAATAAGTCTTTAATCCTAGCTATTATCTCTCTAGAGAATATAATCCAACCTAGATCCATCTTCACTCCGAATCTATCAAGTGCCGAGAGGTATCAAATGTCTCGAGGTTCTAAACCTTTCCTCAATTTTTGCACTCAAAAAAGTGGTTTTCACCTCGAGATATTTGATCCCTCTCGATGCTTGGCAGATCCAGAGTTAAGATGGATCTAGGTTGGCTTCAATCATGTGTGTTCAAGGAAAATATATCAAAGATATGATTAATTTTATCAATAATATGTAAATATATCTGATATTAATATAATCATTTTAAATTTGTTTGAGGATAACCTGGTCATTTTAATTTTAAATTTGGTTAGTTATGTCAGTTTGGTGAGATGATAAATGTTGTTGATAAATTTAATAATGAAAAATGATGAAATAAAAATTTTGAATACAAAGTGACAATAATAATGTTGAACGATAGAAATGTGAATAATAAGAATGTAGTCAATTACAAATAATCTTCATTGCCATCAATCTCAAACTATTTTCTTCTACTATTCTTATTGTCACCCTTGTTAGTTTTGTAATATTTTCATATTGATTATATGAAAAGGACAATTGAAATCATAAACCATTTAAATATTTAGCTCGAGATGTTGTAGTAAACATCATACATTTTCTCTCTTGCTCTCCATTATTAATAGGTTGAATTACTATAACACAAAAATCAGTGTACATTGTCAATATTTTTTTTGTGCCTGCACTGGAATCAATGCACGTTGTTAATTCAATCACTTTAAATTTAATGTACCATAATACATCCAATTACATAAAATCATAAACCAACATCTACACTGAAATCAATGCATGAAATGCAAGCAATAAAATAATATTAGAAAAAAACTTCTACACTGAAATCAATGCATCTAATGCAAGTAATCAAATATGATTAGAAATCAACATCTATACTCAAATCAATGCATTTAATGCAAGTAAGAAAATAGGATTAGAAACCAACATTTACACTGAAATCAATGCATTTAGTGCAAGCAATCAAATATTATTAGAAATCCCCACATACAATGAAATCAATGCATTTAGTGCAAGCAGTCAAATATAATTGGAAATCGATATCTACATTGAAATCAATGCATCTAGTGCAAGAAATAAAATAGGATTAGAAATCACCATATACACTTAAATCAATGCATTTAGTGAAAGAAATCAAAGAAGATTAGAAATCATTTGCACTGAAAACATGGAAGAAACTCAAGCCCCTCCCCTTCCTCCTCCCCCTGAGGTTGAAGCCTTCACACAACTGGTTTCTTCTTAGCTGAAAAAGAAGAGGCTACTCACCTCCAAGTTTGTTAAGAGACTAGATGAGATCCCCTCGGTGGCTCTTCTGCTTGAGGGACCCATGAAGGTTGCCCTCTCCCTAGCAGACCGTGCTCTGGTCGGGAAGTTTACAGGCTTATGGCCTTTGCCGAAAACGAAAGAAGCCTAGATCCATAAAAACTGGAGGCCTCTTATCGCAAACAGTGTCACCTCCTACTTCCTGGGGTGGGGTTTTTTTCTATTTGAATTCATCTCAAAGGAGGAAAAGGATCTGGTATTCAGGAATGGCCCCTATTTCATGGGACCTCAATGTTTGTATTTAAACATATGGATGCCAGACTTCGATCCTTCGTAGGACGTCCCAACTATTGTTCCGATTTGGGTCAGACTCCTGAATCTACTGATTCACTATTGGAACTGGGAATCAATGCAGAAAATAGGCAATGTTCTTGGGAAGTTCATAGATCTGGCTAACAATAAGGATTAGTATTACTGCACCAGAATCTGCGTTGAGGTTGACCTCGAAGTTGTGCTGCTGGAAGCTATCAAGCTCACGGTAGGAAGCTGTACCCATCTGCAGAAGTTCGTGGATTCCATGAGTATGGCCAGTTCGTCAATAACTGCCCCAAAAATGCAGGCCCAAAAAAGGAGAAGGAATAAGGATGGCAGCAAGCTAAGAAAACCAAAACTAGCCTTATATAAGGGACAAATGGACAAGGAGCAGGAAAAGGAAAAGGGAGTGTCGCAAATCCTGGGAGCATTCCCAAAGCCAAATCCAGCCTGAAAGATTAAGATAATAGTTTTGTGCCCTTGAAATCATAAACATAGGAAGTCCAAGAAGTTGACCACAGGAGTTTGCAGAAGGATCCCCAAATGTAGGAAGCCCCTGTTCCTCCTATCAGTGGTGATTGCTCATGTGAAACCCTAAATGAGAAGGAACTTGCCTCTGAGGGTGATGACCTAGGCTTAGATGATTTGAAGGAGGATGGATAAATTGGGGACTCACAAGCCTTGGTTAGAAGATCCACCAGGGGAAGTAAAACTTCCAAGGAGAAGAGGGAACAAGAAACCTACAAGGAGAAGTTACAAGGAATCCATCCAACTCTGGAAAAGATGCTGGAAAGGAACCTAAAGACAAACAGAAATCAAGCCCAGGGCTCTAAGGGAGCCCTCTCAGCCCAAAAATAGAAGTAATGAAGATCGTCTCCTGGAACTGCAGAAGGATGGAGAGAAACCTCAAAAAGAGGAAGTGATGAAATGTTCAGCCAAATTGGAAAAGACATACATTCTTCTCATCCAGGAGACCAAATTGGAGGAAAGGGATTTCCTTCAAAAAGGCAGATAGTTTTGGGGAAAAGGAGGAGGTCTAGATAAATCCTCTAGAGGCACCTCAAGAGGGCTGGGAATTTTATGGAATGAGACATGCCATGAGAAAATTTAGGTAAAATATAACTCAAACGGGATTTTTGTTTAGTTTTTGCACCACGACTCCAAAGATATAGCGAGTCTTTTCAATATATATGCCTCGATCAGCCTTGGGGACAAAAATAATTATTGGGAGTCCATAAGGGACATAACAAGTGAGATCTCGATGGACAATGTCATTCTTGCTAGAGACTTGAACCTTACTTTAAACCTTGGGGAGAAGCGCGAAGGCAACATTGTGAGGGATTCAGCTAGGGAATGGGTGGAAGAGCTCATTTAGGATTGGGATCTATTGGGATTTATCCCACCAAAGGAAAATACAAATGGACCAACATAAGAATGGGACCGGGCCACATCACTACAAGGTTAGACAAATTTCTTATTCAAAGTTCTTTTTTGTTATTAGGTCAATATGCTAGCTCATATATCCTCACTTCGTCGGTTTCCAACCACAAGCCCATAAGGCTTGAGTTGAAACCTCAAAGGAACCTGGGACCTATTCCCTTCTAGTTCAGCTCACTTTGGGTGCAGCACAATGATTTCTTGGAAAGGGTCGAGGATGTCTAGAGGCTTCCTGTCAGTGGCTCCCCTTGTTTGTGTGGGAAGAGAAGTTGAGGAGAGTGAATAGGGCCCTCAAGAGTTGGGCTAAATCCTTCCCATCCTCAACTGAGGAAAGGAGGTCTGCCCACGCTAGTCTGGAGAGCCATCATATGAAAATGGAAGAAATGGACATCTCGAAGGAAAGCATAATCATGGAAGAGAATCTCCAGGTCAAGTTTCATAAAGCATGCATTCGAGAGGAGTAGTTTTGGAGGCTAAAATCTAGTAGCCTATGGCTTCAAGATGGGGAGAAGAACACCTCCTTCTTCCACAAGCAGGCTCAAGCAAGAAGAAGATTCAACTCGATAGTTGAGATATCCTCAGGAAACCAATCCATATCCAAATTTTCTAGCATCAAAAAATCTTCCCACCACCACTTCAAAAGGTTATATATAGAGGAAAATAATGTGAGACACAGCTCTAATCTACTTGGGATTTGTTCCTTCAAAAGTCACTACCCAGATGAAAACTTTTTTGATTGCTCCTATCACTATCAAAGAAATTAAGAAGGCCCTCAATGATATGGATCTGGACAAGGCGCCTAGGCCAAATGGATTCACTACTCGATTCATCAAGGCTTGCTGAAACACAACCAAAAGGGACTTGCACAAAATGATTCTAAAATCTCAATCCTGCCATAAGCTCGGGGGAAATACAAACTCAGCCTTTTTGGCCCTCATTACTAAAGTGAAGGGATATTGTACCTTTAATAAGTTCAGGCCTATTTCCCTTTGCAAAGTCGGCTATAAGCTCATTACTAAAGTCATAGAAAACAGGTTGAAATTCCCTCTCCCTGATCTCATTTGAGACAATCAAGGGGGATCTTTCAAAGGAAGGAGTTGACTAACAACTTTATCCTTGTCTAGGAAGCGATACATTCAAGCATCCAAAGGAGAGAAGAAGGCATGGTTGTCAAGCTGGATCTTGTTAGTGAATTTGACAGAAGGAGGCACGATTTCCTCTTTGGGGTTATGCAAAGGTTTGGTTTTGATAACCGTTTCATAAACTGGGTCAAGACATGCATCGCGGAGCCTTGGATTTCCCCCCATTTTCAATGGGCGTGATGCTGACTTCTTCAAAGCCAACAGTGGTCTCAAGTAAGGATGCCCCCTCTCCTCGCTGCTCTTTGTTATTCAAGCCTCTGCCCTCAGCTTCATGATGGAAAAAATATGCGTTGATCAAGAGCTTATGGGTCTTAGAATTTCCAGAGGATTTAGAGACATAAATCATGCTCTATTTGCTGACGACTCTCTCCTTCTCGGTGGTGCTTCCTCCAATTAAGCCACCCGATTTAATCTTCACATTGATTGCTTCTGTAATGAATCCAGAATTGAGCTTAATGCTGGTAAATTCCATATTTTTTCCTGGAACCTCTCAGGAATCAAGCTAATCACCATCACCAGAATATTTGGTTTCAAAGGCTCTACGAATTGGGCTTCTTTTAAATACCTCGGTCCGCCAATTTTCCAAGGAGCCCTGACCGGGAGGGAAAATATTTCTCTGTTGGACAAATTTAAGCAAAAGCAGCAATCTTGGGGCACGTCGTGGCTTAATTTAGCAGGGAAGGAAATTATCATTAAATCGGTGCTAAACAATTTTCCAATCTTCCAGAGCTCCGTCTTGTTGGCTCCGATGGGAATTCTTCTTAAGATGGAGCAAATCATGCGCTCCCTTTTCTAGAAAGGGGGGAAGGATAATGCTAAGAGGATTCCGCTGGTTAGCTGGGACAAGATTTCCTTGCCTCTTATGGAAGGTGGCCTCCACATGAAATATCTCAAGGATCAAAATATCGCTTTGGGAGCCAAGATCCTTTGGCGACGGGTTGCAAGGAAGTTGGGGTGGGAACAAATCGTCCTATTGAAAAAATATAGTCACGAAACTTGACTTCGTAGCTTGGAGAAATGTCACGTAATTCGCCATGGCTCCCCAATTCATTTATTGTGCAAAGATGCTCTCCCTCTACTACACGACCATATGTACTGGATCCCTGGAAATGGAAAGAGGATTAGAATTTGGGAGGACAATATTATGGGTGGAGAACCACTTGGGGATGAACCTGACCTGAAATAATTAAAGTGGTGGATGAATTTTGAGGGTTACCTCGTGCTGTAGGATATTTTCTGATTGGGACATCAACGCTTAGGCAGGGTGGAAAAAGATGAATCTGTCAGCACAATTAGAGCAAGCTTGGTCAAAGCTCATGATCTTGTTGGCTGGGAAAGCTCCAATAAACACATGCAAAAAAGACAAAAGAGGTTGGAGAGCCAAATCGGGTTGCTACACTATGGTGCAGGGCTATAGGCACCTCAAGGCCATCCCCACCACCCCCAACAAGCCTACGTTTTGGAAAGGGATCTGGTAGATTAAAAGCATCCCCAAGATCGACATGTTCGTCTGGCTGCTGGGTCACTACAACATTCTTACATCAGAGAATTAGTAAATGATAGGCTTCCATGGTCCCTCTCGGTGTCCTCTCTACCATTAGCAGGTTGAAACAATGAACCATATCTTCCTAGGGTGCCAATACGATCGGGACATTTGGAAGGAGGTCATGAACCTTTGGAGAAGCAACATCAGCCTTCCAAACACCATCACAAATTTTTTGAAAATTTGGGGATCCTTGTACCCAGCCTCTTTCCCCACAAAATTTTGGCCGAGAGAGGGGTGGATGATCATACCAAAGCTCATATGTTGGAAGATATGGCTTGAAAGAAACAACCGAATATTTCAAGAGAAGTCTCTAAATCAGCAACACATCACGGTGAAAATCAGGAGCCTGTTCAAATAAATTATGCAAGCAAAGGTGGGGAAAAAGAAAGAATATAGCTTCAATCAGCAAGAAAGGGATTGGTGCTTGCATTCAAGCCTGCATTTTTCCATAGGGGGGAATGTGTAGAAGAGCAGAAAAGGTTGGAAAATCATATTAGAATAACGGGACTTTGAAAAATGGAGAAGGAGCATTGATATTCACACTTTTTTATTTAATGGTGCTGCAAAAGGAAATCTAGGGAAGGCGGGAGGTGGGGGCACCATTCGAAGCCCATCTGATGAAATAATCTTCAATTTCTCTTGGGAGTCGGGGCTCGCCTCGAACATCCAATATGAAGCCCTTGCCCTCCTCCAAGGTCTAAAGCAGCTTCAAAAACATGGAATTAAGGATGCTCAAATCATAGGAGATTCACAAAGCCTCATTGGCTTGATGGTGACAAATTCGGTCCCTAAAGACCACCGTCTGCAGAGGTTGATCGCTCGTATCAATGATCTGATTGAGTCCTTTTCCAATCTTATATCTGGGTGTGTCTTATCTCTTTTTGTCATGTTTTATTGTTTTCTGCTCCAACATTTTGTTTGTATAAGACGATTTTCTAGCCTTTGGGAAATTGCTAGAATGACCAAATATAGAAACCTTCCAAAGGTAAGAAGCATTGTAGTTGAACTCTACTTGAACGGAAGCCCTTTAGATCTTGGGTCTCCAAATGTAATTGACCTGGGCTTTGGCACCGAGCCTTTTGAATTAATATAATATAACCATTTTTGTTAATATATATATATATATATATATATATATATATATATATATATATATAATTTAATATTGTATTAATTCAAAATTGTTAAATTTCATAATTTTAATAATATAATATATTAATATGAATATTAGATTTAATAATAATAATATTAATCTTTTAATATTAATCTAGGGTTAATAATGTTTTTTTTGCAAGGTATTAATAATAATTTGGCCCATGGTATTTGGCCCATAGGATTCACCTGAATAAAACCTCTATATTTTTTTAGTGTTAGTAAATATAAAGCGTATTATAGAGTAAATATGAAAAGAGGTTTTATTTATTTACCATACCTCTAGTTTATTTATATTTTTATGTTTTTACCATACCTCTTTTATTTACCATGGTATTTGGCCCATAGTCTTGGTATATAATTAGATGTTGATTTCTAATCCTATTTGATATATTTTTATTTATTTACCATACCTATTTATACCTCTTTTATATTTATTTATTTACCATATCACTTTTATAAATATGGTATTTGGCCCATGGTATTTAGCCCATGGTATTAATAATAATTTGTCCCATGGTATTTTTCCCATAGGCTTCACCTAAATACAACCTCATTTTTTATTTTTCATAAATATAAAGAGGTTTATGGAGTAAATATAAAAATAAGTTTTATTTATTTACCATACCTCTAGTTTATTTATATTTTTATTTATTTACCATACTAATGAAGTATAAAAAGAGGTTTTATTTATTTACCATATGTCTAGTTTATTTATATTTATATTTTTTTACCATACCTCTTATTTGAATATGGAGTAAGTATAAAAAGATGTTTTATTTATTTTCCATACCTTTGGTTCATTTATATTTATATTTATTTACCATACCTATTTTTTGAGTGTTCCAAGCTTAGTTAAGAGGTAGGGGTAATTATTACAAATCTATTAATTATGCAAATGTTTACTTACATTACATTTCTTACATTACATCTACACATGTTCCCTATACTCGGATATTTCAAATGTTTACTTACATTACATTTCTTACATTACATCTTCACATGTGCCCTATAGAGGGCCTATAGGGGAAAAAAATATATTTAAAAGAAATACAATATCACTTTTGTCTCTTTAAAGACAATATAAAACAATGAATCTATAAAAAGATCTCACCATTGAAATAATTCAATATAAAAATTATCTAGTTTAAAAATAAAATATATCATTTATTAATTCATGTTAGTGGGATGGAACCACCAACCTCTAGCTTATAAGGAAAATTTTCTTCTATTAATCTAGCACCCTTTAAAAAATTATGTGAGTTATAGCAGTCCTTGAAATTGCATTGAAATTGCATATGTAGGCATTGATTTTAAAAAAAAAAACCCAACACATTTTGGCACAATCTTTATAAAATCTATAATCATGTAGCACCTATTTTTAACTTAATAAAAAATCACTCAATTGAGCTAAGCTAATAATATACAATAATCTACAAACAATTTAATCTAGTCCTACAAATAAACAATTAACTTTCACATTGCTTTCTGCATCAAATTTTGTCAATAAAGAAATACAAAAAAGGGTCCCAAAAAGGCTTCAAATGGCTTCATTGAAAACCATTACCACTTGGTTTGATTGATTGCATCAAAATGGAAGTTCTTTTAACCCATTTGAACACTCATATCTGTATGAAAACCTCATTTAGAAAACTGAATAGATCCTTTAGCCCAACCTACGCTCCTCCCTGCCATGTCTATATGAAAACCTCGATTTTGCATATATGTCAATTGATTTTAATATAAAAATGAGAAAACTAAAAAGTCTTATACATGATATTAGATCCAAATTCATTTAATTAAATGCTTCAAATGAAATATCAATTTCATCTTAATTAATTTTATTAAACAACCCCCTGTGTAGTATGTAGAAATTATACAAACAATGTGTAAACCAATGGATTCAATCTGATCATGCGATATGCTAAATCAAGATACTGAATGCTTCTAAAAATTAATTGTGGAAAATAAACATGATCACACAATCACACCAAGTAAAAGAGAGAATCA
The DNA here is from genome assembly GCA_034641835.2 of Pinus albicaulis. NCBI lineage: Eukaryota > Viridiplantae > Streptophyta > Pinopsida > Pinales > Pinaceae > Pinus > Pinus albicaulis. The sequence continues at coordinate 577,540,285 of CM076579.1, read as the reverse complement.
AATCAATCCACAACACATATATTTTTGCTGGGGAAAGCTTGCTGCTCAAAACCCCTCTAACTTCTATTGTATATTCAACCAAGGAATCATGAAACAATACCATGCACTCTTCTCACAAGAATATGGACAAAATTGACCAACACTTAGCCAATTTCCTACCTCTACTCAACCTGCCTTTCTTGCGCAATTCCTGTAGAATTAAATCCCTATTGTTTAGGAATTTCAGACTTCCAAAACTGCGCAATGCTTATGGGAAATCCTATGGTGGTTTAACTGCATCTAGAAAGTTTGCTAATAATACAAATGATAGTTAACTTCCATTTAACCTTTGTTTCAATTGGGTCTTCATAAGAACTTACATGTATGCAACTATTAATAGTAAATCATCAGTTACTTGACAAATCACTGCATGTAAATTAAATCTGATTTAATTCACTTGACCTCTCACTAGTGCAACAATCAGTTACAACTAGTTTAACTGATTTTAACTCAATTAATTGAGTTAACTGATTTCTCATGCATTAAACTAATACATTAACTGCAACTTGGACTCTAAAACAAATAGAATCACTCTACATGCATCACCAACCACCCTCAACTCGAATTTCATGAGCTAACTGAGTCTATCACACTTAGTTAACTATTACAAGTGATTATGAGATAAGATTACAATTTATTGTCCAATTTAATTAAGGGAAAATTAAGTGAGACTCACATTTCTTGCTAACTTTTCAACACTCCCTCTCAACAAGAAAGGGATTATCAACTACCTCGATCCTGCCTTTGTGGTATTCTAATTTTCTCTTACCGAGCACCTTTGTCAGAATATCTTCATCCTGATCCTCCATGGGAATGTACTGAAGTAACATAATGTGTCTCTGAACACAATCTCTGATATGGTGGTACAGGATTTCAATATGCTTGGACTTTTCATGGAATATTGGATTAACCGAGAGTTTTATGCAACTCTGGTTATCACAATATATCACCGTCGGATCCATCTCATGACTAAACAAACCAATAGGTATCTTCCTCATCTAGATCGCCTCACATGTCGCCTGACTGGCTGCCATGTACTTTTCCTCGGCTGAACTGAGTGCAACTAATCTCTCCTTCCTATTGTACCGAGAAATTGTTGTCGGTCGAATGTTTAAGATCCCTCCTGATGTGCTCTACCTGTCTAATGGACTGCATTCCCAATCTGCATCGGTGAAGCCTTGAATTTTCACTCCCTCTCTTCGTTTATACCATAATCCATACTCTCTAGTGCCCCTGAGATATATAGAGACATGCTTCCCCGCCTCCCAAAATAGCTTGGTTGGCTTAACCATGGCTTGACTAAGCTGGTTAACTGCGTAGCATATGTCTAACTGTGTGTTCACCAAGTACACGAGTGAACCCACAAGCTGTCTGTAAACAATAACATCCACTACCTCACATGAAGTAGCATCCTCCTTCCTCCAGTTTCTTACAAGAGGAGTCTCCATGGGTTTACATCTATCCATGTGGAACTTACTCAGAATCTCTTTGGCATACTTGCCTTGAGAAACAAATAGCTCCCCATCCTACTGCCATATCTCCAAACCAAGGAAATAGTGAAAGAGTCCCATGTCCCTCATCTCAAACTCTCTTGCAAGATCTTCTTTGCAAGAATTTATCACCTACTCATCACCTGTCAAAATAATATCATCGATATAAATTAAGATAATCAAAATCTTACCATCAACCACAATCTGGTACAGGTTCGCATCGACTTCATTCTTTGTGAATCCCAACTCAATGAAATAGTTGTCAATCTTGGTGTACCAAGCACGAGGTACTTTCTTCAGCCCATACAGTGCTCTCTTGAGTCTGCACACATGTAACTCACTATCAAAGGTCTCAAAACCTTATGGCTGCTCAATGTACACTTCTTTCTCAATAAATCCTTTGAGAAATGTAGTCTTCACATCCATCTGATGTATTTACCACCCCATCTACACTAAGAGTGCAAGGATAGATCTAATCGATGAGTACCTCGCAATCGGTGCAAAAGTCTCCTCATAGTCAATCCCCTCAACTTATGAGAATCCCCGGGCTACAAATATAGCCTTGTACTTCTCCACACTCCCATATTCTACCTGCTTCACCTTATATATCCATCTGGATCCAACCAATGACTTCCCGAATGGTCTTGGGACAACTTCCCATGCACTGTTCCTGATGATGGAGTCATACTCCTCAACCATGGCGTCAACCCAAGTTGGTTGCTACACTTCTTCCTAAAAAGAGGATGGTTCTGTCATAATACACTTTCTCATAAGAGCCATGTATCCAGTAAACATGTCTGGTGACTATCTATGTCTGCGCAGTGATGTAGGTGCTCCTACATGTTCTGCTGCATCAAGTCTCAATCTGTTAGCTTCTGTGGTGCGCCTCCTACCATGTCTGGTGGATGGCTCTACATGAGTGGTTTCTGCCACTCCATGATCCTCTGCATGTGGTTTCTCCACATATTGAGGCTCATCCTTTGGAACCAAGAGTTCCTCATCTACATGCAAATCAAGCTCCCTCTCAAGGGACAATCGCATGGCTTTCTACTCATCAAATTTTACATCCCGTCTGACAACTGTCATCTTGATGTTCGGAAAATACACTCGATAGTTGTGGGGAGTATCAGTGTACCCCAAAAATATCCCCATCTCTGTTGTTGGTTCTAGCTTCTTTCTGGAATCTTTGGTCACATGGAAATAAACAGATGAGCCAAAAATTTTAAAATATGAAACATCGAGTTTCTTACTAGAAAAATCCTCCTCTGGTGTACTCATGCCAAGTATCTGATGAGGACTATGGTTTTGCAAAAATACCGATGTGTTGCATGCCTCTGCCCATAGATGAAACAATAGGCCATGATCTTGTAACATCACTCGTGCCACACCCACAATTGTTATGTTCTTTCTTTCTGCAACCCCATTATGTTGTGGGTTATGAGGCACAATCAACTCTCTCTGAATTCCTTCTTTGGCACAAAATTTCTTGAATTCATTGGAGATGTAATCACCACCATTTTATCTCCTCAAAGCCTTCACATGCTCTCCTGTATCTTTCTCAACCAGTGCTTTGAACTCACAAAATTTTTAGAACGTATGATCTTTCTTCTGCATGAAGTAGATCCAACACTTTCTAGAAAAATCATCAACAAAAATCACATAATACCTGTGATTTGTTGTAGAAGTTGTAGATAATTTTCCACACACATATAAGTGAACTCTCTCAAGGATTTCCACTGCTCAGTTATCCTTCTCATGAAAAGTGGTCTTTGTATACTTCCCCTTGGTACATCCCTTACATGCGTCTATCTACGCAAGAGTACCCTTTGGAAGCCCCATAGAAATCTTCCTCATGACCTTCAAAGCACCATGGTGTAGATGGCCCAATATCATGTGCCATAACTCACCCTCATTCCAGCTCACCACTCTGTCTGCTTTACCTATCCATGTTTCGCAACCATCTACATCAAGTTTGTATATATTCTTCACATGAACCCAATCTTCTTAACTTGTCCTGTGGCTTTGTGATGAAGGAATGCTTTCCCTTCACTAAAAGCCACATCATATCCTCTATCCTCCAACATAGCAACTGAAACTAAATTATTTTTCAATTCTGGTATATGCATGACATATTTTAATAAGAAAGTTTTACCTAAATACCTCTGGAAAGAAACTATACCAGTCGCATTAGTGCTATACCTCCCGTCATCACCCATATCGATGTGCATTTGAAGATCCTTCTCCTCCAATCTACTAAAGAGTTATTTGTCTCCCGTCATGTGGAAAGATGCAGCACTATCCAATACCAGATTGATCCCATTGCACTAGACACCATGCATGTGATGAGTGAGAAGTGCAACCCAAAATGTGAAGCCAAAGCATCACCCATTGCAAATCCTGAAGCCTTATTGTTGTTTTTATTCTTCTGTGTACAATTAGTGGCATAATGTCCATGCTCGTGATAGTGAAAACATTTCACTATGTACATGTCATGCTTCTTGCCTTCTTTTCCAGTATCAAATTTGGAATAGGATTTCTTTCCCTTCCCCTTCTTTACCTTACCAGCCAAGGCACAATTTTCCTCATCATCTGTCTTGGATGAGGATCCATCCCTGGTATTCCGCTTGAATTCTTCTTGTACCAAATCTGACCAAAGTCACTCCCATTATGATAGCTTCACCCTCCCATTGACAGAGTCTTGATCACTATGCCAGCTCTTGTGAAGGCCTAGAAGTGCTAGGCTCACCAAGTCATCATCTGCTACAATAATCCTGACACTTCCAAGCTCATCTCGACATTGGATGAACTTGTTCAATTATTTCGGAATAGTGTCGCCTTTCTCCATTTTGATTTTCTTGAGCTTGTCCTTCAGTGCCAATTATCTGTGGTCACTGTTGTTCTAAAACAGATCTGTCAAGGCCTTCCAAATTTCATATGGAGTCGCCTTGTCATGGAGACTCGAGACAATGTGATCTCGAACTCCCTCTCGTAAGATCCTCCTTGCCTTTGCAACCTTAATTTTCCAAGCATCAAGAAGAGTGGTGTCTGCTGCTCCGGGCTTGGGAATATCATTATCAATGAATTATTTCAACCCGTTGTCCTCTAGAACTGCCTCCATTCTGTCTTTCCATGCAATATAATTAGAACTTCCCTCGCGTGCATATTCCAAGATTAATCCATTGAAAACCATATTGATCCGATTGTTGCACCAAAGAATATTTTTGCAAATTCGAATGTTGTTCAACAAAAACTCAATTTCTTCTCCACTATAGTGATTTTTTGCACTCTGATACCATGTATAAATTATACAAACAATATGTATACCAATGGATTCAATTCGATCATGTGATATGCTAAAGCAAGATATCAAATCCTTCTATAAATTAATTGTGGAAAATAAACATGATTGCACAATCACACCAAGTAAAAGAAAGAATCAAATCAATCCAAAACACAGATATTTTTCCTAGGGAAAGCTTGCTGCTAAAAAACCCTATATTTTCTATTTTATATTCAACCAAATAATCATGAAACAATACAATGCACTCTTCTCACAAGAGTCTGCTGCACTCTACCAACTGTCTCACACTGATCCAGAAAAATCGACTAACACTTAGCCAATTTCTTGCCTCTGCTCAACCTGCCTTGCTTGCGCAATTCCTATAGAATTAAATCCCTATTTTTTAGGAATTTCAGCCTTCCAAAACTGCGGAATGTTCATGGGCAATCCTATGGTGCTTTAATTGCATCTTGGCAGTTTGCTAATAATACAACTGATAGTTAACTTCCCTTTAACCTTTGTCTCAATTGGGTCTTCATCAGAACTGACATGCATGAAGCTATTAATAGTAAATCATCGGTTACTTGATAGATCACTGCATGTGAATTAAATCTGATTTAATTCACTTGACCTCTCACTAGTGCAACAATCAGTTACAACTAGTTAAACTGATTTTAACTCAATTAATTGAGTTAACTAATTTCTCATGCATTAAACTAATACACTAACTGCAACTTGGACTCTAAAAAAAATAGAATCACTCTACATGCCTCACCAACCACCCTCAACTTGAATTTCATGAGCTAACTGATCCTATCACACTCAATTAACTATTACAAGTGATTATGAGATAAGATTACAATTTATTGTCCAATTTAATTAAGGGAAAATTAAATTAGACACACATTTCTTATTGACTTTTCAACATAGTAGTGTGTAAATCTTGCATATTCGTGTCTCCTGCTACCACTATTTCTATCATTGGAACTACTAAGAAGTAGGTGACGAGGAGGATCAAGTTCCTGGAGATTTTTCAATCTTGGGCCTGAATGTTGCTAGAAGTCCTTGTTTAGGAATAGGGAAGGGGCCATATTGAATTCTTCTCGCGGTGCCCACAACATTCCACCTGCATGAAGTCCAAAAAAAAGTATTATAAGTCTTGATATATCACCATTAACAATAAACAAACAAGAAATCCACCACCATGTCTCTACCTTGCAATATTTTCCTATATGCTTCTCCTTACAGTCAAATTTTTTCATGAGTATATTATTCATTTGTTGAAAGCCTTGTAGTTCTGGAAATATTCTAATATATTTGTGAAAGGCCTCCCAAATCTAGCCAAAAAATTACAAATATAATTCCTAAAATATTGTCAATGTATTTTGTTATCACTCCCTCTATTTCCCAAGCTTGAGAAAGGAGACTGAAGGAGGTAACCTCAAACCAATCTTTAGATTTGGTAGCTAGCCTTACCAAACTAGAGAGGGCTATCTCAGTATCAATTTCATAGTCAATGAAGTAACTAGAAAGGAAAATTTCTTAGGCTATATATAAGCTCAGTAATTTTTATTAGGGTTTTGTTTTGAATTTGCTTGATAGGAAGTGTCAGTCTAGGAACTAGGTCAAGGTTTGAATTTTGAAAAGTGGTGATGCAGAATCACCTTCTTCTTCTTCTTTAGCACATTTTTGACACTGTAATATTTTTATTTATGAAGTATGAATATTTGTTTTAAAATGTAGTGATTTTCATGCTAATTTTGAAACGTATTAATGCAGCATCAATTTTTTTTTTTTAGAGCGGTGATTTTCATGCTAATTTTGAAACGTATTGATGCAGCATCAACCTTTTTTTTTAGAGTGGTGATTTTCATGTTGGTAATAAAACACAAAACTTAGATAATATATATATATATATATATATATATATATATATATATATATATATATATATATATAAAATATAAACAATAAAAAAAAACCAATAAAAATGTAAAAAAAAACAAAATTAACTCGTAAAAATAAAAAATTTAAGCAAAAATAAATAAATAAAAACAAAAACAAAAAACAAAAATATTCCAAAATTATATCAAAAGAAATGACAAAATTTGAAAAATAAACACATAATTTAAAGAAAAAAAAACAAAAATTAACCAAAAAAATTAAAAACAAAAACATCAAAAACATTTTTTTCTAAGTTATTAAAAAAAACCATATAATTAAAAAAAAAAAAAAAAATTTAAAAAAAAATTAAATTACAAAATTAAAATTTAGATAAAAAAATAAAATACAAAAAAGAAAAAATTAAATTTAAAAATTTAAATTAAAAAAATAATAATAATAATAAGAAAACAAAAATACAAATTTAAAAAAAAAAAAATGAAAATTGAAAAAGAAAAAGAAAAAGAAAAAGAAAAAAAAAAACTATCATTAAAAAACAAAAAAAATGAAAAAAACCACGTGCAAATAATTAAAAAACAAATATCTATGTATCAGAAAATTTCGGTAAAAATCACATATAAGAAATTTGTGTCGACGCGTTTCGAACCAGCAAGTGCGGTTCAGATTTCTCATCTTGCCCTGATGATGAACCACACTTGCTGGTTCGAAACGCGTCAACACAAATTTCTTATATGTGATTTTTACCGAAAATTTCTGATACATATTTTATGGATCACAGAAGCCAAATTCCTAATATTGAAACAAATATCCATAAATTTACCGTTTTTTTTTAAATGAAACAATTTATAAATTTTAAAAATGAAAAACTAAATAAACTAAAAGATTAAAAAAAAAAAATTAATTAAATTAAAATTCAATAAATTTAATAAATAAATTTTAAAATTTTAAAATAATCAATCTAAAATATTAAATTAAAAAAATAAAAAATAAATAAATTTAAACAAATTAAATTTAAAATAAAAAATTTGAATTTAAAAAAAAAAAAAAAAAAAAAAAATCGTGGTGGCGCCGCCAATCGGCCTTCGCCGCTACCTGGGCGGGAGGGCGATTCTGGGAATCGCCCTCCCTCGGCAGGAGTCAGGTTCTGGGAATCGCCCTCCCGCCGCGGGAGGCCGATTCCGGGAATCGCCCTCCCACCGCAGGAGGCCGATTCCGGGAATCGCCCTCCCGCCGCGGGAGGCCGATTCCGAGAATCGCCCTGAGGCCAATTCCGGGAATCGACCTCCCGCGGCGGGAGGCCGATTCCCGAAATCACCCTGAGGCCGATTGGCGGCACCACCACGATCAAAAAAATCTTCTTTTTTTTTTTTTTTTTTTGTTTAGTATTTTTTTTCTAATTTGATTTTTTTTTTTTTTTAATTTAATTTTTATATTTAAAATTTATTTTTATTTTTATTTTTTTGAAATTTTTTTGAAATTTTTTTTTTTTTTCCTAAATTTTGTTAATAATTTTTATTAAATTTTGTATTTTTTTTTTTAATTTAATTGATTTTTTTTTTTTTTAATTAAATTTTATGTTTAGTTTTTTCATTTAATTTTTAAAAATTTAGTACATTTTGTTTTTTTTATTTTTTTATTTATTTGAATTTTTTTTTTTTTTTTATTTATTTTTTATTTTATTATTATTTTTTTAATTACATAAAATTTTTATATTTTTATTTTTTTTATTTCAATTAAAATTGTGTATTTAAAATTGTATATATATATTTTAATTAAACTTAGTATTTTCAAATTAATTTGTTTTTTATTTTATTTTTTATTTAATATATTTTTTTTTTTAATTTTTTTTTTCAATTTTTGAATTTTAATTGATTTTTAAAGTTTTTTAACTTTTTATTTTAACAATGTTTTTTTTTTCTTTATATTTAAAATTTATTTTTTTATTTCAAAATTTGTTTGTTTATTCATTTATTTATTAAAATTTAATATTTTTTTCTTAAATTTAATTTGTTATTTTAATATTAACATTTTTTTTAATTTAATAAAATATATATATATATATATATATATATATATATATATTTTATTTTTTATAATTTAAATTTAATTTATTTTTTAAAATCTATTTGTTTTTTTTATATATATATTTTTAAATTTAATATTTTTATTGTATTTTATTTTTCATTTTTTTACTTTTAATTTCAATAATGTTTTTTTTTTTTTAAATTTAATATATCTCTTTAAATTTAATTTTTTTTTTTAAATTTAATAAACATTTTCATTTTATTTTTTAAATTTAATTTCTATATTTTATTTTTTATAATTTCTTTCTTTTTTTAACTTGTTTTTCTTTTTAATTTAATGTTTTTATTTTGTTTTTTATTTTTATTTTTTTATTTCTATATATTTTGAAATTTTAATCTTTAAATTTTTTTTGTTTTTTATTTTTTATTTTTTTCTTAAATTTTAGGTTTTTTTTAATGTTTGAATTAAAATTTTTATTTAGTTTTTATTTTTATTTTTTTATTCCTATATATTTTTAAATTTTAAGCTTTAAAATGTTTTTATTTTTTAAATTTATTTTTTTTTTTAAATTTTAGGTTTTTTTTTTTAATGTTTGAATTTTAAAAATTAAAAAATGTTATTTCTATTTTTAAAAATGTCAAAAATATGACACAATTTTTTTTTTGTTAATCCAGCATCAACTGGTTTTGTTTTGAGGGTGTTTTTTCAATCATTTTTTCAAGAAACAATTTTTTTTTAGCATAATTTTATAAAATGTTGAAATTTGACGTTAAAAAAAAACCAAGTGCGTTCTGGAATACACCTTTTTTGTTTTTGGGGTGTTTTTTCATGTTTTTTGAGTCTTTTTGGGCTAGAGTTCCCGACCTTTTTTGTTTTGGGGGTGTTTTTTCATGTTTTTTGAGTCTTTTTGGGCTAGAGTTCCCGTTTTGAGGTCAGGTTACCTATTTCATCGGTAACAGTGTTAGAATCAAAATGAGCATATTACTATGAGTTCATTCATCAGAAGAAATAGAACATATACATGAAAATATCATTAAAACAGAGCACAAAAACTGTGAATTCTGCTTTAAAAACTCATGAAATCAACATATGAAAGCATACATGTGATTGCAAGGAAACATAAACATGCAATTTGATGGTAAAAATGAGAATAACAATGCCAAAAATCATACCACTCGATTCCCAAAATTATAGTTGCAACATGTCTTTGATATCACTGTAAGAATATATACATAAGCTCCACACTGTAATTATCAACTATCCAACCTCTACAACGATGTTAGTTGGAGTACATATAGAAAATAGAGAAGATTTTATCGCTATGGGTCGAAACCTGATCCAAAACATTTCATTAATGCACCTAATGAGTCATTACCTAGTTTTTAGGGAACTTAGAAACAATCCCCCCCTATTTTAGCTAACAAATAGGAGTATTTGTCTCTTTCATTAAATACAAGATACTTTAACAAGGATGAACATCACTAGACTCATTAACTATGAAAATAGCTCATGAGACAGTGGTAATCTCGATCCTTTTGACTTTTCGACTGCCACCTATCCATAAAAAACTTTAACACAGAAGCATAGCGTGCTTAGGTAGAAACATAGCATGCTTAGGAAAAAGCATAGCGTGAGATCTGAAGGCTCTTTTGAGTGGATTTTTTTCATCCATTTTATGAAATGAGAGTAGATATGGAAATCTTGGGATGTCTACTTATCCTTAGAACCTTCAATAATGAAAAAACACCTCTCTAAGGCTGTTAAAAAACACTTTTCCTAGGATTTCTCCATAAGCATAGCGTGGGATCTGAAACAGTGGCAAAAACATGTTTTTGAGCATGTTTTCTGAATTTTCCTTCCATCGTGTGCACTTGAAAGGCCAACCGAGTACATAATTGACATGTATTCACCAAAATATATCCAACCATGCAAGAAATTAATCATTTGGAGGTCCTGGGAAAAAGTGTAACATGGGCCACGCTATGCTTCTGTACATCCAAAATTGCCAAATTTTCCAAAAAAATAAAATAAAATACCAAAAATACTCAAAATTTGTTGAAACTTCGTTCTTATCATCCTTGAATGATGATCTAGACAGCTAGAGATGCCTCAGCCAACAAATCCAAGTTATCCCTCCTTTTTAGCTTCATTAGGGTTTTCTTAAGCTTTTTCTTCATATTCCTAACCCTGATTTTAGAAATAATGTTTCTTGTGTAGTAGCGCCTTGCCATGTGCCTCTGGAGGATGGTGTTCATCTTAGCCTTCTTCAAGAGAATCTCCAAGTTTTCATTAAAATTTCCAAGCCAAAGATCCTTGCCTTGTTCATTCTCAGCTACAATGAGGTCATCAAAATCATGTTAACCTAATGAAAGAGACGATTCACTTTCTTGCTCTTTCTGCTTCTTGAGAGCTCGTGTTCTTGGCCTCCTAGATTTAATTGGCACCTCTTTATCCTCAAGTTGCTCAACATCAATGACAGCCTTACCTTTTCCATATTCCACATCTAAATCCACCTTAGGTTTTAGTGAGAAAAACTTGATTTACTTGAAGCATTCTATTCTCTTTCTGAAGAAATGTTATCATGAGATTTTCCTTTGAAAATTTGTCCTTGAGTTCTCTTATTTCTTCTTCTTTCTCCTTTATAATCTCCTCGGGTGATTTGTGTGCCTCATGATCTTCCATGTCTGCCATGTCATCCTCAAAGTGTGAATCATATTGGTGTCCTAAAGGAGCAAACACAAACCTTTTCCCTCTGCTGTAGGTTTTTGTCGCCTTTGCTCTTGGTGTATTTGCCATTGATTCCCTAGGTGACTGTGCAATTTTTTTACTGGAAGAGCCAACCTCTTGTGGCTTTGGTGATGGTGATGGTGTACTTTGACTACTAGGTTAACTAGTAGCAGGAAAAAGTGAAGTTGATTGGTTGAATTCCTCCCAAGGCATCTTGATCTCTGAAAGCTGGTGGATAACAATGACTTTGACTAAGCCATGGTGAGATAGGTTGGATTGATGATCCTTGCCTTTGTTTTGTACCTTCTCTGTCATCTTGACTATTGCAGTTTTAGAGGTTTGAATATTGTTAAGTGCATGAGGAGCCTTATATGATACTGATAAAGTCTTGAAAACCTCCCTTCACAAGAAAAGTAACTCATGACAATTTTCATTAATGGAGCATACATGTCAAGCAATTTTCCAAAGAGAAAAATCTATTTTGGATCATAATTGTAGTGTGACTTTAGGAAAAAATTGTAATTCTGAATGTCCAAATCCATCCTTTTGAACCAAATTTCTCCATGATTTGGAATACATGTAGATGTGGAAATGGCATCTGCTAAAATGGTGAAGTATACCCCTGCAATGCTGGCCTTATCCCTCTTAAAATTGGTGGCAAAGAGACTTGTCAATTTTGCATGAAAATTTGCTTCTTGGATCTTTTCACAATAACCTAAACAACCCATATCCTCCAACGTTTTCCTGATGAAAGGTGGGGCCATGATTTCTTTTACATGTGTTGGCTCATACCTAGATACATTTCCACCCTTATTGCACATTTTCTACTCAGTGTCATTGTTTCTAGTTTCCATGGTTAAAACCCTTACTGGGTGGGAAGGAGAGGGATAGGATATGACTGTAAAAACAGGGGATAAGGGACTGTGGTGTTGAAGGAAAGGAATGAAAGGGTCAGGGAGTGTGTAAATTTATGGGAAAATTTCAGGGGATAGGGATAGATGTTAGGGATTTTAGGGAAGTGAAAATTCTTGAAAAAGTAAGGGGAATGTGTAAAAATGTGGAAAACACATTCCTAACCTAGGAAATTGTCCATGGAGCAGCCTAGGATAGGGTTTATAGGGAAATTAAGGAAATTAAGGGGAATGAGTGAGGGAAGTGTTTTAGGGAAGTATGAAAGGTGTAGGTGAGCGTAAGGGAGCAAGAAACTTAGGGTTTTAACACTGATTTGAAACAAATTCTCATGGAAATGAAAAACACAGTGAAAACCCTAAAAGAGGGAAGTTCATTGAAATTTGTGAGAAGATAGATGCAAGAGAAAAGTGTCGACTAATACTTACTTTTCCAAGAGGTATTGGAAGCCCTGACTTGCTCAGATGAAACCTTGTGGATGGTTTATTTGACTCCAATTTGAAAATGCAGCAATGGATACCAGAATCGTAGCAAAGGAAGAAAAGCATAGCATGGCTGCAAAAACGCAGCATTCAGCAGAATGGAGCAGATCTTTGATGGATTTTTATCTCTGGATGGTTGTGGAGAGTTTTATAATATAAGAGAGGAGCTCTTGAAAACCTGGAAGGATGAAATGAACTCATGAAAAGCTTCATTTCCATTAATAGCTCAAAAACTTTGATTTTGGCTTAATGACATCATATGTACTTGATAAAATATCCTTTGAATGGTTTGACATGTGGCATAACATCTTTGCAAATGAAATTTTGCCCTTTGATTTATTTTTTAAGTTTCTAACTCCCATGATGGTGGCTTCTAATGATGAAACTAACTCTCAAATGTAATCATAGACCATGACCTAGATGATGGTATATTAATTGATTCATGACCCTAGACACTTAAATGAAGACTTGATCATGATGAGTGATGATGACCAAGAGTAAATGGAGGGAGCATCGTTGAATTCAACAACAACCAGTGATCAAATTTTATTTGAAACTCATTTGAAACTCTAAAAATTTGATCAGGGACTCTATCAAATAAGCATGAAAGAGTATATTTGATCACTCATACCTTTAGACACTAATATATTCCTTTCTACTTTAGCCACTTTTATATCCATAACGTAGTGAGGTATGTGTGCGATGAACTCATGGGGATGGGTGTAGCGAAAATTTGGAAGTGTTATCTATATCTATTAGTCGAATCTCAAATCTAATCCATGTCTTGAAAATTTTGGGATTGAAATGATCTAAAAATATAATTTTGTAGCATTTAAGTTTTTCAATAGATTTAGGGAATCAAATATTGGTAGAAACGGTATCAGTACTTGGTTGTGAGATAGTGGATCACGATAAGCATGTCCAACATTTCCAATTCATTCCCAGGGCATGAATGGACTCCACTTCCAAGGGGAAGAAACATGTTCTATTTTGGAGGTATTTTCAACAGCAAAGGCGCAATCTTAATATATTTTAAGTAAATAATATATCACTAGATCTTGAAAAGAAGATAATGAAAATCACAAATTTCATTAATGTCCACTGCAAACCTTGGACAATGAAAATCACAAATTTTCGTTAATGTCAAATTTGAACCCTGGAAAACACACACACACACACACACACATAAGACCAATGATCCTCGTCAAAATCCAAACATTCGGGAAACATCATATTTACTAACCTCAAATCTGGAAGGATCAAATGTATGAGCATCCAGAAAGAATTTTAGATTATGATAAATGTTTCTGAAAAGTGGCATGACCTTCACAGTCGTTGGGAATGAGGTAGCCTAAACAATATATGTTATATTAGTATAAAGGAATTTTAAACTTGCAGATGATTTTGAGGGATATGTATTAGTGTTTTTTTGAGAAAGGGACATGTTTATCTTGATTGTAGATTTTAAAATATTTTGGAAATTTCACTGACATGAGTCAAGTCAAAACATTGACTTCACTCATGTTTATAGAATTTCCTAATTATTCCAAAATCTGCAATCTAATTACAGTCAGGTTTTAAGAAACAAAACTAATTCGAAGGTCAACCATTATTGTGTCATTTTTTTTTTGGAAAGGCGCATCCTTATCACAATTGTAGAATTATAAATATCTTGAAAACTCTAGAGACATGAGTGAAGAAAAACCATTGACTTCGACAAATCTACAAATTTTCCTATATATTCCAAAATGTGCAATCTAATTACACTAAATTTTTAGGTAACAAAACCAAATCTAAGAAGCTCAAAAACTTTCCTCACTTGCAATAACTCCATACTCAACAACCTTTAAACCTACGCATAATAGCTCTATACCCAACCTAACTTGAACTGTTGAACCTACTACACTCTGTCCCAACCCCTAAATGGTTTACTTATTTGAATTTAAGTTAGTTATATAATACAAATTTTCTCAACCACTTACCGCTCACTAATTTATTATAAATGTTTATATTAAATAAAAAAAACTTACAGAAATAAACAAAAAACAAAGAAACAGAGGTCTAAAGACTTAGAAATATACTTGACAACTTCCAATGAGATGGAGTACCACCATAATATTTACCATTGCAATAAGTCATGTGGGCTTGGTGAGTGTAGAAAACACACTATATTTGATGCTTTGTCCAAAGGCCTGATAGACAACTAATGCAATAGGAAATAAACATATATAAACTATAATATATGCCACATCTACACCCCTCCACATTGGTATCTTAATGGCTTCTCGGGACTCGTAGGAATCGTGGCTTGAATTTCCAGAACCATGTTGTTTCCATCATATGAAAATGCAATCTCTCCTAGTGCATTAAACACACCAATCACATAGAATACAACATTAGTTGTGATGGTATCCCTATAACCATAAAATACATCAGGTTATTGACAATGATGAGGAGAAGGTCCCTAATTAATAGTGGAATATTTGCATAAATCAACAAAACTTGATTGTTGCACTAGTGAGACGTCAAGTGAATTAAATCATATTTAATTCACATGGAATGATCTGTCAAGTGACTGGTGATTTACTATTAATATGTTCATGCATGTCAGTTTTGATGAAGACCCAGTTGAGACAAAGGTTAAAGGGAAGTTATCTATCAGTTGTATCTTTAGAAAACTGCCGAGATGCAGTTAAAACACCATAGGATTTCCCATGATGTTAGTGAAATCAAGGAAGGATGAAATTCATAAAGAATAGGAATTTCATTCCATAGGGATTGCGTGAGCAAGGCAGGCTGAAGACAAGCTAAGAATTGGATAAGTACTAGCCTGATTTTGTTTGGATCAGTGTGAGACAGTCAGGATAATGCAACAAACTCTTGTGAGAAGAGTACATTGTATTGTTTCTTTATTCCTTGGTGAATATACAATAGAAGATAGAGGGGTTTTGAGCAATAAGATTTCCCCAAGAAAATACCTGTGTTGTGGTTTGGTTTGCTTCTTTCTTTACTTGTTGTGATTGGCGATCGTGTTTATTTTCCACAATTTATTTGTAGAAGGATTAAGTATCTTACTTTAGTACATTGCATGATCGCATTTAATCCATTGGTATAGACATTTTTTATATAATTTATACATGGTATCAGAGCAGGAATTATTTGGGCGCGTGAATTTCAAGAGAATATCTAAAAATTTTGATGCAAAATTTTCAAAAACAAATAGCATATTTGGATTCCTTGCGAAAGAAAACTCAAATTGAAAAAAAATTCAGTCGAATCGGAGCTCAGATGAGGGAGATATCATCGATTTAAAATCAACTCATTGTTTAGAAACTTTTGCGATAGCGGGACCATTACAATGTGCACGAGTCAAGAACCTGCATGCACTTGAGGTACAAGATGCATGCAAAGCTTTGAGGAGCAAAGAATAGGTTAGTGACTTGGTGGTTGAGAGGGAGCCTCTCAACATTCAGTCTCAAAAGCAGTCTCATAAGGTTGTGGAGCAGCCACAATCGGAGAAGCATAGAGGAGACCGAGTGGAAGAGTCCACTCAAGTAGAGATCTCCAGGAGGGGGGAATTTCGAGCCAAAAGGGAAGAGGGAGTACATGCATCTATACCTCCAGGTGTGAGGTGGGGCAATGTACAGAATTAATCCCAAGAAATTGGGGCATGATTCATTGAGATGGTGTGTCTCATGGATCGAACCTGGCTACGAGGAGCCCACAATACATCAGTAGTAGGAAGGATCGATTAGATTGATGTAGTCAAGCGCCAGGAGGACAGAAATCAGAGTGACAGGAGTCAAATATTGGAGTACATATTAGAGTTGGTAGCAGTGTAGAGTGCATGGATGTAGATGTCAACAATGTAGAGAATCCAGTATACATGTGTAGTAGGTACCAGCAGTCAGAAGACTATACATGTGTAGTAGGTACCAGCAATAGAGATCTCCAGGAGGAGGAAATTTCGAGCCAAAAGGGAAGAGGGAGTACATGCATCTATACCTCCAAGTGTGAGGTGGGGAAATGTACAGAATTAATCCCAAGAAATTGGGGCATGATTCATTGAGATGGTGTGTCTCATGGATCGAACCTGGCTATGAGGAGCCCACAGTACATCAGTAGTAGGAAGGATCAGTTAGATTGATGCAGTCAGACGTCAGGAGGACAGAAATCAGAGTGACAGGTGTCAAATATTGGAGCACATATTAGAGTTGGTAGTAGTGTAGAGTGCATGGATGCAGATGTCAACAATGTAGAGAATCCAGTATACATGTGTAGTAGGTACCAGCAGTCAGAAGACTCTGATTATAGATGCATTATATTGATTCAGTTGTTTGGAGGCTATTCAGTTTCAGAAGTGTTGCATGCAAGAGTTGCATGTGCGAAAAATGTTAGAGAATGTTTGCATGCAAGAGTTGCATGTGCGAACAACACTAGAGAAGTGTTGCATGCAAGAGTTTCCTATACGAATAACACTAGAGATGTGTTTCATGCAAGAACATTCCAAAGGTAATGGATCACGATAGATTTATTCATTTCTTGTTGAGAGGAAGTCTTGAAATTTGCAATAAGAAACAGTGAAATTGGCATCCAGAAACAAAATGACATCACACACACTAGTGTGGGACCACAGGTCATGTAGTGATGGATCATAGCGATACATTAGTGTGAAAGCCAATTTATTAAACAAATTGGAAATGTGTCTAATTTAATTTTCCCTTAATTAAATTGGACAATAAATTGTAATCTTATCTCATAAACACTTGTAATAGTTAACTGAGTGTGATAAACTCAGTTAGCTAATGAATTTTGAGTTGAGGGTGGTTGGTGAGGTATGCAGAGTGATTCTATTTTTTTTTAGTCCAATTTGTATGTAGTGCATTAGTTTAGTGCATGAGAAATAAGCTAACTCAATTAAGTGAGTTAAAATCAGTTTAACTAGTTGTAACAAATTGTTGCACTAGTGAGAGGTCAAGTGAATTAAATCAGATTTAATTCACATGCATTGATCTGTCAAGTGATTGATGATTTACTATTAATAGTTGCATGCATTTTAGTTCTGATGAAGACCCCATTGAGACAAAGGTTAAAGGGAAGTTAACTATCAATTGTATTTTTAGCGAACTTCCCAGATGCAGTTAAAACACCATAGTATCTCCCATGATGTTAGCACAATCAAGGAAGGTTGAAATTCCTAAATAATAGGGATTGTATTCCACAGGGATTTCATGAGCAAGACAAGTTGAAGACAGGCTGAGAATTGGCTAAGTACTAGGCTGATTTTTTCTGGAGCAGTGTGAGACAGAAAGGATAGTGCAACAAAATCTTGTGAGAAGAGTGCATTGTATTGTTTCATGATTCCTTGGCGAATATACAATAGAAGATAGAGGTGTTTTGAGCAGTAAGCTTTCCCCGAGAAAATATTTGTGTTGTGGTTAGATTTTCTTCTTTCTTTACTTGCTGTGATTGGCAATCATGTTTATTTTCTGCAATTGATTTTTAGAAGGATTCAGTATCTTGCTTTAGTACATTGCATGATCAGATTGAATCCATTGGTATATTCATTGTTTGTATAATTTCTACAAGAGGAAGGGGATGATGTCATATGCAATAATAGGGAAAAACTGTATGCACTGGAAATACAAATGTTTTTCGTCATTTTCGAATCACGTTCCTCTGTAAAAATAAAATATTATAAAACACCACCGACCTACATTCAAAATAATTTAGAGCTCAAATTTCTTAAAATATCATTCTAGATTACTTCCCTAAAGATAATGGAGCTTCAAGTCTGAAAGAGAGCCTTAAGGCTCTTCCAAATCTTGATGATATGCACAATTTTCTATAGGAGGGTAAGAAGCAGCTATTTGAAAATAACAATAGATTTGATAATACATTTCCAGAGGAAAGCAATGAGATTTTTCAAGTCAACGGGTTAGGATATTTTGGGGAAGAAATTATGGAAGAGAATTTTTCAACTAATATTCCCATCCTATAGCAACCTATGTTTGTTTCCAGCCATATGATAGAATTCACATTCATCGAAACTCAAGAATTCTACAGTTCGAATTTTGGTCATCAATCTAATAAAGATGAGGATGACCTTAATGACAAATTGTTGTTTGTTGATGCAAGAAAAATGTGTGCCTTTGAATTTTCAAGTGACAAAACTCTTATTCTTTCATTGGAATAGAAAAAACATAAATATTATGAATTTTGAATACCCTCTAGTGTATGTTACTGAAGGATAGAACAAATATGGTGATGATAGTGCTTGACATGTGTACCGAAGAGAATATTGCAAGGAATGAGGCTTGCAAAGCGGCATGAGATCTAGAAATGAATCACTCATTTTTTAGCCCAAGAAGGATCGAATTACAAGTAAATATTATAAAGACACATATTAGGAGCTACTAGGAGCACTATAGAAGTGCAATAATTTTGGTCCACTTGAAGGTAACAAAGGTTAAATGATAATAGATAATTTTAAACTTACAAACAGAATTTATGGAAAGGAGAATGATGCACCTAAAAGATAAGGATCCTTGGGTAATGAAGTAACAGGTTGTTCTCTTCCCTTAAGTTTCCCATCCAAGTTATGCATGTTCTCATCCATCTTCTTCATCATCCCCTCCTTTAGCTTTCCTTCTTGTTTGGCCTTCTCAAACTACACATAGGAATTCACACTTTTGGGAATAATCTATCCTAACCAGCCTAACCTAGAATTAATGTTTTGAATTCAATAAAAATACTCATTGAAAAGATGCATGCAAAATCATTCTAATTGTATGCTAACTAGAAATGTAAAATCAATTTATTTGAAAGTACCCTTTTTTTATACTTCAAAATCTCATAGGAATCAAAATTTTTCCATGTTGGACCTAGTTCTATGCCCCTCATTGTGGTGGAAAATTTCAATGAACTTAGAGGTTTTTCCTATGTCACTCTCGTTGGGGTTATTTTCAAAAAAATTATAGTTTTTTAGTCTCCTCCTACAATGGCATCCAAGATATTTCAGAAGTTTCCCTATTCTACATGATCAAGGTTATAATAACAAAAAAAATTAAATGATGACCTCCAAAAAGGAAAAAGCACATGAAGAGAAAAGGTATTGGAATGGAACCTAATGACTCTTGGAGAAAATTTGTAAGCTTAGAATTCCAAAAATAACCAAAAACAATAGTCATGTCATTATTAAATCTAATTTCAAAAAGAGACATCATATGCAAAAGGAAGTGACAAATGAATAATAGTGAAACTCTTTTGAACCCATCAGATAGCTACAATGCAACAAATCTATAGGGTATGTGGTTCTTTTTGGTTGCTAACGTAGATATAAAATCACTAAGAGCATAAAGATATTTGTTGATAGATTGAGATTCGTAAGGAACTCCCATTGAACATATTTTTTTGTTATTCTCTCACTTTCTGCTAGATCAACAAGCCACCACTTTCTCATGGTACATTCCCCACTAATTAATTTTTCTCCCTTTACCATTTCGCAAAGTACACTGTAACTCGTTACTAGAGCAAACAACACAAACAAATCAGAATTGCCTCACTAGTTGATATTTTTATATAAATCAAGTAATTCTCATATGTAAAAAAAAATATTGTAATTTTGTTCGAGTGGATGTTAAGTTATTCAAATAAGTACTTCCTCTGACATAAACTATAAGATAAATTATGATAATTTCTTCAAAAGGGTTATAACCTATTTTAAAAATTTGAACTGTTCGACACAATTAATTAATCAATATTTTTTATCAAGAAAAACTTCCCATTAAATTGTAGCATAGGGGAAAGTTTCTTATATGCTCTTCCTTGGATTTATACTACTAGATTGACTAGTAGCAGGAAAAATTGAAGTTGATTGGACGAATTCCTACCAAGGCATCTTGATCTCTGAAAGCTGGTGGATAAAAATGAATTTGACTAATCCATGGTGAAAAAGGTTGGAATGATTATCCTCGCCTTTGTTGTGTACCTTCTTTGTCATCTTGACAAGGCTTCTATATAAATAATGAGGCAGATTTAGAGGTTAGACTATTGTTAAGTGCATGAGGAACCCTATATGATACCGATAAAGTCTTGAAAACCTCTCCTCACAGGTAAAGTAACTCATGACCACTATCATTAATGAATCATACATTTCAAGCAATTTTCCAAAGAGAAAATTGTGTTTTGGATCATATTTGTAGTGTGACTTTAGGAAAAAATTTTAATTCTCAATGTCCAAATCCATCCTTTTGAACCAAATTTATCCATGATTTCGAATACCTGTAGCTGTGGAAATGGAATCTACTGAAATGGGGAATTCTACCCCTACAATGCTAGCCTTATCTTTCTTAAAATTGGTGGCAAAGAGGCTTGTCAATTTTGCATGAAAACCTGCTTCTTGGATCTTTTCACAAAAACCTAAACAACCCATATCCTCCAAGGTTTTCCTGATGAAAGGTGAGGCCATGATTTCTTTTACATGTGCTAACTCATACCTAGATACATGTCCACCCTTATTGTATGTTTTCTACTTAGTTTCACCGTTTCCAGTTTCCATGGTTAAAACCCTTACTGAGTGGGAAGGAAAGGGATAGGATACGACTGTAAAAACAAGGGATAAGGGGCTGTGGTGTTGAAGGAAAGGAATGAAAGGTTCAGGGAGTGTGTAAATTTATGGGAAAAATTTAGGGGATAGGGATAAATGTTAGGGAGTTTAGGGAAGTGAAAATTCTTGAAAAAGTAAGGGGAATGTGTAAAAATGTGGAAAACACAGTACCTAAGAAGTTGTCCATGGAGGGGCCTAACATAGCGTTTATAGGGAAATTAAGGAAATGAAGGGGAATGAGTGAGGGAATATTTTATGGAAGTATGAAAGGTGTAGGTGAGTGTAAGGGAGCAATAAAATTAGGGTTTTACCACTGATTTGAAACAAATTCTCATGGAAATGAAAAACACAGTGAAAACCCTAGTAGAGGGAAATTCACTGAAATTTGTGAGAAGATAGATGCAAGAGAAGAGTGCCAACTGATACTTACTTGTCCAAGAAGTATTGGAAGCATTGACTTGCTCAAATGAAACCTTGTGGATGGTTTCTTTGACTCCAATTTTAAAATGCAACAATGGATACCAAAACCATAGCATAGGAGGAAATGCGTAGCGTGGATGGAAAAAAACGCAGCGTTCAACATAATGGAGAAAATATTTGATGGATTTTGATCTCTGGATGGTTGTGGAGAGTTTTATAATATAATATAGGAGCTCTTGAAAACCTAGAAGGATTAAATGAACTCATGAAAAGCTTCATTTCCCTTAATAGCTCAAAAAATTTGATTTTGGCTTAATGACATCATATGTACTTGAGAAAATATCCTTTGAATGGTTTGACATGTGGCATAACATCTTTGCAAAGGAAATGTTGCCCTTTAGTTTATTTTCTAATTTTCTAACTCACATGATGATGACTTCTACTGATAAAACTGACTCTCAAATGTATTCCTAGACCATGACCTAGATGATGGTATATTAACTGATTCATGACCCTAGACACTTAAATGAAGACTTGACCGAGATGAGTGATGATGACCATGAGTAAATGGAGGGAGCATCATTGAAGTCAACAACAACTAGTGATCAAATTTTATTTGAAAACTCATTTGAAACTATAAAAATTTGACGAGGGACTCTATCAAATAAGCATGAAAGATCTTATTTGATCACTGAAATCTTTAGACACTAATATATTCCTTTCTACTTTAGCCACTTTTATATCCACAACGTAGTGAGGTATGTGTGCGACGAACTGATGGTGTTGGGTGTAGCAAAAATTTGGAAGTGTTATGTATATCTATTAGTCGAAGCTCAAATCTAATCCATGTCTTGAAAATTTTTGGATTGAAATGATCTAAAAATCTAATTTTGTAGCATTTAAGTTTTTCAATAGATTTAGGGAATCAAATATTGGTAAAAATGGTATTGGTACTTGGTTGTGAGATTGTGGATCACGATAAGCATGTCCAACTTTGCTAATTCGTTCCCAGGGCATGAATGGAATCCACTTCCAAGGGGAAGAAACATGTTCTATTTTGGAGGTATTTTCAACAACAAAGTCGCAATCTTAATATATTTTATGTAAATAATATATCACTAGATCTTGAAAAGAAGATAGTGAAAATCATAGATTTCATTAATGTCCACTGCAAACCTTGGACAGTGAAAATCACAAATTTTCATTAATGTCAAATTTGAACCGTGGAAAACACACACACACACATATAAGACCAATGATCCTCCTCAAAATCCAAAAATTTGGGAAACATCATATTCACTAACCTCAAATCTGGAAGGATCAAATATATGAGCATTAGAAAGAATTCTAGATTATGATAAATGTTTTGGAAAAGTGGCATGACCTTCACAGTCATTGGGAATGAGGTAGCCTAAACAATATATGTTATATTGGTATAAAGGCATTTTAAACTTGCAAGTGATTTTGAGGGATATGTATTAGCGTTTTTTTTAGAAAGGGACATGCTTATCTTGATTGTAGATTTTAAAATATTTTGGAAATTTCACAGACATGAGTGAAGTCAAACCATTGAATTCACTCATGTTTATAGAATATCCTAAATATTCCAAAATCTGCAATCTAATTACACTCAGGTTTTATGAAACAAAACTAATTCGAAGGTCAACCATTATTGTGTCATTTTTTTGGGAAAGGGGCATCCTTATCACAATTGTAGATTTCAAAATATTTTGAAAACTCCATAGACATGAGTGAAGAAAAACCATTGACTTCGATAAATCTACAGATTTTCCTATATGTTCCAAAATATGCAATCTAATTACACTAAAATTTTAGGTACAAAACCAAATCTAAGAAGCTCAAAAACTTTCCTCACATGCAATAACTCCATACTCAACAAAATTTAAACCTATGCACAATAGCTTTATACCCAACCTGACTTGAACCGTTGAACCTACCACACTCTGTCCCAACCCCTAAATGATTTACTTATTTGAAGCTAAGTTAGTTATATAATAACACTTTTTCTCAACCACTTACCACTCACTTAAATTTATTTATAATTTTTTATATTTTTAAAAAAAATTACAGAAATAAACAAAAAATAAATAAACAAAGGTCTAAAGGCTTAGAAATATACTTGACAACTTCCAATGAGATGGACTACCACCATAATATTTACCATTGCAATAAGTCATGTGGGCTTGGTGAGTGTAATAAACACACTATCTTTGATGCTTTGTCCAAAGGCCTAATATCCAACTAATGCAACAGGAAATAAACATATAGAAACTATCATATACGCCACATATACACCCCTCCACATTGGTATCTTCAATGGATTCTTAGGACTCGTAGGAATCGTGGCTTGAATTTCCAGAACCATGTTGTTTCCAAATATGAAAATGCAAACTCTCATAGTGCATTAAACACACCAATCACACAGAAGACAACACTAGTTGTGATGGTATCCATATAACTATAAAATACTTCAGGTTATTGGAAATGATGAGGAGAAGATCCCCAATTAATAGTGGAATATTTGCATAAAGAACAACACCCACATTTCAATCAATTAACAGGGTGCCAATGTGTTCAATAGAACAAGTGAAAAGGGAAATTAACATAGATTTATATTTTATATGTGTACGAATATATAATAAACACATAGAAGTAACAAACATATTCTCTTACTTAGGCTGTAAACCATATCTACCTCTCCTGTCTTTTATGTTATACATGTTTTATATGTGAATTTTTATAATATTAAATAAAAAAACGCATGGAAGTAACAAAAAAAATTCCCCTACACAGGTTGTATATCACCTCTGTATAATGTATCTATACCAACAAACAAATAAATGCCATGATAAATCTCTCAGTTGTCATCCATCCACTTATACATGTCACATATTACCAAGAGTAGAGCAAGAATACACACACCAATAGAAACAATGTATCTAGAAAATCTATCTTGAAGAGAATGTGCCCCTCATCGGATTTTTTTGGGGTTTGAAAGCCCACAAGAGTATATTAACCAATATATCTCCGCTCCTCCACATTCAACTATCGCAACATTGTGCACAAGGATCGATACAAACATCCTTGGCCAAAAAATAAAATCATAGAGATCGTGGCTACAGATTAGCAAATATTCACAAAGAGGAAGATTATCATCCCAGATATGAATTTCAGGTGACATAATTTTGACATTTGGTAGTTGTTGTAAAAGAATCATGTCAGGGATAACTAGAAGCATTAGTGTTGTCTCTAGGTAGAGAAAAAACTCATGTGGGATATTTGCATCTAAGGAATATGGGTGTGATAAGAACATGGGGAAGTCTAGCAAACATCCAAAAAGGAAACATGCATATTAGATAGTGGAGTAGATAGGGAAACATGAACAAATTGTTTACATGGATGAATTTATGAAGGTTTTATCCAAGATTTTAAAAAAAGGAAATTAGAGGACAAACAAAAGGAAAATCATACGCCTGAGCAAGCAAGTATGACTTAATACAAGCAGGCCATAATATTTTGGCAGATGTTACATCTAGAGTACAATCTGGGTGATTATGTTGGAGTTTACATCTGACTATAAAAACAACTAGGTCAAACTGCAGAGCATGAGAATAGAAAAAAGGTCATTGTTTCTCCTAAATATAGGCATATGGAAAAGGAATGCAGATCCTAATGCATAGAATTTAATGTTGTATGGAAAGTTCAAGTAACCATATTAAACATTGAAAATCAACTATCCAACATGGTATCACATTCACACAATTAGAGGCTAATAGAAAATTTATAAGAAAAAGTTATGGAACCCTGGAATACCATCCCAAAATCATAAAGAATTAGAAATTTGGAATCAGATATATAATAGAATGTATGGCTTTATAGCTACCTTGGTTTGCAATATACCATTCATGGTAAAGGATAAACCAGATGGTAATGTGCTTTATGCATTTTACATGTTTTATACCACACATTTGATTCAACATTGGTTGTTTCATAACAAAAAATAGGAATGGGATTTTGAGGTCCCATATAAGAGCAAGAAATTATGTTCTCATATCCTAGGAATATAGCACTATGTGGTATCAAGTACATTTTTTTCTAACGCCCAGTAGCTAATTACCTTCGAATCTAGAATTATTCGCATGCCATAACAATGGAGAAGGGATACTCACTGCATACCCAATCAAAAACACAAATATCTTGGATTTAACTTGGAGAAATCAGCTTGATTGTAGCATTAAAGAATTAATTAATAATGTACAATATGTACATGCATAAGGTGAAGCTAGTGGAGTTGAAGCTAATAGAGAGGTGTTGAATTTTTCTACAAGAAACAATGAAATTGGCATCCAGAAACAACATGACAGCACACACACTAGTGTGGGACCACATGTCATGTAGTGATGGGTCCTAGCGATACATTAGTGTGCAATCCATAAATAAATTAGAAATTTGTCTAATTTAATTTTCCCTTAATTAAATTAGACAATAAATTGTAATCTTATCTCTTAAACACTTGTAATAGTTAACTGAGTGTGATAAACTCAGTTAGCTCATGAATTTCGAGTTGAGGGTGGTTGGTGAGGCATGCAGAGTGATTCTATTTTTTTTTATTCCAAGTTGTAGTTAGTGCATTAGTTTAATGCATGGGAAATCAGTTAACTCAATTAAGTGAGTTAAAATAATTTTAACTAGTTGTAACTGATTGTTGCACTAGTGAGAGGTCAATTGAATTAAATCAGATTTAATTCACATTCAATGATCTGTCAAGTGATTGGTGATTTACTATTAATAGTTGCATGCATGTCAGTTATGATGAAGACCCAGTTGAGACAAAGGTTAAAGGGAAGTTAACTATCAGTTGTATCTTTAGAAAACTACCCAGATGCAATTAAAACACCATAGGATTGCCCATGATGTTAGCGCAATCAAGGAAGGATGAAATTCCTAAATAATAGGGATTTCATTCCATAGGGATTGCGTGAGCAAGGCAAGCTGAAGACAGGCTGAGAATTGGCCGAGTACTAGCCCGATTTTTTCTGGATTAGTGGGAGACAGTCAGGATAGTGCAACAAACCCTGTGCATTGTATTGTTTCATGATCCCTTGGTGAATATACAATAGAAGATAGAGGGGTTTTGAGCGGTAAGCTTTCCCCAGGAAAATATTTTTGTTGTGGTTTGGTTTGCTTCTTTCTTTACTTATTTTGATTCGCGTTCGTGTTTATTTTCCACAATTTATTTGTAGAAGGATTCAGTATCTTACTTTAGTACATTGCATGATCGCATTTAATCCATTGGTATACACATTGTTTGTATAATTTATAAATGGTATCAGAGAAAGAATTATTTGGGCACGCGAGTTTGCAGAGAATATCTGAAAATTTTGATTCAAAATTTAAAAAAAAAATAGCATATTTGGAGTCCTTGCAAAAGAATACCCAAATTGAAAAAAAAAAATTGGTCAAATCGGAGCTCGGATGAGGGAGATATCTGTTATCACCCTAGTAATTATTAGGTCGTGGGATTTTGGTTTATAGTTAAAGAAAACCAGGGGTAACCAAGAACCTCTTTTGAAATCTAGGATCTAGCCTTCCTAAATTCCGGAGACGGATCTCTCCTCAAGATTTAGCTTGATTTTGTTATAAGATTTTAGGCTAGGTATGATTGGACAATTGGTTTGTTTTGAAAGTTTGGTGGCAATAAAATGTACTTCAAGGTAAACCACAGAGGGATCTACCAGACCATTGGGTTATGGAGTCAACTTCTTGGCAAGCAGAGCTAGGAAATAAGGTCAAAAGAGAAAATGTACTAAGGGCAGGGTAGATGACCTTCAAAGGGTTTGGAATAGGCTTTTTGATGAAATGGCAAGATCTGAACAAAATGGAAATTAAGAATCCTTAAGTTACAAAAATGAAGATGAAAGAAAGGGGTCAAACAGGGACTAAGAGCATTTAAGAATTCGTAAGTCTGTTTATCAGCAGAAAACATATCAATGAATAACTAGTAAAAAATAGGGAGCTTTTTAACACTAATCTTGTTTAAGCTTTCCTAGTTAATCATTAAAGACAAAAAACATTAATATGTATGTATGGAACTTTGAAAGATAAACAGTGAAAACAGGAAAATACCTGAATTATCTGATCAGCACAAGAATCCTGAGTTATAATGTCTTTAATCTTAGTTCCAGTCTGTTGCTTTACAAATCGACTCACACAAACTTCAATATATCTAGCGAAAATGTCTATAGTAGTGTTGAAAAATTTTATTCCACACTTAATACTTCAAAAAGAGAAGTATTTATAAAAAAATTATTACAAAATATCTGAGAGACATGTAGGAATATCTCTAGGAAAAAATAAAGTTTATTACATAGAAAGAGGGATAGCGGCAAAACAAACTGGCAAGTTGTCCTCTTATCAATAAAAAATAGGACTAATTATCTTAACTTGTTGCTGGGTTTTAGCTGTTGGAAATGCTTGCTGGCATTTTGGAAAAAGATCTTTTGAAGATAACTTGAAAGACACTCTTTCCATTTCACATCCTTTAACTTGTGATTTATCACTGATACTCTTTACACCGTCTTTTTATTGCTTTAATGTTGTAAA
This sequence comes from Pinus albicaulis, assembly GCA_034641835.2. Classification (NCBI taxonomy): domain Eukaryota; kingdom Viridiplantae; phylum Streptophyta; class Pinopsida; order Pinales; family Pinaceae; genus Pinus; species Pinus albicaulis. Next base: position 577,511,779 of record CM076579.1, on the reverse strand, counting down.
ATAAATAATAATCTGTAGTAAAAGGCGTTTTGACTGATACTCTTTGACTCTGCTCCTTACCCTGATACACTTTGACTACAAACCTTTATATCAAATCAGTGAATTCCTGCCATTGTTCTGCACTGGGAATTCTCATACTCTTCAATTTCCTGCAACTTTCATCTACCTCTGTATACTTAGCAAAATTGGGCTTAACAACGAAAATATGTTTGATCTCATTTTGTAGAAAGAACAAGTTCTCAAAATATTCCAAAATAACTTTACCAGTTGGAGACCCTTGTGGTAAAGGTTTGCTAACCTGCTCTTTAGCATAAGCCCTGATTTTGTTGTCATAATCCTTTTGTGCCATTAAATTTTCATTTAAAGCATGAATGTCTGGAAGGCCTGCTTGTGTTAGTACTGTGTATTTGGCCCAAAATCTTGTGATTTCCAAGTTCATGTCTTTACATTTGTCCTCCAAATTATTCATCATATTTCTCTTATTTAGGACTTTCTTGATTTGTAGTATGATTTTAGTTCTATCTTGAATTTTTAGCTCTTCAAGCTCCTCTCTGTGTTTGCTATTCAAAAATGTAATAAGCTTCAAAGCTTGAGCAGGTTTGTCAGCCAGTTCTTATTTTGTCTTTTGAATTTATATTTGTGATGCTTTGAGTAACTCTTTTTGTTCATAAATAATTTGAATTGAAGGCCACTGTGAATGTATGCCTTGAATGATGTTGTTCCAAAGATAATTCTTGATATAAGATACCTATTTAGTGAGATTAACCTGTTGTTGTAGAATCTTTACCTATTCATGTAATCTGTTGGCTCTATGCTCATGTCCTTTGGATATAATTAATGCATCTCTATTTGATGTTTCAAGATTTCGGATGGTGCCTTTCAAGTTGATTATCTCTTTATCTTTTAAGGACATGTCTTCCATTGCCTTGACCATGGCAGTTGTTTCACCTATTTGATTTACCTGTGATGTAGATGATGAAGTAGCAGAGATATCTTTAGAAGTAATTGACACTGCAGTTGCCAATACTCCTTTCGGTGCCAAATGTTCTGCCAATGTAGAGGGAACAACTGTACTTACAGTTGGAATAACTCTGGGAATGGAGAATTCTTGAGCTTTCTTCAATGTTTCATTTTCTTTCATTAGAGATTCTATTTGATTTTCCATCTCTTTAATCTGAGCTGTCATCTTGAAAACTAGCTGCATAGTTTCATCCTTTTCTGTCTTTTCTTAAAGAATTTATTTTGCCTATGGGTACTCACTCTGTGGAAATTTGAGTTGCTTTCTCAAGGCAGCAATATCCTCATTCTTCTGCCTTCTCAATTTCTTAGCAAATTTAGTATTGGAGGGATCCACTCTAGTTTCTATCACCAAATCTTCTAAGGACTTGATCCTCAAATCCTTAGCATGTAGAGATGCTTTATCTAATTTCATTTGAGTTTGCAAATTAGATACAGTATTTTGAAGCATGTTAGAACTCATGGTTTTGCTTACTACCTTTGAATACAGCATCTCTGAAGCACTCCTATGAAACTCTATCTGGTCTAGTTCATGTATGGTATCAACATTCACTTCAAACTCTATTTTCCTGTAGTCTGTGGCTGACTTTGGATCTGTTACTACTGGCTGGAGAAAAGACATGATCATTTTATTTGTCGAGTAATCAAAAGTTGTCACAAGTCTGTCTTTATCTCCTAGTTTTTCCTTCAGAAGTTTAGAATAAACTTCATTCTTAATTTCCTGATTCTTTTGTCTGATTTGCTTGAACTTTTTCTGGATGTCAGAATCAGTTTCTTTTGTTGATTTAGAAGAAGAGGGGACTTCTGTATTTGTCTTTTTTTCAATCATTTCTTTTCCTTTTCCCTGTGATAGTACCTTCTCATTCTGAATTTCCCTAAGGGTTTCATTAACAATCATTGTGGCCTCATCATTTGTTTGCTGACCATTATTATCATCTACATCTATGACTCCTTCTTCTATAGTAGTCATTATGGCCTTCTTGCTGTAGACTGTTTTAAATTTATTTTCAATAATTGTCTCTGCCAAATAGCCTTCTTCTTTTCTAGGCCTTTTATTAGATACCTCTGCTTGTTGGCCAACTGTAACCACCTGTGTACTATCCATCTGATTTTCCTGCAGGCTATCTATTTGCATCTCCTGAATATCATCAATTAAAGTGTTTGCAACCCATTCCATCTGATTGGCATATTTTTCAATTAGTGGCTTTGACTCATGGAGGAATGGAGTTAACTTACATTTGACCCTGAGGTTACTCAAAATACCTTGAGGGTCATAGTTCCAGTAAAAGCTTTCTTGGAACTTGAATGCTGATAATTTACTGATTACCTCTTTCAAAGCATCTCTGTTGTTGACTATGAAGGAGCCAATTTGACTTTTTAACTTGAATTGTGCTTTCTTTTTGGAGGCTATGAAGTTCACTGCATCTGCATTCAAAATATGTCTTAAGTACTCCAAAGCAAAAATCCTGGTGGTTAGAAACTTTGGTAATTTGTAAGGAGCCAGGAGTGCACCATATACTCTGATTTTTGTGTGATTCTTGTACAAATACCAGTCTCCAACTTTACAGTTTTTAGACAACTCTAAAATTATTTTGATTTCTTAATTTAGCCTTGGTGGCTCTGCTTTGTTCAACAAACTCATGGCAGTTCTAATAAACAAATCATTGAAGTCCCTGTAGCTGTACTCACTGTTGTTTTTCCTAAGAAGAGAAGTCCATAATATTACTGAAACAGGTTTACCCTCCATATCCATCTTCTGTAGTGCAATTGGAAAATTATCTCCCTGAGAAAATAGGAAGAGATGTAACTGTTACACAGTAATTTTTCACCGTCCCTGAAATTCCCCATCCCACACATTGGAGGGCCTTTTCCGTGACCTGTGAGCAATGACATAACCTGAAACCACTTTCATGGCATCCCCCTTGACAAGGACAATAATTCCTCTGAAGAAATTTTCCTTGGAAAAAACCTAAAAACTGCTTTTGGCCTTGGCGTGACCAGCCAGTTTAGCCCTCGCACTAATGGGGAGAATCCACCAAAGAGGGCGCGCCAACTGGTGCTCTGTCCCAGTGTATTGCTCGCTCCAAGCTTAATAAGGATTGTTTTTTAAAAATAAATGGCAGAAGTTTGATTCCAACAAACTCCTGAACGAGTCTCTAAAATGAGTTGGGAGGTTTGGTTCCGGATCTCCATGTAGGGGAGGTGGTTTTCCACCTATCATGGAAGATTCCTTGAGGATAGGGCCAATCCCACAATTTTAGGGATCCCAACTCCCCTTCCACCGTCTATATAATCTTGCCATTTTCCCTTAGCAAGCTAGAAGAGAAGCAAGTGTTGAATTTGTAGCAAGGAGACTATCGCCAGACAGCCCTTGATAGCCAAGCCGAAGAGAGAGAGCTTTGTCCCCTTTCCGACGAGCTTCATTGAGACGTGCTCCACTGTCAGCCCCACCAAAGGAAGATCTGACATCAGAGCTTTGGGTTGTATCTTTCTTTCGTCATTATAATGATAAGCGACTTTGATTATGGTTTCATTCAGGTGTCTTTGTCTTTGATGTAATGAATTACATCTTCTCTGATTGATGTATGGTTACAAGATTTAGATTCTATGTTTTGTATCATTGTGTTTCTTCGCATGTGTTTAGGTGTTCGGACGCGTTAAGCGGAAGGATCGTGATCTGCCAAAGAGGAGGACGGGAAGTGTCATCCTTTCTTCGACGACCATTGCGTAGGACCTGAGGTAGGCAACTCATTATGTTTTGTCATTTTTGTAACTAGAGACCTGCGTCACTACGTGACTGATTGTTGCTGGACCCGTTCTGGGCTAGTAGGGATCGCCTCTGTCCGCAGAGGGGATTTACCTCTCCAACAAACTGGCGACTCCACTGGGGACTTGATTAGAGTTTGTCTTGTCTCTTTCGATTGCTTTTGGCTTCTGTCTGCTTGATTTTCTCTTTTGGTCTGTCTCTTTCTGGTGTAGAACCTCTGTTCAGCCCCACCATACCTGATCTACTCTTTGTTTTCTCTTTTTCATTCCTGTCCTTAGAAAACTTGATTGGCATGCTTTTTAGCCTAACAGTCGCGCTAGTTGACGCTTTTTTCTAGTTAGGGGCCCATGCCAACCCTGTTTTGGCGCCAGATACAACCAAACAGTTGCGCCAACCCTGTTTGGTGCCAGGGTTTACTTGTTTTTAAGCCCTCTAAGTCTGATTTTTGGTTTTGGTGTTGTTTTTCTGACTTTTTGAGTGCCTTGAATTCCTTTTTGATTGTGTTTGACCTCCATCCTCCGATTGTTTTCCCTCTACCTTCAGTTTTACATTCTAGCCCTAGGGCATCTAGGTGCTATTGTGTGCTGAGCCTCCCGTAGGAGTTTTTGGTTTTCACTTGTTCATTCAACTTTGTTTTTGCTTCCTTGCATTCGTTTGGTTGGTTTCCATTGTATCATTGCGTTATTTGAGTGACTTCTCTCTTTTCCATTCGAATTTTGCTTTGTCTCATTTCGATCCTAGATCACACAGTTTGTATGAGTCTTTTGGGATTCCTCTTTGATTTGAGGGATTTCTCTATCAGTTTGAGCTCTGATTATGTGTTTTACGCTGAGTGAAATTGCTTGTTCCTACTCTTTCGCTATCATTTCTCGAATTGGTCTCTTTATTAGTTTTTCATTTCGTTTGGCGCATTTTTCTCTAAAACATTGAAAAATACAAAAAACAAGTCTTTTTGCTTTTTGATTAGTTAATGTAAATTGAAAAATTTTATGCATTATTAGTGTTATATAACTCTAAGGGAAAAGCTGTTAGTTTCATTAGCATGCATTAGAGACATTAGTGGTTGTTTTGTGATCATTTTGTTATTGTTTGAAAAGCTCTCAACCTTCCCGTAGTTAGCTATTCATCGAACAAAGTGATATATTGTGGTATGTAGTGTGCATTTAGAGGATTTTTGAGACATAACATTCGGTAGGGCCTGAAATTGAAACATAATTGAAGATCAACTCTAAAATTTACTCAATTTACCTTAAGGAAACATTGAAACATTAACGAAATATTTAGAGGTCTAGGCTAGTGACGTGTTCCGGCGTCATTAAACCTAGTAGCTGTCGTTCGCCTCTTGGCTTTAAACAGTGCTAGTATGGACTTGTGCTCCCCGTACCATCACGTATATAAAGGGAGACCATGCTAGGTTGCTATCCTTTATCTGTAGGAAGCTAAGTCTGTCGCCTTATACCCGTGATACACCGAACACAACATTCGGGGAGATTACCTGCACGTACGTCAAGTCCTTGGTTGATTTCTCTTTCATTTTTTAACCAAGGTGTATATTGCAGATCACGGATATCTGGTACACCCTATTGCCTAGATTTCCAGAGTAGTCATTTCGATCTTTTCTGACTCATTAAATTTGAAAGGATCATCAAGCGCTTGTCCTTTCACGCTTGTTTCCAAATTGAAAGAGATAGAATCACCTTTTACTCGTTTCTCGACTCTTAAAACATGAAATGGTAAAATTTTCAAGTTTCAATGTGGTAAAATTAATCACCTACGATCGCACACCCTTTTAGAAATTTTTTTTCAGCCGTTTGATTGTTTGCCTTGGTTTTGGCCCGTGTGTCTTTGTTTTGATCTCTTCCTCTTTTCGTTACTGTCACAGTGGTGGAACCTTCAGTTTCGTCAACTGGTAGTCCTTACACAGACGATTCATCAGAGGTCTCTTAGTCCTCTGCTGAACCTCAGCAGCCTATTGTATCTGAGTTTCCCGATGGGGGACCAGTCATCTCTGAGCTTCCCTTTGGTGGACCAGTTGAGTTCAATTGGCCCTTATCCAACACTTGGTTTGGATTTGGAGTAGCGGAATATTTCCCTCCTCTCACATCGGGATCACCTTTTTTGGCTGCCATTATACCTCCTAGTCCTCACCGTCTTTTAGAAGATCTAGCGGTAGGGTCAGATATGGACTCATCCAATCCTTCTCCTAGTGAGGAAATTCCCACATCTGGTGAATATTACCAGATTTTTCTAGAAAAAAACCCCAAGTCTTCTGTCATGTCTTCACCTGGTCCTTCGCTTCGAGTGGGATATAGGTCCTTAAGTCAGGTCATGGCCGCTGTGGCCTCTATGGGAATATCGACTCCATCCACGAGGCTGGTTATTCCTTCGTTAGGGATGTCGCCATCGAGACCTCTCATGTCATCTCCTCATGTCACATCAGTACCTGTTAGACCTACTTTCTGCATAGCTGCGTCTACGCCCGCTATCACTACTTAGTCCACCAGGACCTCGTCATTTCCTGAAGACATCTACATAGCATATGCTATTCTAGAGAATATCTCTCCTGAGGAGTACGGTTGTCATTACAACCGTCAAACTCCAAGGTTGGTCAGTCCTCCCAAGATCCCAACCGTCCTTACTTTTCCCATTATGGACCAGATGGTACCCCCATTTATGTTTTTCCATATGAATATGATGAGCAAGGTAACCCTCTTCGTTTTCCTGCTCCTGAGGCTTATCAGTATGTTCAAGGTTTTCTGTCTGCCCAGGCTAGGAAACATTCTAACGCGCAAGGGCAACCCTTCCAGGGTAAACCTTTGGGCCAGCAGGGGTTGTTGTACGGTCCACAAGGGCAGTCCTACAACCCTCAAGGTCAACCTTTAGAGCCTCACCCTGTGGTCCAACCAGAGCAACCTCAAGGACCCTCAGGCCAACTAGGGCATCAACCTGGACCGTTGTACGGTCCTGGGGGGAAAATCCATCCTTCTGAACCTATGGTGAAACCTCAACAACCTCAATTTCCCATCGGTCCAAATGTTGCATAGCCAGGGCCATATTATGGTCCTGTTACAAGTCAACCTAGTTATCAGGCGCAACCTGGCCCTCTCCCGCTATCAGGAAAACCGGCTCAGCCAGTGAAACCTGGTGTCTTTCACCAGCCAAGTCAGCCTGTTCAACCAGGACAACCTGTTCAGCCAGGCCAACCTGTTCAACCAGGACAACCCGCTCAGCTAGGTCAACCTGTTCAACTAGGACAACCTGCACATCCAATTAACCCTGCTCAATAGCCGATTTATTTTATGCCACAGTTGAATCTGCCTGTGCGCCCAACTTATCAGGCTCAGCAGGGCCCCACTTACTAGCAACCCGCTCGATCCCAAGGTGGTCATTATCTTCAAGGTCAGTCTCGACTAGTGTACAATCCGCCCCAAGGTTTTGGTTATTACCTTCAATAACCAGGCTATAGCTATACTCAGCAGTCAAATCCATACACTGCTCAAACGGGGCCTACATATAATCAGGGTCAGTACCCTGGTTATCAACCCCCTTACACTAGTTATCAGCAACCGTATCAACCCAATTATACGGCTTACACCCCCTATGGTCAGAATCCTCCGGGACAGAACCAATGGGGGAAAAATTATGCTCAACCAAGGTGGAGCACAGGTACAGGTCCTTATCGGGGGCCTGACATGCCTTTCGATCCTCAGTTACCTTTCCTTGCCATGTTGGAATTTCCGGATGTATCTAAATTGACCAATGATCTGATTCTCCATAATCTGTATTGGCCTCCGATTCCAACCAAGGTGCCTGGTGATTGTCCTAAATTTGAGGGTAAAGCTGGAGAAGATCCCCAAGCACATGTCATGACCTACCATATATGGTGTTCCTCAAACTCTTAGGTGGATGATTCAATTCGTCTACGTCTTTTCCAGCGCACACTTACCGGTGCTGCTGCTAAGTGGTACATAGAACTACCCCGTGATATTTTTCAATATTTTAATATGCTAGCTATGGCTTTTCTGACACATTTCCAGTTACCAGTTTGTTACGAAGCCGGGACGCATCTCCTCACTTCTCTCAAGTAAGATAAAGCCACTCACATCTCTGATCATATTCATGAGTGGCGACGTCGTCGTCAACTGATCAAGTTTGATATTCCTGATCAGCTTCTAACTCACTGGTTCACTACCTCCTTTGTTAACAAGATCGCTGAGGATATTGCTATGGGGGCATGTGTAACCGAAGAACAAACCATCGCTCGTGCCCAGTACCTCGATCTAGTGTACTCTCAGTCTAGCACGTTATATGATATCTTGACTGATGCCCCGTGGCCAGGGACATCTAAAACACCAGCTACCCCATCGGTGGACGGTGTTATTGGTTCCATTTCTCAGACTTCCTGGAAGTCCTCTAATGGGAAGAAAAAATCGAATTCTTCCAATAATTCTGCTCTTCCCGCAACCTCAGATTCTGGTAATACCACAGAGGTCAACGCCATTCAGGCCAATCCTACGGAAAAAACCTCCAAAGGGAAGAATAAGGGCAAAGGAAAATCCAAATCCGATGCCCCGAAACCAGAATCCACAAAACCTCGTGCTGATGATGGTTCCCAACAGAAACCGAAGTACCCCTGCCTGATCTGTGACGGAGACCACTACACCAAAGATTGTCCCCGACGATCTGAGGTTAGTCAACTTCTAAAGGGCTCTAAGGGGACTCCGTCAGTTCTCAAAGAACCATTTCCATCTCAACAGACCTAGATGGTTGAGCAACCTTCACCATCTGCACCATTTGGGTCCCAAGTTTTTATGATGAATGGTGTTGCACCTATTTCTATTGCCACTCATTTGAAGGATTATTCTGGATCACGCCAGGTAGCTGGGAAGGAATTCATTGATGGCCCACCTCCCCCACCTGTCTCTAGTCCTTTATAAATCGAGAAGCCCAGCGCTAAACCCGTTGTAAGGCCACCTTCCAAAAGTGTTCTGCGAAAATATTCCTATAATCCAAACGCCCGTGCTGCTCAGCATTATAGCATTGTTGAGGATTTAGCACAGGTGCCTTCCACAATGTCTGCATTGGAAGTTATTCAAAGTTTCCCATCACAATGGAAAGCTCTGTTGTCCGCAATAGGTGGAATTGATCCTGCCGATTCTAGTCTTCTCACCTTCGATTTGGAAAATTTTTTCCCTCGACTTCCACATCAAATCTCTCTTCTTATACAAGTCAGTATCAACGGCCTCAACATTCACAGAGCCGTTGTGGACAAAGGTGCTTCCACCTGTGTTATGTCATCTACCTGTTGGAAGGCCATTGGCTCTCCAGCCCTCACTTCATCTCCCAATTTCCTTGAGGTATTTGATGGTCAGGAATCAAAACCCTTGGGTGTTCTCGCGAGTTTTCCAATCATGTTACGGGGTAAGATAGTCAACGTGGAAGTAGAATTAGTTGACACCAAACTCAACTACAATCTTCTTCTTGGTCACAGCTGGACTCACGCCATGCTATGCGTTTTGTCCACCCTCTTCCGGCTTCTGAAGTTTCCTCATGAGGGAAAGATTATCACTGTCGATCAGTTGTCTTTCTTCACCTCATCCTCCGAGAACAACGTACCATACATGGATCAAATCCCCAATCCCCCTGACAGTGTAGGACCCGGTCTTTTCAAGGACCCCGTCCTCATGGGTATTTTTCCTGCGCCACCACTGCACACCGTTCAAGTTAACATGATCTCTAGGTCAGACAACCCTTGGGTCATCCCTTCGCCTGAACAGGTGACCTCTTTTGGAGAATCGATGCCTTTGACTCCAATTGAGATCAATTACTGCGAGATCGTCGTTGCATCAAATCCTCCTCCTTCTGAACATGCTCCTTTGAGCATGGCTCTAGATGTGTATATTCTCAATCCCCTTGGCTCGGTGACACAGATTCACCCGATCCTTTAGGGGATGTCTTCGCCTCTGATGAAGCTATCGTTGAAATGATGTCTCTTGAAGATCTACCATGGAGCGATGGACATCATCGTTCCTTGTTCATGCCCGGCCTGGGGGCAATGTCTAATTGTCTAGAGCGCTTCACATCTCAGGTTCCCACTCCGCCTCTTCAAACACTAATATTAACTAATGAGGTTATTTCGGAGGGAAATCTAAGTAACATCACACAAAAAATGCCTATCGACATCTCCGTCAAACCGGGGGTAGTCGAGAACATTCACATGGGAGTTACTTGTTCTCCCAAAGAGATACAAGTATACACGGAACTTTTTCGTGAATTCAGAGATGTTTTCACATGGTCCTATGAAGAGATGCCTGGGATTGATCCCAGTATAGTGGTGCATGAAATTCCCACCTATCTAGGTGTGAAGCCCGTGCATCAGCGTCTACGCCCAGTGCATCCCCGAAAAGCTGCAACTATAAAGGCAGAAGTTGAAAAACTTCTTAACGCGGGCTTCATATATCCAATTCCCCTCACAGAATGGGTTTCTAATATTGTCCCTGTAGATAAGAAGCAGGGCACTATATGGGTCTGTGTTGACTACTGAGACATCAATCGGGCTTGTCCTAAGGACAATTACCCCACTCCCTTTATAGATCACATCATCGATGACTACGCAGGGAGTGAGATTTATTCCCTTATGGACGGCTTCTCGGGTTACAATCAAATTAATATTTTACCCGCTGATCAACATAAGACCGTCTTTATCTGTCCGTGGGGCACTTTCGCTTACAAGAAGCTCCCGTTCGGCTTAAAAAATGTTGGAGCCACCTTCCAGTGTGCTATGTCCTACGCTTTTCATGACATACGTCACATTTTCCAACCATATCTAGACGATTTGTCGACTCACTCAGCTCGGCGCGAGGACCATCCTGAACACCTCCGCCAGATTTTCCTCCACTGCAGACGTTACAATATTAGGCTCAATTCTCACAAGTGCATCTTCTGCGTGGATTCTGGTCGTCTTTTGGGATTCATCATCTCCAAAGATGGAATTCACCTTCACCCCCTCAAGGTCAAGGCCATCGTTAACCTCCCATCCCCATCCTCATTGCATCAACTTCAGAGTCTACAGGGGAAAGCCAACTTCTTACGTCGCTTTATTCCGAACTATGCAGAAGTGGCCAAGGGGTTTACGCGACTTCTGAAACAGGACGTTCCCTTCCATTGGGACGAGATTGCCCAGAAATCCTTCGATAAGCTTAAAAAGTTGCTCGTCAACGCTCCATTAATACGTCCTCCTGACTATCATCGCGATTTTACCCTTTATTTGGTCGCCGCGTTCAACACGATTGCCATGGTTCTAGTTCAGGATGACGACGACAAAAATGAACATGTGGTTTACTATCTGTCTTGGAATCTTCTCATAACTAAAATGCGATATTCCCATGTCGAGAAGTTGGCCCTTGCCGTGGTCCAAACCATTCAGCTGTTCCGCCATTACATCCTGTTGCGTACGGTAACCGTGATTTTTGACTACAACCCCATGAATTACATCTTGTCTTGACAATTGCTGGGGGGCAAGTACTCCAAATGGATTGTCATCCTTCAGGAGTTCGATTTGGAGTTCACCACTGCCAAATCGACAAAATCATTGGTTTTTGCTGATCTTATCTGCTCTCTCCCGACAAACTCTGCTCCATCCCAATCCGAGGATCATATCCCGGATGAAACACTCTTTCTTATCAGCACTCATGATCCATGGTACAGTGACATCATTGTCTACCTTCAGACATCCACTTTTTGGTCTGAGTTGACGAAGGATGCTCGACGTCACGTTTGGCATCAATCTCAACCATATCACATTGTCGGAGATAACTTATATCATGTCAGAGTTGATTCTATGCTCCGCCGATGTTTGACCCTGGAAGAGGCTGAGAAAGTCTTGAATGACTATCATAGTGGTGCCTGTGGCGGTCACATGTCCGAATATGCTACCGCCCAGAAGATTCTGCGTGCAGGTTACTTCTGGCCATCTATATTCAAAGACTGTATTGTTGCAGTTCGAAAATGTCATGCGTGCCAGGTCTTCCAGCGCAAGATGCGTGCGCCACCCCTGCCTTTACATCCTGTCATTACCGTAGGCCATTTTTCCGAATGGGGCATAGATTTTATGACATGTAACCCTCACTCAGTCGGGGGGCATGCTTATATAATTGTTGTCGTGGACTACTTCACCAAATGCGCCGAGGCGATGCCTACATTAGCTGTCGACGGCAAGACAGCCACTCAATTCATTTTCAACCATGTAATTACATGTTTCGAAGTTCCTCAAGCCATCATCACCGATCATGGCACTCATTTTCAGGACTACATGATGGCAGAGCTTACATCGAAGTTGGGCTTGCGTCATGACAGCTCAATGCCATACTACCCTCAGGCGAATGGCTAGGTTGAGGCCATGAACAAGGCACTGGTCACGATGCTTCAACAAAAAATTGGTATTCACAAATCCAATTGGCATATCCAATTATTCTCAGCTCTCTGGGCCTATCAAACATCTGTAAAGAGCGCAACTGGATTCACACCTTTCCAGTTGGTGTATGGTCTGGAAGCGACTCTTCCGGTTGAATGTGAGATTCCTTCGTTGAAATTGGCTCTGGAATTACTGCCCAACACTTCCCCAGAGGAATAACTTCTCCTGTATCTTGATTCAATGGTTTCTCCACGTTCTTTCATCTAGGGGGATCTCATCCTCTTATATGACCAAGCACATGATAAACTTGGAGTGGGAAAATTCCAGCCCATGTGGCATGGGCCCTATATCATCAAACGCGTATTCCTCTGGCGTAGCCTAGAAATGGCATGTACCTCAAGAAGTACTACGCTTGAATTATTCTTGTGTGGTGTGTGTACATAAGTGAGTGATTTCATTTTTTGTTCATGTGTGGTGTGGTGTGCTTTGTAAGCGTCTTTCTGCTGATTGGGTCTTCCTGATTGTGCAGATGTCTATTACTCCTTTTGTCAGTTTCGTGGATGGTGCCTCCTGTAGTACCAAGACTCTGTCCTCGGCAGCCTGGGTAATCTACAATCCTGCTGGTGAGTTAGTCAATTTACAAGGTGTTTGTCTAGGGCCTACCACAAATAATGTCACGGAGAATAGTGTTGTTTTGGAATTGTTAAACGAGGTTGTTAACCTCAGTATTCGTGAATTACTTGTATATCTAGACTCACAGCTTGTAGTGTTACAACTCAATGGTCATTATTCAGTTAGGAACCCATCCATTTTACGAATGTATCTACATATTCGTTTACTGGAAAGAAATTTTTATTACATTACATATCAACATATACCCAGACACATGAACACGTTAACGGATGCAGTAGCTAACATGGTTTTAGATAGACATTTACGCAACTTGTAAAAAAAACATCATCATATGTGAAAAGGATCCATCCGGAAATATATATATATATAAGTCGAAATGTTTGCAGTTTTTGTGCATCACATAAAATCCAAAAAATATACATGTTTGTTTTAATAATAGCCGGAGAAAACATGTCTCTCAAAAATGTGCAAATGAAAAGCCTAGATGACTAATCAGCATGGTGCTCATGGTAACATGTCACTGCCCGCACCAATCGCCTCAGTAAACGATGAAGGTGACTAGGCACCCCCACGGTGTGCCTCTAATAAGCCATAGGGATGTCTGCTAGGCAAGCATAATATGGGATCCCACGGGCGATTCCCTCCAAGTTCTAAACTAGCTCACTCCCCTCACCACCCTCGCCTTGAGGGTCATAGGCGAGAGGGTCCTCCGTGCGATGGGTGACATCCTGGCGGGCCTTTCTGGGCCAACATCTGCATGCACATAGGATTTTTTGTTAGAACATGCATGTATACCCAAAAAAAAAAAATTCATAAAATACACAAAATCAAAAAGAGTCTTACCCGGCTCCTCATCCCTGTCTTCTCCCTCCATGAGTGGAATATCTAGGTCTCCCGTGAAGTCAGTACCGGCATAGGGCCAATCCTCTACAACGATCAACTGTCGCCGGAGCCATACGAAGAACTCGAGCCTCCACGACATTTGCTGGGCCCCTCCTACTCTGGGCATCAGTGCTGCCCATCGAGCGAATCCTTGGCTCCCTCAACGGTGGCTCGGCAACTATCGCCCCCTGGCCCTGGAAGATTGGTAGCCGTCCGAGGATGAATGACACCAAGATAGATCCATACCCAAACTGTTTCATTTTGGTCTTCTTACACTTCTTCAACTGTCGTTTGATATTCATTGTCACAGCAGTGGCCCAATCAAATAGTGTCGGGTTCATGCATTCTAATGCTAGGAGGAGTTGTGTTTTAGTAGCCTCATGCGGTGTCTGCGACCCTGCAGCCCGTGTAATGGTATGGAGCACCACCCTGAGTGCTAGATCGGGAACTGTATGGATGTCAACCTTCCCGCTACCTGATCCGGTTCGTGTCTTTGGGCACATTCTTTCCATTACCATTGACATTTTTTCACCAGATGGCCTAGTACCTGTCAAGATCGGGACTAGACCTCTACAAGACAATCCAGTTATGAAGTAAACATCAGATACTTCGAGCTCCAACACTTGGTCTCGAACCCTAAACTTCTCTTCATTCTCGTCCCAAATACTGATTAAGTATTGCAGCAATTCAGGTTGTGCCCTGAGACATGGTGTCAAGAAGAAATTTTTTAAGCCGCAATCCCGGAGAGCGTTCATGCATTGTTCGTTCCCCATGGCCATTTCATATTCTTCACTATGCTCCCTTTCTTTCCATTCGATCACCATTGTGGCTTTGTACCTGCACCAAAATGGTCACAACCACTTCATTAGATCCCTTGAACACTCAAAAATCCAGATGATTGGTTCATTTTTTGTAGAAATTAAGCAGAAATTTAGGTTGCGCCATTGGCGTGACTATTTTGCTGACAGTCACGCCAACTGGCTCGACCACTTTGCAAAAGGATCCAATTGACGTGGGTCCATGCTCGATACCCGCGCCAATTGGGTGAGCCTTAAATTTTTAAATATCCCCTCAGGGATCCAAAATCACAGTGGAATTCTATAAAAAAAAATGGATTAAAACATAGCTAAGGGAAGCACCTCTTACCTGGAAAAAACGAGAGCTTAAATGATGCACTGGATCGTCCACAAACATCGCCACAAGTTGGCACCGGAAAAACTCACTGTTGCTCTTCACAAGAGGTAAAAAGTAAAAGTAAATATGTATTTACTATTTTTGTCATATTTATAACTTTTCAAGATCAAATTAGGTTTTGAAGCTTATTTTTCCAATATTTTATTATATTTTGTCAAAAAATGGGTTTTACGCTTGCTTTCTTATGCAGCAACAGGTTTTCATGCGACTAGGATGACGATGCGAATTGTATTTTATACTTTTTCGGACTCGGTAAAAACATGAAAAAGTCACTACTAGAGTCATCTTTCAGCTCTTTTCTGACTCTCTAAACATGAAAAGATTTCCGAGTCGCTTGTCGTTTTGATCTCCTTGAATTGGCTGCGAAACGACATCTACCCAGTATACGTTAACCCCTTTTTCGGGCTGGGATAGATTATTTACGAAAAAGGAATACCCTAGCCTATCACGACTAGGAGGTTTTCTCAGACACAGTTTTCTACATTTTCGGATCTGAGGAACTATCTACAAAAAGGGACTGTTGGATTTTACTTTTCCGCTGTCTTTTCAAACTCTCTAAACATGAAAAGACATCGAGTTCTCCCTTTGTCAGACTAGTTAAAACTTGATGACATCAGATTCCGTCATAATGACGATACTTGAGTTCCTCCTTCCTAGGGCTCGTTAAATGTACTAGGATGGATTTGTCCGAAGGACAAACTTATATCACAAGCATATGCTATCCCCTTCAAGATTGTTTCCAAAAATAATTGGGGTACTTGCTAGAAATGGTGGGGAAAAATAAAACCAGTAACAACGTCATGTCGGTAGTATGTCGCTCTTGAACATGGCACTTGTCTGCATTCGTGTCGGGTTGGGGACATCTCATCTTGTTCTCTACTTTCCCCATGGGTTTGGGTTGTCTTTTTGACTACTCATCTTCTCTTTGCCTCATCATCATGACCTCAGATCTTTTGATGTCAAATACTGCCAATTCCAGTGCCGTGCCTCCGATATGTTCAAGAGAAGTTGACCTATGCAGTTTTCAACCCTCCTCTGATTCTCTACTGATCCTGATTCACAAAAATTATGTTCCTTTGTCTCGTGTCAATGATGTGGGAAACACTATGGCCCACCTTCAATCAAGGTCACTTCCTCTCAACTTCAGTTCATTATCCAGGAAGCTGATCTAGAGACTCCCTTCAGGTAGCTTGGAGCCTACATGCCTCAATGGCAGGTTCTTCGCATTCGATGAAAGGTTTTCATCATTGGCCTTCAATCGAATGATTCTTTGGGTGTTCGATGCCAGCTCACTATTCAAATTCCGTGGATTGTACCTATAGTACCTTGAGGACCATCCTCACTATCGGTGGTTCCTCTCGCGTCTATTAAAGACTTTCATCATTGGCTGGTAATCAGACGATGTTCTTGCATGTTCGACTTCAGCTCACTTATTCACATGCTAGGAATTGTACTTTTTTCGAGTCGAGATGGAGCGCAAGACCCTAGGTTTTTTCTAATGGAATCCAGGTTGTGGATTTTGTGGATTATCATGATTAGTTACATGACTCATTGATTGGATGGCTGCGACCATACCTGAGTCTATTTACTGATCCTTTCTAGATGGTTGCATCCATACCTTGGATTTTGATTGTTGTATACTCTGTTATGGATGGCTGCGCCCATACCATACCACATATCATGTATTTGAGATATCAGTTGTACTTGTCTACGCAGGTTTTCCAATGGCAGTGTTTTCACTTGGGCACGTTCTCATAAAGCATTTCACCCCTCTCTCTCTCTCGGGCCTCATGCTTTAGGGGGCATCTGTTACACAGTAATTTGTCACCATCCCTGCAATTCCCCGTCCCACACATTGGAGGGCCTTTTTCGTGACCTGTGAGTAGTGACATAACCTGAAACCACTTTCATGGCATCCCCCTTGACAAGGACAATCATTCCTCTAAAGAAAGTTTCCTTGGAAAAACCCTAAAAACTGATCTTTTGGCCTTGGCCCAACCAGCCAGTTCAGCCCTCGCGCCAATGGGGAGAATCCACCAAAGAGGGTGTGCCAACTAGCGCTCTGTCCCAGTGTATTGCTCGCGCCAAGCTTAATAAGGAATTTTTTTTTTTAATAAATGGCAGAAGTTTGATTCCAACAAACTCCTGAACGAGTCTCTAAAATGAGTTGGGAGGTTTGGCTCCGGATCTCCATGTAGGGGAGGTGGTTTTCCACCTATCATGGAAGCTTCCTTGAGGATAGGGCCAATCCCACAATTGTAGGGATCCCAACTCCCCTTCCACCGTCTATATAAGCTTGCCATTTTCCCTTAGCAAGCTAGAAGAGAAGCAAGAGTTGAATCTGTAGCAAGGAGAATATTGCCAGACAGCCTTTGAGAGCCAAGCCGAAGAGAGAGAGCTTTGTCCCCTTTCCGACGAGCTTCATTGAGACTTGCTCCACTGTCAGCCCCACCGAAGGAAGAACCGGCGTCAGAGCTTTGGGTTGTATCTTTCTTTTGTCAGTATAATGATAAGCGACTTTGATTATGGTTTCATTCATGTGCCTTTGTCTTTGATGCAATGAATTACATCTTCTCTGACTGATGTATGGTTACAAGATTTAGATTCTATGCTGTGTATCATTGTGTTTATTCACATGTGTGCAGGTGTTCAGACGCGTTAAGCGGAAGGATCGTGATCTACCAAAGCGGAGGACGAGAAGCGTCATCCTTTCTTCGACGACCATTGCATAGGACCTAAGGTAGGAAACTCATTATGTTTTGTCGTTTTTGTAACTAGAGACCTACGTCACTGCGTGACTGATTGTTGCTAGACCCGATCTGGGCTAGTAGGGATTTCCTCTATCCGCAGAGGGGATTTACCTCTCCAACAGTAACAGATATAATGTATATCTGAACACTCCTTCATTAGATAATTTTATTAAATGATAATGCATATTATCAGCAATGAATTTGGAAAAGTCAAAGACCAATTCTGGATGTTGTCCTGGAGACAAAGTAGAGAGGAAACCTAGAATGGAGGCATCTGTAAATTCATCATTAACATAGCCTAGAATAAATGACAGCATGGAAATGATCAAATTATAAGGTAGCATCAACAATTCTATAGTATAATTCAATCAAGGGATTGTTCTCTTCAGAGGTGACAGGTGGCTACAATGGTCTGACTACCTCAGTAGAATCTACAGTTAGGACAGGAGTAGGTTTATCAATTTTGGATGGTCTGGGGTTTGGAAGCTTGCTGGAGGAAGGCTTCTGAGGTTTGGGACCTCCAGTCCTCGGGGTGACCTTATTTTTTGTCATTTTGAATAAAACTAAGCAAGATTAGACTGTTTGCTTAGCTTTTTTTGAAAACAGGAGGTCAATTAAGCTACTTTTGGGGAAAAATTCAGAAACTGTGCGAGGGTTTTATGAGGAAAATGCAGATTTGCAATGTGCAGAAGGTTGGAAAGGGATTTGATGGATTTTTCAGTAATTCAAAGATATTTTAACCATGGAAATAGTTTTTTGATGGTCAAAAATCTTAAGACGGAAGTGACAAATTCTAGGAAAATTTTGACAGGGTTTCCCCTGTTTCTTCAAGGTTTGAGTACTTTCAAAGGAGTATTTTTGGCTTATATATTCAATGGGTTTCAATTTTGTCCTTTGAAATTTGAAATTTTGCAGGTTGGATTATGAGAAATACCTTGAACAGGTATGGTTGCAGTCGAAGAAGGTTTCCAGGTTGTACCAGTCTTCGAACTGGTTGCAACTGTTTGGTAGGAGGCATTGAGAGTCTTCTGAGGCGAAATTAAGAGAGGAAATGGCTTTTAGAATTATGAACTGGTTCGAAAACAAATCTGAAATGGTGTGTGTGAGTGTTTTATGAAAGGGCGAAAGCTTAAATGCATGCAAAAAATAAAAACTAAGGTTGAAACCTTAAGTTTTATCAATACACATGACATTAATTACAGGTAGGAATTAATGGCGGGAGTGGTTTTTGCGTTTGAAGGTGAAACCATTAGTGGTTATCGCATAGCTCCTAGGCGATAAATGGCTTTTTGCTTTTGCAATGCGATCCAATAAAAATAAGACACGTAGCAGATGGTGGTTTGGAGAAACAAATTTTATCGCAAAAATTTTTGCCAACTTCGCCCGATCACTTTTATAATGTGCTATTGAATACGCGCCATCAGATTTGAGCGCCCGGTGTGAACGGTCGAGATTTCTCGAGAAACTGCGGGGATATGGAAAGGTGGGACCCGAGTTAAATATTAGCTGTCGATCTAATATGGATAATTAACGGTTACAGGCTAATGCGATGGAAATGGGTGGGGCGGGGGAATGATTTATCGGGTTTACTTTAGACCGTAGGATTTAAAGGGATTAGGATAATCAGAGGGTCGGGAACAAATGCGAAGATGCTTCGTTTTTTTTTTTTTTTAATGAAATTTATGTATAAAAGAGGTTTATACATAGAATGGGCGGGTTATTAAAGGTCTATCAAACCAGGTTTTAGACTGTGATAAAATGATATGTATCGGGAAAATGGGATAAGGTTAAAGCTTTAACCATGGGTAAAGCTTATGAGGGGAAAGGCGAATAAACTCTTTTTCTTCGTTGTTTTATATACACAATGTGTAGATAAATTGTGCATTTTCAATATCATTTATATTATATAGTTTTAGATTTATCAAAGGTATAAAACTATAGGGCAGAGGGAATATTTTATTATGGATAAGTTTCATGTCAAAGGGGTAATTTCGAGATGTTTTTCAACATGTATTTAATATCTTTGACATAAAAAGTATATAATAAGAGGGTTTTGGGAATATTAAATGAAAGGGAGCTATATTAATAGGACTAGGATAATTGATAGGGAGTTAATAAAATATGTTAAGTGTTAATATGAAAAGGGACAATGAATGCTCAAAATTCATAAATAAAACTAAGGAAAGTGAAAATTAAAGCAAAGCTTCATTATCATAACTTAATCACTTTTACTTAGGATATCATGTTTTTGAGGGCTTTATGTCTTGTAAAATGGAGGAAGTTAATCAAATGGGTATTTATGTAACATTTAAGTAAGAAAAGAGTTCCCACTTATGAAGTTAAATGGTGATGAGTGCATGAAGGCGTAAATGATGAAATTTTTTGGGATTAATATAGAAACTTAACATTTTCAACTAATCAGTCATTGAGCCTTGGGTCTGGTCCCAACAGAAGTCAAGGAAATGCCTTGAGCCTCTTTGACTGGCAGTCTAGAATATCAAATTGCTATGAGGAGGGGAAATTAGTTATTTATAGTCTGGTGAAATATATTTACAATGATGTCTCCCACCTTCTTCTACCTACCCAGTGATTATCTTCTAACGTTTTTTCCTTCTATTTTAATCAAGTGCATTTGAACTAGCAACCTTACAACATTTTATTCTTTTTGAAAGCAGTAAACTATCTAATTCTACACTTATTTCAACCAAGAATCCAGATTAAACTATTGGATCCTTTTATTCTCTACCTAACTAATGAATTGTCATGATTAAACTGTATGACAATTGTTTATTCTCTATCTACGACATTTGAAATTGAAAAATGACGAGTCAAGATTAAATTGTTCAACTCATCACAGATTATGGCATTTATTGACACTCACCATAATCAACTGCAAAAGGTAAAAGTAGTGGCATTTAGACTTGCACACTTTCATGTTTTATTCATCCTTTTCTTTTGGGGTATATTATTTTTTCTAAGTCCTTTGATTTTTCTTTTAGCACTTTTTACCCTCTTTTTGATTTTTTGATTTTTTTTTATTTGATTTTTTACAAAATATGGGAAATAATTTTCAGAAAGAAAATTTTGTACATATTTACAAGACTACCATTAGTCAAGTCAAAATTATGAATCCTATATTTATAGGTTACTAACATCGGCTTCACTTGGGGATGGCATTTCCTGGTGGAATGTCAAGAACTCTGAGATCAGAAGCCTTCATCTTTGACCTTGGTAATCCTGTAATTGTCTTCTGGTTTCTGCAACAATTCATACTTATGACATTTTATACTACAAAGCTTAGGGCCTTCTCTTCGGGCTTCAAATTTGTAGATAAAATCTCCAATCCAATCTACACACTTGCAATGAATATTTACAATGATAAAGTAAATCAATGTAACTATTGAGTGACTCTGAAGAATATTAGTGTTTCAACATCCTACCATTCACTGGTCCTTCTTGAAGTTTAGTTCCATCCAAATTCTTGATGAAAAAGGAATTGTTACCTCTATAACCATTTATCACATAGGGTCCTTTCCATAGAAAGTCAAACTTTCCATGTTTTCATTTATCCTCTCTGCGTGAATCCCATCTCAAAACTTGATCTCCTATGAAAAAATCACCTTCTTTAACCCTTTTGTCAAAAATCTTTTTGATTTTATCATGTAAAACTTGTGATTTTTCATAAACTTATTCCCTAGTTTGTTGAATATGTATGGTTTGATTTATTCTTCGTTGAATATCATTTGTTTCCACCTGTGATTCCTAGATAATCTTCATGACTGGAACACCCAAGTAAGAGGGGAAAACTGCATCCATTCCATAGACAATCTGATAAGGTGAAGTTCCAATAGACTTTTTTGTGGTAAGTCTATTAGCCCATAAGGCATAGACTAGCTTTTTGTTCCAGGTCTTTTTGTTTTCTTGGAGTAATTTTTTGATGATATTGATTAAGCTTTTGTTTGATGATTTGACTAAACCATTACCTTGGGGATAATAAGTAGTGGAATGACCTAAGGTAATATGGTATTTATGACAGAAATAAATCATTTTCTTGGATTTGAATGCAATTGCATCGTCAGTAATAATCTTATGTGGGCATCCAAATCTTGATAAAATATTACTTTCTATAAATGAGATTATAACTGAATCAGTGGCTTGCCTAGTAGGAATGGCTTCTATCCACTTGGTAAAGTAATATGTAGCAGTTAAAATCCATTTATGTTGGCTTGAGGATGGAGGATGGATTTCACCAATGAAGTCTAACCCCCATTGTTGAAATGGCTTTTCAGTTGATATAGGCTTAAGAGGTAAGGGAAATAGTTTCTTTTTCCCTTCAAAAATTTGGCATTTGTGACAGGAGGTAACAAATTTTTTAACATCAGAAAATAAAGTTGGCCAGTAAAAACTAGCTCTCAGTATTTTGTCTGTTGTACTCTTCTAGTATAGGTGGACTTCACAGTCACCTGCATGAAATTCCTCAAGAATTTTGTTAGCCTTAGATTTTAATAAACAATTTAGTAAAATCCCACTATTTTCTTTCTAGTAAAGTGCATTATTTAAGATACAAAACCTCATTGCTTTCTGTTTGATGAATCTTGCTTTGGTTTTATTTAACCCATGAGGAGCTTGTAAATGTGTTAGTACAAAGATAATATCAGAGTACCATGGTGAGTCTAGATAGGCCTCATTGATCAATGGAGTCGCCATCTACTCCTGGTCATCTATTTGTGCAATGAAATTAATATCTAAAACATTGCAATTGGATTCAGCCATCAATCTGGCTAAACCCTATCCTTTAATGAGTTTTTTTGGTTTGATTTCCAGATCGTATTCAAGGATAGTGGAAATCCACTTTCCTCTCCTACTATCAGGTCCATCTCGTGTCAGAATATCTTTGATTACTGCATTGGGGACATATGCAATGATGTGGGAATGAAGTATGTAAACTCTGAAATCCTTTATGGCTTTAACCAGGGCTAAAGCCTATTTTTCCATTATATTGTACTTCAGAGGTGCATCTCTGAGGGTTTTACTAAAAAATGCAATTGGCTGTTCAAAACCTTGATTATTTTTCTGCAGAAGAACTACAGCTATGGTGTGTTCAAATGCAAAGGAAAAGATTATGAAATCTTTTGTATAATTTGGGCCGATGAGGACTGGTGCTTTTGTCAAGGTCTGTTTTATGGATTCGAAATATTGTTTGGCCTTTATTGTCCACTTTATTGCAGAGTCCTTTTTAAGCATATTGTTGAGTTCTTTTATGATTTCAGCCAGATTAGAGATAAATCTTCTTAAAAATTTGATTTTACCCAAGAATGCTTGAAGTTCTTTTATGTTTCTTGGTGGTTGAATGTTCAAAATAGCTTCAATTCTTGCAGGGTCTATTCTAATGCCTTCCTTGGAGATTATGTGACCTAACAGTTTTCCTTCTTCTAGTCCGAAAAGAGTCTTTTTAGGATTAAGGGATACACCATATTTTCTAAACTTGATAAAGACTTGTCTCAGGTGATCTAAGTGTTCATCATTTGTTTTTGAAAAGACAGTAATATCATCAAGATAGATAACTAAAAATTCATGGATCTCCTTAGCAAAGGCAATATCCATGGCCCTCTGAAAGGTAGCTCCTGCATTTTTCAATCCAAAAGGAATTTTCACGTACATGAAAGTGCCCCAAGGGGTGGTAAATGAAGTTTTAGTTTGATCATCTTTATGAACTAGAATTTTATTATAACTAGAGAAACCATCTAGTAAAGAAATTCTTGAAGAACCTGCCACCCTCTGCAAAATATGTTCCATTTTAGGCAAGGGTTAATTGTCTTTCAAGGAATATTTATTGATGTTTCTAAAGTCTATACACAATCGAATTTCTCATGTTTTCTTTCTGGTGGGCACTAAATTAGATACCCAATCAGAATACCTGATTGGTGCAATTATTTGTGCATCAAACATTCTTTTAACTTCTTTTTTTATTAAAGGTAACAAGATTGGATTAATCCTTCTTAGCTTTTGTTGAAAAGGTTTTTTGATTTTCTTTCAAAGGAATATTATGTTGAATTATGTCTTTGTTATAAGTTTTCAGATCTTCATAACCCCATGCAAAAACATCCTGATATTCTTTCAAATTTTCTATGTATTTAACCTTTTCTTCTGATGATAAGGGCTTTGATAGTTTGATCGTTTTTGGTTTTTCATTTGTTCCTAAGTTACACTCTTCTATATCAGACCTGACTGGTTCCATTTTTGGCCTTTTGGGCACATCATTGGAATCAAACAAGTCTTCTAGGGGACTTAAACCTCTGGGTAAAATGTTATGTTTTAAATCAATCAAATCTGGTTCAGCTTCCATCATTTCCTCTATATCTACTTTTTCCAAGTCATCTATGTCACTCTGAGTAAATATAGTAGGTCTATCAAAATTATGTACATCTAAATCATCTATTTGACAAAAATTTGAATCTATATTACAAGGTGAATCTATATTACAATCATTATCAGTTTGGAAATTTTGAAACTCTCACTCTTTGTTCAAAAAGTGATAGATTTGTTCATCTTCTGAGAAAATTTGCTAGTATTTTACATTATCTGGAACAATAGGTCTATTTTTGAACAACAGGTCTATGCTGGTAAAGGTTGCTAAACAATGGGCTTGCAGATTATGTTTTCTAGGGATGATAGCAAACTTGCTTTCTAACAAATCCTCATCCAAATCATGTGTTGTGTCCCTGTATCTGGCCAGTCTGGGATTGTGAATAGAGTATTCTGCATTTATTTTCTTGATAACTAACTTTGAATCTCCCATGACTAATATTCTTTTCCCTCCCAATTTTCTGATGATTTGAAGACCTAAGATTAAAGCCTCATATTTTGCGATGTTATTAATACATTTGAAATTCAATCTAAAGGCATGTCCTTGGGAATGGCTAGTTTCAATGTTGGTAATCCATACACCAGCTCCAGCTCCTGATTTATTCACTGATCCATCAAAATCCAAATGCCATAAAGCTTCATGGCCAATGTAATCATCCATTATTTTAGGCTTCTTATCAGTGAGTTCAGTTTGGGTGTTATTATGATCAGAGTTACAGAGAATAAAGGAATCAAGATCAGTAGGAGTTGAATAGATTGGGTAATTGGTAGGTCTTTCAGCACTGCTGATCATAAAATTCATTAAGGTTTCTCTGTAAATCTTTTTAGGCTGCCCAAATACTGAGATAGTGGCATAACTCATTCAACTTGTAGAGATCCCTGCAACTTTTCTCCCCATGAGCGAGAAAGAAGCATGCCATACTTTGGTAGGATATTAGCTACCACAACATCCATGATCATGCTTTTACCAAGATATTGGACTAAGTTTACACACAGATCTTTAATCAATCCTATGCATTGGACTTTAGATGAATCAAATGAAAACAGATCTTTATATGGCCGGGTTATGTCTATATTCAGGGTTTCCATTATTGCTCTGGGCATTAGGTTATGGGAAGCTCCAGTATTAGCATAGCATTGTGTAATATCTGATCATGTATAGTAAGACTTAAATAAAATGGAGGTACTGACCCATCTGAATGCTTACCATCTACATTTGGACCAAATATTAATTCAGGTCTATCATCACTCATATTAATTGTATCCTCATTTTCATTTACATTCAATGTTTCAGTAATAATAGATCTATACAAGTCATTTTTAGCCAATTCAACTTGTTAGACTCCTATACCAATAGGTGTCATTTTTCATGATTGACTTGTTGAACTATGTAATATGTTCAAACCTTTTTCTTGTGCAAAGGTGTTCCATATTCTTAAAAAATAAAAAAATTCAAAAAATTTTAAAAATGTAAAGAGGGTATACCCTAAAAGAAAAATCAAAGGGTAAAAAGAATAAATTGGTCAAAAAAGTGAAAGAAATGAACCCCACACAAAAATAGACCAGGAAAGTGTGCAAGTCCAAATGCCACTACTATTTCATTTTTTGTAATAAACAAAATTGTGTGCAGTTTGTCAAACTTTTTCCACAATTTATGAAGAGTCAAATAGTTTAAACTTGACTCATTCATTTTTCAATTTCATGTTGTAGAATAGAGAATAAATATCTGGCCAAACAATTTAATATTGGCAGATAAATAGATAGGTAGAGTTAATAAAAGGTGCTCAACAGTTTAATCTGAGCCCTTGGATGTAATAAGTGTAGACTTAGATAGGTTTTCCATGTAAAAGAAAAAGAAGATTGATAAGGGTTTGCCAGTTTAAGTGCACCCTAATAAAGGAGAGAAAATGGTAGGGTAAAGTAGGTACGGTAGGTAGATGTTGTTGCAAGAATTACATGTGATGAATGATGGTTCTAAATATGTTCCATTGTACTTTCATCACAAGTGAAAAGGCAAATACTACATTGGAAAAAAATCACAGCAAAGCAAAGTCAAGATTATTAACTTCCCCTTCATTTTTCCCTAAAGATTTCACTAATTTCCCCTAAGTGCTAAGGTATTTGAAAATTAAAGGGGCTCAAGGAATTTCCTTGACTTTTGGAGGGACCGGACCCTCGGCCCAATAATTGAAAAAACCTAAGTACTTGAAATCATCCATTATCACATTCATTCACCTCTCAAAAATCCTTTTAAAGTAAAATCCCATTTTACTTAGGAAAATCCTTCAATATTTCATGAAAATCCCTCAAAATCACTTTTATTCTAAGTCTAAGTGATGAAAGTATAATAATGCCATTTACTTTTGAATCTTCACTTTCTTGGTTATATTTAAGTATTTTTGAGTTTACATTGTTCCCTTGTCATATTAACTCTAATTTATATATTAAATTCTTATTGAAATAACCTTGTCCTATGTATATAGCTCCTTTTTTATATAATATTCCCAAAACCCTTGTATTATAATTTTTAGCCAAAAATATTTAATTCCCACTTATTTCAAATAAAAAACCCATTTTATACTCCCTTTTGGCTAAAAAATAACTTTATATATATTCCCGCCCCCTATGGTAAATAAATCGCATTGATTTAATTACTGTATAAATAAAAATATATGAAAAAGCGTTTAAACATATTATATATGTGTTTAAAAATAAAAATAAACAATTCCCGACCATCCAATGTACAAGGGATTAATTAATCCTTATGATTAGTTAATAATCGATCTTCGCCAATCAAAATGCTCCCAAAATTATTAATTCGTAATAAATCGCGCCGGGCCCTCTTCTTAACTCCCCGCCAACTTCACGTCCCGACCACCGTCCGATCACCCACTCCAAGATCAACGGCTCTTATCAATTCCGCTGACCATCTCCGATCCGAACGTTAACGCGCGAAATGCAAGTGGTTTTCAAATAGTACCCTGGCCACGTGTCGAGTGCTCTGTGGATTCACTGCCTCTCTGCCCAAAACCGTCTTCCCTCAAAAGTGGTGCGGAATAAACCACTTACCACCTTTCCCCGCGACTCATCTGTCGTACAGGATGATGTCATTTATTAAAATAACAAAAAATTCGCCCCCCATTTGACTTTGCAAATAAAACCAAACGACCCGTGTCTTTTCCATTTTTTCTTCCACAGTGAACGACTACATTCCCATGCAGAAAAATTTAAATTCTGACTATTGAAGTCTGCCAACCATTGTCCTTTCGAAAATAATTGCAGTCAAAGCTACTCAGAAGATTCTCCACCTTAACCAGCACATGTTCAAAACACTATTTTCTCCAAAAACAGGTATTTACCCTAAATCTTCAACTAAACTCTGTAAGAAACTCGGTTTTCCTCTTTCTTTCACTGAAACAGAGTTAAAAAATTAATTGCTAGTTCATTCCTTAATCCTGAGAACTGTAATTGAATTCCCAATCTGAAATTGTAACTGTTCCTCCCATCAAAACTTGTAATTTTGCTCAATTTTTCACCATAAGCCGAATTTCCATTTTTGAATCCACAAGAACCAAAAATGGAAGTTCCAGTGGCTTTAAATGTCGCCCCATTAAATGCCCCTCACAGAGACTTGGATTATTTATCATTAGTCGACAGAGATTTCCAAATCAAAGACCTAGTTTTTAGTGAAAGCCCTCTTCGAATATTTTGTCGCTGCAGAGATAATTATTTGAATGGCTTGGATATGATTGGGTTATGGGAATCTAATCTTCCTAGGTACCTCTTTCCCTGTGTCCATATTTTTCCTGAAATAATCCATTTTTTCCATGTGAACTATGATCCTAACCAAAGAGCAGTCTTATCCCTAAATCAAGATGTCCTTTTCCCAATTACTGCTCAGTCTATCAATGAGATGCTACATTTTCAACCTGATCAAGCCCTCACTCCCCTATCCATGGGATATTTACTTGAGAAATCCACCAAACTATCCCATGAAGAATTAAGCCACATCTGCCAGACCTTTATGTTGTCTGATCATCAGCCTAAAGGCCCTCCCCCTTATGGGTATGCTTTTTTCACTGAGGAGGGTAGACTTGTTTTGGAAATGATATCCTTTATAATGGGCTTTAATACCAGTGAATATGTTGACCATTTAACTCTAGTATTATTGTCTATTTTTACCCCTGGACAGCCTCCTGCTGTCAGGTATGACTTTGCATCATACATTGCAGATAAAATCCATGATCAATTCATGAGATTAGAAAATGAGAAAGTGTTCAAGTATTCCTATGTCATCTACCACCCCATGCTCTATTACCAGTCGGAAAATTTCTCTTTCTATATCAAGAAGCTTGATGCCCAAGGGAATCCTAGGTCTGTTGTCTTTTGATCAGCCATCACTCATACTTCTCGATATTCTCCCTATTCCTATAATAATTTCATTGATATTTTTATACACCCTGCAACCACCTTGTTGACAGGAGTTTCTCCTCCAAGACTCAGCAATGAAATCAAGAAAACTTTACAGCTCTCAAAACAATACAAAGCTGGTGATTGGTATTTATACCAAAATCACACAGAAGTCAGAATATATGGATGTGAATTATGTCCATTCAAATTTCCAAAATATGTCCCCATGAGAATCTTTGCTTTAGAAAATTTCAGGCAGATGAACAATTCTGATATAATTCACTTTTTTAATGCAAAGAAGAAGGCTCAGCTTCGGATCAAAAGTCAATTAGGTCCCTTTATCTGTAACTCTAGGGATGCAGGGGAAGAGGCTGAAAAGATATTAGAAGACCGTTTCAGAT
The DNA here is from genome assembly GCA_034641835.2 of Pinus albicaulis. Lineage (NCBI taxonomy): Eukaryota > Viridiplantae > Streptophyta > Pinopsida > Pinales > Pinaceae > Pinus > Pinus albicaulis. Next base: position 577,482,946 of record CM076579.1, on the reverse strand, counting down.
TACAAAAGAGTTTCTATTGGGTGCCTTATGACCCATTCAACTTCATTTGTGATAAAAGAATGAAGAATAAATCAGCACCATATATACATCAAAGAATCCCAGAGATTGAAAAATATGCTAATACAGATGAATGGATAGAAGGAACATTGATAAAGAAGGATATTGAGCAGGTCAATGTAGACAATGTTATGAAAGATCTTGAAAAGATGCTTGACCTAGAATCTTTTGCACAGGTACCAAGATCAGAGGTTGGCCCTTCCTCAGCTGGGATTATTCAGCAGGAGTTACCAGAAAATATTGCAGTATCATCTAAGGGAAAAGAGAAAGAAGTTAATACACAAGTTAAAGAAACATTCACTATGACAGAACAACCTCAAAATTCCAAGGGACAAGATCAAGTACAGGTTTCTTCCGTTCCAACCAATCCAGTAGAAATATCAATTTTGCAAACTCCATTAAATGTGGAAAAGGGAAAAAAGAGAGAAGTTGAATTTGCTACCCCTCTCACTGGATCTTCACAATAGCCTCAGGCCAAGAGACAGAAATTGAATACTCCTCCAGAAGTAGAATCTATTGATGAAATCCTTGATAGTCAAGGACCAGAACAATTGGGCAGTCAACAAACAGGAACAGTCAGTGAAGCATCCACTACCTCACAAAGGAAAGAGCTACAAAAGCAACAGAGTGTTGAAATATCTTCTTTCAAAACACCAGTTAAAAATACAGGAGATATAAAGAAGACATTTATCAATATCAAGGCCAGGAATGATCCACTGAGAATTCAAGTATATAATCAATATCTGAAAATAGCTCCAAAGAATCAAGAAATGTTGATGTCAGCTTTTGACATCCAATAGGGAAAAATGATAATGAGCCATTTCAAACCCAAGGTGCAACAACCCCAAACAGCTGTTGATTATATTAGGACAAAATTTGAAGTCCTAGCGAAGGATATCCATCCTTTAGATCAGATTGAGTTACACAAGCAGACTGGTGAAATGATCTATTCTACTTTGACTGATAAGGCAATGGCAGCTCACAGGTTACAGGATTCTTTGGAGAACACCAATACATAGTTACAACTTGAGAAGGCTTCTTCTCAAGCCAAAGACAACAGGATAAAAACATTGGAAGAAATAGTAATTGGTTTGGGTCACAATCCAAAGGATTTCAAAGGCATAGAAGCATTAATAAAGAAGAAGGATGATGACATTGCAGCTTTGAGAAAGCAGTTGAAATTGCCAGCCTCCAGACATCCTCAAACTGAAGAAGTAATAAAGAAAAATTATAAAGAATAAATGATGGAGTTGCTCTTAAAAATGAATGAGCAACTGACTGAAACAAAAAAAGAGCTTGAGCAAGCTTTAAAAGACAAGAAGTCCAGTGTTCCAGTGTCTACAACAGAGGTTATCACAGGTACAACAAGTCAGCCAACAGGTCAACCAGCAGAGCCATCACAGGTAAATACTTCAAATTTGAGTACAGAAGAATTATTAAAGCAAATGAATGACTTGAAACTGCAAGTAACAGAACTTTAGCGCAAAACTTTACAGCTTATTAGTTTGGAACATAAATATGATCTTTCAAAAATGACTGTTGCTGACAAAACAAGGGAAGTAAAAAAGTTGGAAAAATTAGTTAAAGCTTTGGAAAGGGATCTCACATTGGAGAAACCTTTAAGAGAAATAAATGACATTATTTGGGATGATATTATTCAGTCAATAAAATATATCTGGTCCTCAATCCAGAATAATATACGAGAAGAATGATTTGGTCAAAGTAGCTCTGGATGAAGTTGAGAATACACGAGCAGAATTAGGAAATCGGCCTGAGGAAGCCAATCAGCTCATACAATTCCTAAACACCCAAACCAGACAGCAACTTGTAGATCAAAGTATTCAGGATAGGACTGCAACAATCTTGGAGATAAAAAGAGTTTTTACTAAAATAACTCTTATGAAAAATTTAGAACGAAGGTGTTTTGACATGCAAAGTGAAATCATTGCTTTCAGAGAAAGGTTTAATGTTTTATTGAATAAATGGTTGCCCAGCCCTATGGTTTCAGAAGATAAAATAATGGACCTGGAAACTTATGTTAAGAAATTGGACATACATGCTCACAATCAAGCCAGTTCCTCAACCATTTCATCAGAAGCAACATTACCTACAGGAAGAAATCTTCATGACAGATTAGAGAATTTTTTTTATCTTGAACATGAAGTAAGACATTTGTTTCCTAATCAGCCTAATTTCTTCAGATATACCGAGGCTGATGAAACATTAAGGAAGCTTCAACGGACCAAAATAGCAGAAGATAAATGGTGGGAATATCTATTGGAACTTTTGTAAAATTTATCCTTATATCAAATTTTGCCTATTTACTACAGTATAAAGGATAAAGGGACAAACAAAGGTCAAAGAGTATCAGTTCAGTTAAAAGTGTATCAGTAAAAACAAAGAGTATCAGTGAAGCAAGGCAGTTAGAACAAAATTACTGAAGAAGACAACGATGAGCCAAAATATAGGTCCAGCCTCTAGCACATTCTCGAAAGGAGGGAACAGCACAACATCGATTACTTCTTGTCTTATCCATGAGACCATCTGTCTCTATTTTTATTGTAACTTATTTGTGATTCATCTTAGATTATATCTCGTTTGGTTAAGAGATATTTTATATTACTTTTTGTATAAATAAACCCTCAATCATATTATTGAGGGTGGATTCTTATACTCTGATGTAACATTGAATATTTTGGAATAAAGAGCTTTGGAGAAATTTTTCGTGGCAAAACTAAACAAGGAATTGAGGCAGAAGACTTTTCTCAGGATTCATGTGCCGAATGAAGGATCAATAAGTCATCTCTATCCCATGTTTTAAAGTTTTACATTTGTTTATGATATCATCTGTGTTTCATTATCTTAATATTTAACGAAAAATATTAAATCAGAAATTACTTAGGTGTAATCTGATTTCAGTCGTTATTATTTTAAATGTTTTCCTCTAAACTGGTTTAAACAACGAATTCTTGATTGCTCCTGTTTGTCTAGTTCATAGATCTTTGGTTATTTAGTAAAGAATACTTAACTGCTCTTTATTGATAATCAATTTATTTCTCTTCTCTTGAATGTGTTGAAAGATTCTTTATTGCCTTTCATCCGTTTGAATTCCATTCCATTCACTTTAGATCTATAATTGTTTCTAGTTTGATTACCTTGCCCTGATAAACCATCTTTTGTTAAAAAACATAAGCCAGTGCAGCTAATCCTTTGACTCCATTAGCCCAATGGACTGAAACTATTTGATATTAATCTCAGCTAAAGAATTCCATCAACCTAAATTCAAACAAAACCCCTGAACTTTATAACTAGCCTAAAATCCTTAAAAACAAAGCTAAATTTTATAGAGAGAGCCCTCTCTAGGTACAGATTGGCTAGATTCTGTACCTGAAGGTTGGTTTGTGGTTACCTCGGACCCCTTTCCTCTTCCAACAACTTCAAGGAAAATCTGAGTGATAACATAGTGGCGACCATACTGGGGAACTGAATCATTTTATTGTTACTATTGTTTGATTTATAAACTACAGACAGAGTCTGAAGATTAGCCAGGTAGCCTTTGAAATGATTTTTGCTCTGCAATTGCATAGTAAATAAATGCTACTTCAGTCAATCTCCGGTCTAGTTTATAGACTGAGCTTTGGTTTCAAACATTCAATCAGACTCTCTAGTTCAATAAATCTTTGAGAAAATTTTAATTAAAAATCTTAAATTTCTTAAAGAGTTTGTCGAAGTTGTACTTTAATTTTATTTAAAACAAAAACCAAAAATATAAATCATCCAAAAAACTGGCTTCAGAAAGGACTCGTTATACCAGGTCAAATCCTGACCCTAACCCACCACCGATATTTGAGAACCCAAATCTGATTCCCAGAATTCTGAGAAGACAAGAGAGTCAAGGAAGCTCTGAAAGTTCCCAACCTCTTGTTAGATCACACTCTTGTCCTCTGAAGATTATATATCTTGAAGACGAACCATTTGATGAACATTTTGAAAATTCTCTATTCATAAATTTTTCTGAATCTGAGTTGTCCAATCTTATTCCTGATCCATTATTTCTTGAAGATTTTCAATTTGAATTTATCACTTCACATATTGACAAGTATTTACAGAATTCCATTCAATCTGAGTAGACCTTTGAAGAAACTTCAAACATTTATGTAATCACTTCAAATTCCCCAAGTTCATCTGCTTTTCCCCAAACTTCTCAAACACAAGACACTCCTTCTATTCCTCCACCCACTACTTCCAGACCATCATCACCTGTTATTCCATTACACCTTCCAATGGCCAACAGATATGCCTCGTTAAGGTTGCCAGGGAACCCTGCTGCTTTGCCTCAAGACTATCAGAGTAAAATCACCCCTTTTGATGGTTCTGGTACTTACACTGCTCAACAACATACCAAAAGGATGACATATTAATTTGAGTTTTATGAAATAGACGCTGATGATGTACGAATGAGAATTTTTGTCTAGAGCCTTACTGGGGAAGTCAGGACATGGTTTAGGGCTCTTGCTCCAAACAGTATTGCTGACTTACCAGCCCTGTACAGGGCATTTTTAAATAGATGGGAGAAGAAGAAAGACCCTCTTCAAATCCTATCAGACTTTGGAAAATTGAAAAGAGGACCTAATGAAGCAGTGCAAGATTATATCATTAGATTTAACGAAGCCTACAACGTTGTTCCCCAAAACCTTAGACCTCCTCCGGATTCAGTACTGGTTAAATTCCCTGATGGTTTTGACTCTGACATAGCATATTCATTTATGGAAAGAGCTCCCCAAACTCTAGAAGATATGCAAAGCATAGTTGTTAGTGTTGAAGCTAACCTCATAGAAAAACGAGCTAAAGCTAGAGCTGAAAGAAGGATGCCTATAAACAAAGAGCCTTCGGCTTTTGAAAGAAAGCTAGATGCAATTATTAAAGGGATGGAAAGACTGGGATACAGAGTAGAGACAATCGAAAGAAAGTCTTCTGGCGATGGTCAAAATGCTGTTAGAAACCCAAACTTCAGAAGAAATCAAAACCAAAATACTGGGAAAAATGTTCCTGACCAAAACATCAGGCCACCATTCCAGGAAAATTTTGTTGAAGGTTCATCTTCTGAGGAGCCAACTGAGGATGTTGAAATAAATAACTTGACTGAACACAAGAATGAACCAGAAGTTTTCCTATCTCAAGATGATCAAGAAAATCATATTCTTGAAACATTTCAAACTCATTCAGGAGAAACTTTTGATTTTAAAGAAGGATATGATTCAACAATTTATGAAGTTCATAAACAATACAATTTGAGAAGCAGACGGATTGACGTGCCAGAGAATAGCAAACAGAAAGCTGTGAAACAAAACATCAAAGGTAAAACTAACACTCCTCCTGTACAAATTCTTTCTAGAGCAAGTCCTAACCCCGCTAATCCAATAATTGAAGATGTGTCTGATAATCAACTGAATAATAAACAACTTTCCAATACTTTTCCTCCTGTAGGAAACGTAGAAGAACCAGCAGAAATTAATTCAGAAACACCTTCGACTCATAATCCCACTCATGAAAAAGAGAAAAACACTGAAGACCCAAAAAATAGAGAAAATCTAACTGTTCAAAATACTAGAGCTCAAACAGAAAAATCTTTCAATCTAGAAGCTGAAATAGGAAAATTAAAGATATTTGTTCCATTGGAAGAATTAGCTAAACATGACGTCTATAGAAGCCAAATCAGCAAATCTCTTAACATTACTGGAATGGATGATTCAGTAAATGTTTTTGATGATCAACCCAAATTACTTTTTGGCCCTGAAGTAAATGGAAAACCAGAAAGTGGAGGAACTCCTCCATTTTATGTGAGTTTGAATGTACATGAAAAAATACTTCATAATGCCATGCTTGATTCTGGAGCGTCTCACAATTTAATGCCCAAGGCTGTGATGGAAATATTAAACCTAGACATTACCAGACCATATAAATATCTTTTTTCTTTTGATTCAAGTCAGGTAAGATGTTTAGGTTTGATTAAAGATCTGTGTGTTACTTTGGTGCAATACCCTGTGAAATCTATTCTGATGGATATAGTAGTAGTAGATATTCCTCCCAAATATGGTATGTTGTTGTCCAGATCCTGGGGTGCCAAACTCGAAGGATCTCTTCAATTAGATATGTCATATGCTACTATTTCAGTGTTCGGTCAACCTAAAAGACTATACAGAGAGACCTTGATGAAATATTTAGTTAGTAGTCAGGAGAAACCTGAAAACTTCCCTGTCTACTCAGTACATTCTGATATGGACTCTTTTATCCTTTATAATGCTGAATTTGACCTTCCTACTGAACTAGAAGCACCAGAAACAGAAACTGCAAATAAATATAATGTTCAAATCGAAGAAATTTCTGAAAACAAAGAAACATCAGACATTCAAGAAATACCAGAAAAAACTGAAAAACCAGAGCTCCCTGTTAAGAAAATTGTTAAAACAGTTGATGAAGATTATGAACATGAAATTCTGTGGCATTTAGAATTTGATGGTTCAGTAAATAAGTTAGGAGCAGGAGCTGGAATTTGGATACATAATGTTGAAAATGATCATGCTGAAGGCCATGCTTATAGATTGAACTTTAGATGCACTAATAATATGGCAGAGTATGAGGCTCTTTTGCTAGGGCTTAAACATGTCAAAAAATTAGGAGCAATTAGAGTATCAATCATAGGACACTCTGAGTTAATTATTCAACAGATCAATGGTGAATGTTCAACAAAAGACCCCAGATTAAGAGAATACAGAGGAACAGTTGTGGAAATTATCAACACTTTTCTACAGGCTCAGCTTGCCAAAATTCCTAGAAAACAAAATTTGCATGCTCACAGTCTTGCAATGTTCGCTAGCACTTGTAAATTACCTTTTGGACCTAATCATCAGTTCACAGCTAAGATTAGACATAGACCTACTATACCGGATAATCTTATGAATTGGCAAGTGTTTGTAAATAATAATCAGATTAATAATTTTTTGACCTTAGAAAATGAATTCTCTAACAGTAGTATAGATGAAGACACAACAATCAATGAATCTGATCAAATAGATAAACAAGAAATAGATATTTCAGAAGAGACTGCAATTCACATGCTTCACCCAACTAAATTTACCAAAAAATATATGCAGGATTTGAAACAAATGGAAGTCGATGAGATTATAGAAGATGAATCTGAAATTATTAATCTGAAAGATAATCATTTACCTAAAGGATTAACTCCTTTAGAATATCTTTTTGACTCAAATGACATTCCACTAAAACCCAAAATGGAACCGTTAAAAGCTGATATTGAAGAATACAATTTGGGAACTGAAGGAAATCCCAAGATGGTTAAGTTATCTAAATCTCTACCAGAGGATCAAAAGGTTAAATATGTTGAACTTTTAAAAGAATTCCAGGATGTTTTTGCCTGGAGTTATGAAGATCTTAAATCATATGATACATCAATAATTCAACATACAATACCTTTGAAACCAGATCAGAAACCATTCAAACAGAAACTTAGAAGAATCAACCCTGTGCTACTACCTTCAATTGAGAAAGAAATTAAAAGAATGTATGAAGCAGGAATAATTGCTCCTATTAGATTTTCTGAATGGGTTTCTAATTTAGTACCAACAAGGAAGAATACTGGAGAGATTAGACTATGTGTCGATTTGAGAAATTTAAACAAATTTTCTCTAAAAGATAACTATCCTTTGCCTAAAATGGACCATATCTTACAAAGGGTAGTAGGATCTTCAAGGATTTCTCTTCTGGATGGATTCTCAGGATACAACCAGATTCTAGTTCATCCCGACGATCAAGACAAAATAGCTTTTACGACACCATGGGGTACATTCAAATATGTTAAGATGCCTTTTGGACTCAAAAATGCAGGAGAAACCTTCCAAAGAGCAATGGAAATTGCCTTTGCCAAAGAAATTCATGATTTTCTAGTCATATATCTGGATGATTTGACTGTTTTTTCCAAGACAGATCAACAACATTTGGATCATCTTAGACAGGTGTTCATAAAATGCAAAAAATATGGTATTTCTTTAAATCCTAAAAGGTCATTGTTTGGTCTTGAAGAAGGTAAAATTCTAGGTCATATAATTTCAAAAGATGGCATTAGAATTGATCCTGAAAGAATACAAGCCATTTTGCAGATACCTCATCCCAGGAATATTAAAGAACTTCAAGCTTTCATAGGTAAAATCAATTTTTTGAGAAGATTCATTTCTAGTTTAGCTGAATTACTTAGACTCCTTACTAACATGTTAAGAAAGGATTCGAGTATTAAGTGGACAGTTGAAGCCAAGCAATCATTCGAAGAAATCAAAATGGCTTTAACCAAAACACCAGTTCTTATCAGTCCAAAATTTGATAGAGATTTCATAATTTTTTCATTTGCTTCTGAACATACAGTTGCAGCAGTTTTATTACAAAAGGATGATCAAGGATGTGAAAAACCTATAGCCTTTTTTAGTAAAGCACTTAGAGATGCATCATTGAAATACAATATCATGGAGAAACAAGATTTTTCACTTGTGAAAGCAATTAAAGATTTCAGAGTTTATATATTGTATTCTCATGTGATAGCTTATGTACCTAATGCTGTCGTTAAAGACATCTTAACTCAAGATGGTATTGAAGGCAAAAGAGGTAAATGGATTGCTACCATATTAAAATATGATATTGAAATAAGACCTACAAAACTCATAAAAGGACAAGGTTTGGCTCAACTCATGACTGAAACAAATTGCCAAGCCCTGAACATTAATGAACTGGATGATGAAAAGGATATGGCAACTCCACAAATCAGTCAAGCCTTTTTAGACTCACCTTGGTACGCTGATATCATTTATGTTTTTTTAAACCTGCAAGCTCCTCCAGGGTTATCCAGAACGAAACAAAGGTTTTTGAAAATGACATCTTTAAAGTATTGTATTTTAGATAATGCTCTCTTTTGAAAGAATCATGATGGAATTCTATTAAATTGTTTATTAAAAGATGAAGCTGACAAGGTTATCAATGAATTCCATGCAGGAGATTGTGGTGGACACCTCTACTGGAAGTCAACTGCAGATAAAATATTAAGGGCTAGTTTTTATTGGCCAACCTTGTTTTCAGATGTTAAGAAATTTGTAACTGCTTGCCACAAGTGTCAGATCTTTGAAGGCAAGAGAAAATTACTACCTTTACCATTAAAACCAATTTCCACCGAGAAACCCTTTCAACAATGGGGCCTGGATTTTATTGGAGAAATCCATCCTCCTTCTTCTGGCCAACACAGATGGATCCTCACTGCCATAGATTACTTTACTAAATGGATTGAAGCTATCCCAGAAAGACAAGCCAATGATTCTGTAATTATAGGATTCTTAGAAACCAATATACTTTCAAGATTTGGCTGTCATGAGAAAATTATAACTGATAATGCTGCTGCTTTCAGTTCTAAGAAAATGATTAGTTTCTGCAATAAATATCACATTACTTTAGGCCATTCTACAGCCTATTATCCTCAGGGTAATCGACTGGCTGAATCTTCAAATAAAAGCCTCATTAATATCATTAAAAAATTATTGAAAGAGAATAAGAAGAATTGGCATAAGAAACTTACCAATGGATTGTGGGCAGACAGACTTACTACCAAAAAATCAATTGGCACCAGTCCATATGAATTAGTTTATGGTATTGAGGCTAGATTTCCATCATCCTTGGTAATTCCTGTAATGAAGTTACTTCAGGAGGCTCAAGTAGAACCAAATGATATTCAGAGAAGAATAAACCAAACAATTCACTTACAACAGACCAGAGAAGAAGTGTATCAATGATCCCAAGTTTTGCAAGAAAAATTAAAGAAGATGTTTGACAAAAGAACCAAAGCAGAATATTTTCAACTGGAAGAAAAAGTTTTGAGATGGGATTCCAGAAGGGAAGATAAAGGAAAACATGGGAAATTGATTTCTTATGGAAAGGACCTTACATCATTCATGCTTTACAGGGAAATAACACATATTTTTTGAAGAATTTGGATGGTTCAGAAGCTGAGGAAGGACCAGTCAATGGTCGAATGCTAAAACACTACTTTGATCCTATTTACTAGGATGTTCTGATTTTTTAACATGTACATAATATATCCTTTCTAATGCATCAGTTTTGATTGGATGGTGACTTGCTGAAGTTGAAGCTCGAAGTGAAGGCCCTAAGCTTCAAAAGTTTTACTATCATATATACAATAAAGCTACCAGGAAAAGAAGATTTCATGGTTCAGTTAAAGACATTTTAAGGCATCTGACCTGCTGTTCTTGACTTTTCACCAGGAAAAGCCATCCCCAAGTGGAGCCAGTGTTAGACTCCTATACCAATAGGTGTCATTTTTCATGGTTGACTTGTTGAACCATGCAATATGTTCAAACCTTTTTCTTGTTGCAAAGGTGTTCCATATTCTTAAAAATCAAAAAATCAAATTTTTTTTTTTAAATTTAAAGAGGGTATACCCTAAAAAGAAAATCAAAGGGTGAAAAAAATAAAATTGGCCAAAAAAGTGAAAGAAAATGAACCCCACCAAAAGAAAGGCCAAGGAAAGTGTGCAAGTCTAAATGCCACTACTATTACATTTTCTGTAATAAATAATTGTGTGCAGTTTGTCAAAATTTTGCCACAATTTATTGTTGGACCTTTAATTAAACTGAGAGGGGGGGGGAACTACGATACATATTTAATAACCAATGCATAAAACTTATTTACAGCGTAATATGTACGTATTAAAATGTTGCTACCCAATATTACCATACTTATGTTGACACCATACTTATGTCAGACAGCAACAATTGCGATTGAAAGAACGGCATCATCATATAAGAAACACACATAGAGACAAATATATGTAAGTGGAAACCCATAAAGGGAGAAACCACATCTTATTATTGTTGTGATGCAAAGGCAAGCTCCAACTCCCTCTCACCACTGTTTTTCTGCAGGCACCAACCTACAGGAGGCTCCTACCTCAATTCTGCAAGCTACAAATTGCAAGGAAGCACCAACTCCCTTCAATTTTCTGCAGGCACCAACCTACAGGAGGCTCCAACCTCAGTCAGCTACAACTGACAGCTATCAAGCTGCAACTTGATAGGGAAGCTCCAACTTCCTCAATTTATCAAACTGAATGTTTTCTTATTTACCTCAGATATCAGCTCTGTTCTGTATCTGCTCTTCTTCTCTTAATCTTTTCTGCTTTATTCTTCTATATTCTGCATTCTCTATTTTTTCTCCCTCTCTCTCTCTCTTACACTCCTTGAGCTTATCAAAATTGATATTATATATAGAAATTCTCACATGACTGTTTGTATTTCACAAGGAATCCGAAGTGAACAGTCATGACTCTTTGGCTTCTGTCTTCTTATTCCTTTTTCCAACTCCTTTTTAGAATTACTACAATATGTACAAATTTCCAAGCTACAGTGGGATTTTGTCTTTTCCTTAGGATACTTTCCTTTGCATCACAAACAATAAAAACAATTAAAATATTTACATTCGAATTACAATGTGAACTCCAGCTCAACTCATTTAGTCTTTTGAATTTCTACGCATTTGTTTTTTCTCTGGCTGTCTTTGTCTTTTCTGTGACTGTGTTTTATCTCCTTTCAGCTCCGTTTTCTTTTTTGTCCTCTGTGGGGGTGTAATTGCTGCATACGTGTAACTAAACCTTTTAAATGAATAAAATGTAATTGCTGACTTTTAAATCAGGGCAATTCCAACCCTTTTCATGCCACGAGTGTCTTGTTGATGTGGCGAGTACCGCAAGCGGAACATACGTTCATCACAATGGTTTTATATTAATAATCGCCCTCCCATTAAGCCGAGGCATATATATATAACCCACGGACCACGCAGCACTTTTTAATATGATCGCAACAACTTTACGTTAACAATTGCCTTCCACCTTAAGCCTTTGGTCTTATATTACAATCCAATAAATCGGATCACATCCTCTAATATATGAAAGGATCGGGCCCCACATCCGACGGTGGACAACACGTCGCAACGGCGATCGGCGGATCAAACAAAAAAAATGCACAATGTAAAATTTGCGATGTGCGATGTTGCGATGGTGCGATATTGCGATTTCGCGATGTTGCGATGGTGCGATGGTGCGATGGCGCGATGTTGTGATGTTGCGATGGTGCGATGGCGCGATGTTGTGATGTTGCGATGGTGCGATGGCGCAATGTTGCGATGTTGCGATGGTGCGATGGCGCGATGTTGCGATGGTGCGATGGTGCGATGGTTGCGATATTGCGATATTGCGATTGTTGCGATATTGCGATGTTGCAATAGTTGCGATATTGCGATATTGCGATATGCCCATACTGCGATGCTCCGATGCGATTAGGAAGAGTCCCACCTTATGGCACTTTTGTTATTTGTTTATAAAGTGCTCCACTTATATATATGACCTTTGTTTATATGATGCGCTACACATATATGTAATGCGTTGCATATATACTCCAGCATGGGTAGCGTTTCCCGGAATTTGTGTTTATGTTATATGTAACGCTCTGCCTCTATATGCGTTGCCTCTGCCTCTGCCTTAGCTGCTTCTGCTGCTGGACCTCTACCTCTACTGCTGTGATAACGGTTCTGCCTCTATGTTCACGACTCTGCCTCTGCCTTAGTTGTGCTTCTTTTTGTCTGTGTCGTTGCTTCCGTTCTACTGTTTGACTGTTACATTTTGACATTCTCTTCCGCCTGTCTCCTTTGCTTTCTTTGTTCCATCTGCTCCTTGACTCCTTCATTCTCCTTTTGCTGCCTCTTCTTTAAATGACCCTGTCTCTGCTGCTCGACCCTCTCTACATCTTGCTGCTACGCTGCTCTCTTTGCCTGTCTCTGTCTTTGCTGCCTCTTCTTTAAATGACCCTGTCTCTGTTGCTCGACCCTCTCTACATCTTGCTGCTATGCTACTCTCTTTGCCTGTCTCTGTCTTTGCTGCCTCCTTTGCCATCAATGACAATATTTCCAACATTTATGAAGAGTCAAACAGTTTAAACTTGACTCATTCATTTTTCAATTTCATGTTGTAGAATAGAGAATAAATATCTGGCCAAACAGTTTAATCTTGGCAGATAAATAGATAGGTAGAGTTAATAAAAGGTGCTCAACAGTTTAATCTAAGCCCTTGGATGTAATAAGTGTAGACTTAGATAGGTTTTCCATGTAAAAGAAAAATAAGATTGATAAGGGTTTGCCAGTTTAAGTGCACCCTAATAAAGGAGAGAAAATGGTAGGGTAAAGTAGGTAGGGTAGGTAGATGTTGTTGCAAGAATTACATGTGATGAATGATGGTTCTAAATATGTTCAATTGTACTTTCATCACAAGTGCAAAGGCAAATACTACATTGGAAAAAATTCACAGCAAAGCAAAGTCAAGATTATTAACTTCCCCTTCATTTTTCACTAAAGATTTCACTAATTTCCCCTAATTGCTAAGGTATTTGAAAATTAAAGGGGCTCAAGGCATTTCCTTGACTTTTGGAGGGACCAGACCCTTGGCCCAATAATTGAAAAAACCTAAGTACTTGAAATCATCCATTATCACATTCATTCACCTCTCGAAAATCTTTTTCTAAGTAAAATCCCATTTTACTTAGGAAAATCCTTCAATATTTCATGAAAATCCCTCAAAATCACTTTTATTCTAAGACTAAGTGATGAAAGTATAATAATGCCATTTACTTTTGAATCTTCACTTTCTTGGTTATATTTAAGTATTTTTGAGTTTACATTGTTCCCTTGTCATATTAACTCTAATTTATATCTTAAATTCTTATTGAAATAACCTTGTCCTATGTATATAGCTCCTTTTTTATATAATATTCCCAAAACCCTTGTATTATAATTTTTAGCCAAAAATATTTAATTCCCACTTATTTCAAATAAAAAACCCATTTTATACTCCCTTTTGGCTAAAAAATAACTTTATATATATTCCCGCCCCCTATGGTAAATAAATCGCATTGATTTAATTACTATATAAATAAAAATATATGAAAAAGCATTTAAACATATTATATATGTGTTTAAAAATAAAAATAAACAATTCCCGACCATCCACTGTACAAGGGATTAATTAATCCTTATGATTAGTTAATAACCGATCTCCACCAATCAAAATGCTCCCGAAATGATTAATTCGTAATAAATCGCGTCGGGCCCTCTTCTTAACTCCCCGCCAACTTCATGTCCCGACCACCGTCCGATCACCTGCTCCAAGATCAACGGCTCTTATCAATTCCGCTGGCCATCTCCGATCCGAACGTTAACGCGCGAAATGCAAGTGGTTTTCAAATAGTACCCTGGCCACGTGTCGAGTGCTCTGTGGATTCGCTGCCTCTCCGCCCAAAACCGTCTTCCCTCAAAAGTGGTGCGGAATAAATCACTTACCACCTTTCCCTGCGACTCATCTGTCGTACAGGATGACGTCATTTATTAAAATAATAAAAAATTCGCCCCCCATTTGACTTTGCAAATAAAACGAAACGACCCGCGTCTTTTCCATTTTTTCTTCCATAGTGAACGACTACATTCCCATGTAGAAAAATTTAAATTCCGACTGTTGAAGTTTGCCAACCATTGTACTTTCGAAAATAATTGCAGTGAAAGATTCTCAGAAGATTGTCCACCTTAACCAGCACATGTTCAAAACGTTGTTTTCTCCAAAAACAAGTGTTTACCCTAAATCTTCAACAAAACTCTGTAAGAAACTCGGTTTTCCTCTTTCTTTCACTGAAACAGAGTTAAAAAATTAATTTCTAGTTCATTCCTTAATCCCGGAACTGTAATTGAATTCCCAATCTGAAATTGTAACTGTTCCTCCCATCAAAACCTATAATTTTGCTCAATTTTTCACCATAAGCCGAATTTCCATTTTTGAATCCACAAGAACCAAAAATGGAAGTTCCAGTGGCTTTAAATGTCGCCCCATTAAATGCCCCTCACAGAGACTTGGATTATTTATCATTAGTCGACAGAGATTTCCAAATCAAAGACCTAGTTTTTAGTGAAAGCCCTCTTCGAATATTTTGTCGCTGCAGAGATAATTATTTGAATGGCTTGGATATGATTGGGTTATGGGAATCTAATCTTCCCAGGTACCTCTTTCCCTCTGTCCATATTTTTCCTGAAATAATCCATTTTTGCCATGTGAACTATGATCCTAACCAAAGAGCAGTCTTATCCCCAAATCAAGATGTCCTTTTCCCAATTACTGCTCAGTCTATCAATGAGATGCTACATTTTCAACCTGATCAAGCCCTCACTCCCCTATCCATGGGATATTTACTTGAGAAATCTACCAAACTATCCCATGAAGAATTAAGCCACATCTGCCAGACCTTTATGTTGCCTGATCATCAGCCTAAAGGCCCTCCCCCTTATGGGTATGCTTTTTTCACTAAGGAGGGTAGACTTGTTTTGGAAATGATATCCTTTATAATGGGCTTTAATACCAGTGAATATTTTGACCATTTAACTCTAGTATTATTGTCTATTTTTACCCCTGGACAGCCTCCTGCTGTCAGGTATGACTTTGCATCATACATTGCAGATAAAATCCATGATCAATTCATGAGATTAGAAAATGAGAAATTGTTCAAGTATTCCTCTGTCATCTACCACCTCTTGCTCTATTACCAGTCGGAAAATTTCCCTTTCTATATCAAGAAGCTTGATGCCCAAGGGAATCCTAGGTCTATTGTCTTTTGGTCAGCCATCACTCATAGTTCTCGAGATTCTCCCTATTCCTATAATGAGTTCATTGATCTTTTTATACACCCTTCAACCACCTTGTTGACAGGAGTTTCTCCTCCAAGACTCAGCAATGAAATCAAGAAAACTTTACAGCTCTCAAAACAATACAAAGTTGGTGATTGGTATTTATACCAAAATCACACAGAAGTTAGAATATATGTATGTGAATTATGTCCATTCAAATTGCCAAAATATGTCCCCATGAGAATATTTGCCTTAGAATATTTCAGGCAGATGAACAATTCTGATATAATTCATTTTTGTAATGCAAAGAAGAAGGCTCAACTTCGGATCAAAAGTCAATTAGGTCCCTTTATCTGTAACTCTAGGGATGCAGGGGAAGATGCTGAAAAGATATTAGAAGACCGTTTCAGATTACAAAAGAGTTTCTATTGGGTGCCTTATGACCCATTCAACTTCATTTGTGATAAAAGAATGAAGAATAAATCAGCACCATATATACATCAAATAATCCCAGAGATTGAAAAATATGCTAATACAGATGAATGGATAGAAGGAACATTGATAGAGCAGGATATTGAGCAGGTCAATGTAGACAATGTTATGAAAGATCTTGAAAAGATGCTTGACCTAGACTCTTTTTCACAGGTACCAAGATCAGAGGTTGGCCCTTCCTCAGCTGGGATTATTCAGCAGGAGTTACCAAAATATTGCAGTATCATCTAAGGGAAAAGAGAAAGAAGTTAATACACAAGTTAAAGAAACATTCACTATGACAGAACAACCTCAAACTTCCAAGGGACAGGATCAAGTACAAGTTTCTTCCGTTCCAACCAATCCAGTATAAATATCAATTTTTCAAACTCCATTAAATGTGGAAAAGGGAAAAAAGAGATAAGCTGAAGCTGCTACCCCTCTCACTGGATCTTCACAACAGCCTCAGGCCAAGAGATAGAAATTGAATACTCCTCCAGAAGTAGAATCTATTGATGAAATCCTTGATAGTCAAGGACCAGAACAATTGGGCAGTCAACAAATAGGAATAGTCAATGAAGCATCCACTACCTCACAAAGGAAAGAGCTACAGAAGCAACAGAGTGTTGAAATATCTTCTTTCAAAACACTAGTTAAAGATACAGGAGATATAAAGAAGACATTTATCAATATCAAGGCCAGGAATGATCCACTGAGAATTCAAGTATATAATCAATATCTGAAAATGGCTCCAAAGAATCAAGAAAGATTGATGTCAGCTTTTGACATCCAACAGGGCAAAATGATAATGAGCCATTTCAAACCCAAGGTGCAACAACCCCAAACAGCTGTTGATTATATTAGGACAAACTTTGAAGTCCTAGCGAAGGATATCCATCCTTTAGATCAGATTGACTTACATAAGCAGACTGGTGAAATGATCTATTCTACTTTGACTGATAAGGCAATGGCAGCTCACAGGTTACAGGATTCTTTGGAGAACACCAATACACAGTTACAGCTTGAGAAGGCTTCTTCTCAAGCCAAAGACAACAGGATAAAAACATTGGAAGAAATAGTAATTGGTTTGGGTCACAATCCAAAGGATGTCAAAGGCATAGAATCATTAATAAAGAAGAAGGATGATGACATTGCAGCTTTGAGAAAGCAGTTGAAATTGCCAGCCTCTAGACATCCTCAAACTGAAGAAGTAATAAAGAAAAATTCTGAAGAAGAAATGATGGAGTTTCTCTTAAAAATGAATGAACAACTGACTGAAACAAAAAAAGAGCTTGAGCAAGCTTTAAAAGACAAGCAGTCTAGTGTTCCAGTATCTACAACAGAGGTTATCACAGGTACAACAAGTCAGCCAATAGGTCAACCAGCAGAGCCATCACAGGTAAATACTTCAAATTTGAGTACAGAAGAATTAGTAAAGCAAATGAATGACTTGAAACTACAAGTAACAGAACTTTAGCACACAAAGTTACAGCTTATTAGTTTGGAACAGAAATATGATCTTTCAAAAATGACTGTTGCTGACAAAACAAGGGAAGTAAAAAAGTTGGAAAAATTAGTTAAAGCTTTGGAAAGGGATCTCACATTGGAGAAACCTTTAAGAGAAATAAATGACATTATTTGGGATGATATTATTCAGTCAATAAAAGATATTTGGTCCTCAATCCAGATAATATACGAGCAGAATGATTTGGTCAAAGTAGCTCTGGATGAAGTTGAGAATACACGAGCAGAATTAGGAAATCGGCCTGGGGAAGCCAATCAACTCATACAATTCCTAAACACCCAAACGAGACAGCAACTTCCAGATCAAGGTATTCAGGACAGGACTGCAACAATCTTGGAGATAAAAAGAGTTTTTACTAAAATAACTCTTATGCAAAATTTAGAACGAAGGTGTTTTGACATGCAAAGTGAAATGATTGCTTTCAGAGAAAGGTTTAATGTTTTATTGAATAAAGGGTTGCCCAGCCCTATGGTTTCAAAAGATAAAATAATGGACCTGGAAACTTATGTTAAGAAATTGGACGTACATGCTCACAATCAAGCCAGTTCCTCAACCATTTCATCAGAAGCAACATTACCTACAGGAAGAAATATTCATGACAGATTAGAGAATTTGTTTTATCTTGAACATGAATTAAGACATTTGTTTCCTAATCAGCCTAATTTGTTCAGATATACCGAGGCTGATGAAACACTAAGGAAGCTTCAACGGACCAAAATAGCAGAAGATAAATGGTGGGAAGATCTATTGGAACTTTTGTAAAATTTATCCTTATATCAAATTTTGCCTACTTACTACAGTATAAAGGATAAAGGGATAAACAAAGTTCAAAGAGTATCAGTTCAGTTAAATGTGTATCAGTAAAAACAAAGAGTATCAGTGAAGCAAGGCAGTTAGAAAAAAATTGCTGAAGAAGACAACGATGAGCCAAAATATAGGTCCAGCCTCCAGCACATTCTCGAAAGGAGGGAACAACGCAACATCGGTTACTTCTTGTCTTATCCATGAGACCATCTGTCTCTATTTTTATTGTAACTTATTTGTGATTCATCTTAGATTATATCTCATTTGGTTAAGAGATATTTTATATGATTTTTTGTATAAATAAACCCTCAATCGGATTATTGAGGGTGGATTCTTATACTCTGATGTAACATTGAATATTTTGTAATAAAGAGCTTTGGAGAAATTTTTCGTGGCAAAACTGGACAAGGAATTGAGGCAGAAGACTTTTCTCAGGATTCATGTGTCGAATGAAGGATCAATAAGTCATCTCTATCCCATGTTTTAAAGTTTTACATTTGTTTATGATATCATCTGTGTTTCATTATCTTAATATTTAACGAAAAAGATTAAATTAGAAAGTACTTATGTGTAATCTGATTTCAGTCGTTATTATTTTAAATGTTTTCCTCTAAACTGGTTTAAACAGCAAATTCTTGATTGCTCCTGTTTGTCTAGTTCATACATCTTTGGTTATTTAGTAAAGAATACTTAACTGCTCTTTATTGATAATCAATTTATTTCTCTTCTCTTGAATGTGTTGAAAGATTCTTTATTTCCTTTCATCCGTTTGAATTCCATTCCATTCACTTTAGATCTATAATTGTTTCTAGTTTGATTATCTTGCCCTGATAACCCATCTTTTGTTAAAAAAATTAAGCCAGTGCAGCCAATCCTTTGACTCCATTAGCCCAATGGACTGAAACTATTTGATCTTAATCTCAGCTAAAGAATTCCATCAACCTAAATTCAAACAAAACCCCTGAACTTTATAACTAGCCTAAAATCCTTAAAAACAAAGCTAAATTTTATAGAGAGAGCCCTCTCTAGGTATAGATTGGCTAGATTTTGTACCTGAAGGTTGGTTTGTGGTTACCTCGGACCCCTTTCCTCTTCCAACAACTTCAAGGAAAATCTGAGTGATAACACAACTAAGGGAACAACTATCTTTAACTTGGATATTTCAGATTGAATGTTAAATGTTGACTGAGATTTGATAGCTTGAATTATTTCATCTTTTGGAACTGTTGTTTGGGGTGATTTTTCTTGTGTTTAAACAGTTTTACCTTTAGCTTGAGGTTTTCTTTTATATTTTGTTTGAGTTTCCTGATTTCTGCTATCTTTGATTTTTTTCAGGAACAGTTTGAGTGTTAGCAGATGCTTTGTCAGATTTGGAATTTTCAGCAGAAGATTTAGGATTTGATGATTTTGAGTCAACTGGATTCTTTTTTGGATCAGTAGCTGTTGTTGAATTGGTTGCCTTTGTGGTATTAGCCTTTTGGGCATCTTTGGAGGATTGAGCCACCTCATCAGTTATATCTACAATCTTTGGACTAGGCTATTTTTTAGGACTGGGTGGGTTCGAATTTTGTTTATTTTCTCTAGGAAGAATCTGCAAAAGTTTCGTTTTGGGAGCCTCAATATTCTTTTTGTTTTGGATTTGTTGAGTTGGATCATTGTTTTTTGTAGTAGGCTCATTGGTTTTCTTGCTCCTAAGGTTATATTGGCTGTGAATTTCATTGATTGCGAAGTCATAACCTTGCTTATAGTCGAAGGATTCACCAGATTCCACTTTCATGAACTGTTGTAGCTCAAAGAGTTCCTGATCCTCCTAAGTGAGGAAAATTGTATTTCTTTCATCTATCCCCATAACTATGTTGATGTCTTCCTCATCCTCAACATTGTTTTGAGAAATATCTGCAAAGTTCTCTTGGAATGGCGGTCTAATGTTCTGATCTGGGGAGGGTTATTTACCTTTCCCAGGATTTTTTTTTTCCTGTAGTTGGGATTACTGATTTGGGATTGATTGTCCCATTGCGGTTTTCTTTCAATGTGGTCTAATCTCTCAACTATTTTTTCTAAAGTTTTGTTAATAAAATCAAATTTACCATCTAAGTTTGAAGCTTCTTCTTTGATGGTGACCCTCCTCTCATTTCTAAGTCTAGCTTTTTTGGCAAGGATATTGATTTCTACACCAACAACATTTAGTTTCATTTGTTCTAGGGTGTCTGCATCCTTTTCTCTGATTTGATAGGCCATGTCTACATCAAAACAATCAGGGAATTTGAGCAGCACGGAATATGGAGTGGGTTTAATTTCTGCAGGAATAGAATTGTAAATACTGTTGTATCTGGTGGAAAAATCTTGGACGGACTCATTGGGAGCTCTCTTAACAACATCAAACTCAAATAATATTTGTAGGGGATTTTTCTTCTTTTCTCATTTATTTAGGAAAGCTCTATGGAATGCAGCTAAGTCTGCTATAGTACTAGCACCTAAATTTCTAAACCATGTTTTTACTTCTCCAGTTAAGCTTTGTGCAAACAACCTCATTCAGACATCAGACTCATCTATCTCATAAATTTCCCAAAAATAATTCATTCTGGTGATATGTTGTTATGCAGTAATTTGTGAACAATTATCAAACAATGGGATATCTTTTTGGTAATTTTGGGGCATGTCATGGAGGTTTTGAGGTAAGACCAGGGGAGCATATCTGGCTGCCATGGCTTGAATTTTTGCTAAACTGGGAGGTACAGCAGTAGTGGCAAGGATAGTGCTGGTTACAACAGTAGATGTGCTGAAGGTTGTGCTTGAAGAGCTTGGAAAAGGAGATGAAAAATAAGTGGTATGGCTAGGGAATATAGATGAAGTGCTTATGAAGCTAGTGGGTGGAGTGGTAGTGGATGTAGTGGACTGAGTAAATGATGGAAATACTACGTTAGGCTGCAAAGGTAGCTCGGGGATGAATGGTCCAGTGGATGAACTGGTGGTGGATTGAGGATATGATGAATATATGATCCTATGCTACAAAGGAAACTCAGGACTAACAGGCTCTGGGGGTGAACTGATAGTGGAATATATAAATGAAGTGGTAGCATACAGAGTAGAATATGCTGCTGGAAAGATGGTGGTGGATAATCGAGAAACTGGATGTTTAAATTGAGACAAAAAATTGGATAACTTAATAGCTTCATCAATTTCTTTAATTCGTGTAACACTTACCCTTTCTACTGGACTTTGAATTTTAGTTTTGTCTGATTTAATAGGTGCTGAAATAACTTTATGTTTCTCATTCACAAAAGAAGTAAAAACAGGATCTATAACAGTTTCCTTTAAATCAGTTTCAGACTTGGTTCTAAATAATGATTTTTCAAACTTCAAATCAAATTCAATATCTAATAAGCTTACTAATTATTTCAGTAAAGAATCAGCCTTTCTTAGGGGTACTTCAGTTTTTGAACTAACATTTTGTTTTTTCTTTTTTCCTATCTAGTCTGAATTGTCTAGTATATCTACAGGGTTGGGATCAAGGATGGATCTAGTATAATATAATTTATTTGGAGCCAGAATTATTATTGTATAAATACCCACAACCTTTAAACTTAACCTTAAAGTAGAAAAGATATGTTTAAAAAATCTTCCTCAAAGATTAAACTTAAAACTGGAGAGTGGTTAGTTCCCCAGTATGGCCGCCAGTATGTTATCACCCTAGTAATTCTTAGGTCGTGGGATTTTGGTTTATACTTAAAGAAAACCAAGGGTAACCAAGAACCTCTTTTGAAATCTAGGATCTAGCCTTCCTAAATTCCGGAGAGGGATCTCTCCCCAAGATTTAGCTTGATTTTGTTATAAGATTTTAGGCTAGGTATGATTGGAAAATTGGTTTGTTTTGAAAGTTTGGTGGGAATAAAAGGTACTTCAAGGTAAACCACAGAGGGATCTACCAAACCATTGGGTTATGGAGTCAACTTCTTGGCAAGCAGAGCTAGGAAATAAGGTCAAAAGAGAAAATGTACTAAGGGCAGGGTAGATGACCTTCAAAGGGTTTGGAATAGGATTTTTGATGAAATGGAAAGATCTGAACAAAAGGGCAATTAAGAATCCTTAAGTTACAGAAATGAAGATGAAAGAAAGGGGTCAAACAGGGACTAAGAGCATTTAAGAATTCTTAAGTCCGGTTATCAGCAGAAAACATATCAATGAATAACTAGTAAAAAACAGGGAGCTTTTTCACACTAATCCTATTTAAGCTTTCCTAGTTAATCATTAAAGACAGAAAAAATAAAAATGTATGTATGGAACTTTGAAATATAAACAATGAAAATAGGAAAATACTTGACTTATCTGATCAGCACAAGAATCCTGAGTTATGATGTCTTTAATCTTAGTTCCAGTCTGCTGCTTTACAAATCGACTCACACAAACTTCAATATACCATCAAAAATGTCTATAGTAGTGTTGAAAAATTTTATTCCACACTTAATACTTCAAAAAGAGAAGTATTTATACAAAAATTATTACAAAATATCTGAGAGACATGTAGGAATATCTCAAGGAAAAAATAAAGTTTATTACATAGAAATAGGGATAGCTGCAAAACAAACTGGCAAGCTGTCCTCTTATCAATAAAAAATAAGACTAATTATCTTAACTTGTTGTTGGGTTTTAGCTGTTGGAAATGCTTGCTAGAATTTTGGAAAAAGATCTTTTGAAGATAACTTGAAAGACACTCTTTCCATTTCACATCCTTTAACTTGTGCTTTATCATTGATACTCTTTACGTTGTCTTTTTACTGCTTTACTGTTGTAAAATAAATAATAATCTGTAGTAAAAGGCATTTTGACTGATACTCTGACTGTGCTCCTTACCCTGATACACTTTGACTGCAATCCTTTATATCAAATCAGTGAATTCCTGCCATTGTTCTGCACTGGGAATTCTCATACTCTTCAATTTCTTGTAACTTTCATCTGCCTCTGTATACTTAGCAAAATTGGGCTTAACAATGAAAATATGTTTGATCTCATTTTGTAGAAAGAACAAGTTCTCAAAATATTCCAAAATAACTTTACCAGTTGGAGACCCTTGTGGTAAAGGTTTGTTGACCTGCTCTTTGGCATAAGCCCTGATTTTGTTTTCATAATCCTTCTGTGCCATTAAATTTTCATTCAAATTATGAATGTCTGGAAGGCCTACTTGTGTTAGTACTGTGTATTTGGCCCAAAATCTCGTGATTTCCAAGTTCATGTATTTACATTTGTCCTCCAAATTATTCATCATATTTCTCTTATTTAAGACTTTCTTGATTTGTAGTATGCTTTCAATTCTATCTTGAATTTTTAGCTCTTCAAGCTCCTCTTTGTGTTTGCTATTCAGAAATGTAATAAGCTTCAAAGCTTGAGTAGGTTTTTCAGCCAGTTCTTCTTTTGTCTTTTGAATTTCTATTTGTGTTGCTTTGAGTAACTCTTTTTGTTCATAAATAATTTAAATTGAATGCCACTATGAATGTATGCCTTGAATGATGTTTTTCCAAAGATAATTCTTGATATAAGATACCTGTTCAGTGAGATTAACATGTTGTTGTAGAATCTTTACCTGTTCCTACAATCTGTTGGCTCTCTTCTCATGTCCTTTGGATGTAATTGATGCATCTCTGTTTGATGTTTTAACATTTCGGATGGTGTCTTTCAAGTTGATTATCTCTTTCTCTTTTAAGGACATGTCTTCCATTACCTTGACTATGGCAGTTGTTTCACCTGTTTTATTTACCTGTGATGTAGATGATGAAGTGGTAGAGATATATTTAGAAGTAATTGACACTGCAGTTTCCAATACTCTTTTCGGTGCCAAATGTTCTGCCAATGTAGAGGGAATAGCTGTACTTACAGTTGGAATAACTGTGGGAATGGAGACTTCATGAGCTTTCTTCAATGTTTCATTTTATTTCATTAGAGATTCTATTTGATTTTCCATCTCTTTAATATGAGCTGTCATCTTCAAAACTAGCTGCATAGTTTCATCCTTTTCTGTCTTTTCTTGAAGAATTTATTTTGCCTGTGGGTGCTCACTCTGTGGCAATTTGAGTTGTTTTCTCAAGGCAGCAATATCCTCATTCTTCTGCCTTATCAATTTCTTAGAAACTTCAGTATTGGAGGGATCCACTCCAGTTTCTATCACCAAATCTTCTAAGGACTTGATCCTCAAATCCTTAGCATGTAGAGATGCTTTATCTAATTTCATTTGAGTTTGAAAATTAGATACAGTCTTTTGAAGCATGGTAGCACTCATGGTTTTGCTTACTACCTTTGAATACAGCATCTCTAAAGCACTCCTATGAAACTCTATCTGGTCTAGTTCATGTATGGTATCAACATTCACTTCAAACTCTGTTTTCCCGTAGTCTGTGGCTGACTTTGGATCTGTTACTATTGGCTGGAGAAAAGACATTATCATTTTATTTGTTGAGTAATAAAAGGCTGTCACAAGTCTGTCTTTATCTCTTGGTTTTTCCTTCAGAATTTTAGAATAAACTTCATTCTTAATTTCCTCATTCTTTTCTATGATTTTCTTGAACTTTTTCTGGATATCAGAATCAGTTTCTTCTATTGATTTAGAAGAAGAGGGGACTTCTGTATTTGTCTCTGTTTCAATCATTTCTTTGCCTTTTCCCTGTGATAGTACCTGCTCATTCTGAATTTCCCTAAGGGTTTCATTAACAATCATTGTGGCCTCATCATATGTTTGCTGACCATTATTATCCTCTACATCTATGACTCTTTCTTCTATAGTAGTCATTCTCGCCTTCTTGCTATAGACTGTTTTAAATTTATTTTCAATAATTGTCTCTACCAAATAGCCTTCTTCTTTTCTATGCCTTTTATTAGATACCTTTTCTTGTTGGCCAACAGTAACCACTTGTGTACTGTCCATATGATTTTTTGCAGGCTATCTATTTGCATCTCCTGAATATAATCAATTAAAGTGTTTGCAACCCATTCCATCTGATTGGCATATTTTTCAATTAGTGGCTTTGACTCATGGAGGAATGGAGTTAACTTACATTTGACCCTGAGGTTACTAAAACTACCTTGAGGGTCATAGTTCCAGTAAAAGCTTTCTTGGAACTTGAATGCTGATAATTTACTGATTACCTCTTTCAAAGCATCTCTGTTGTTGACTATGAAGGAGCCAATTTGACTTTTTAACTTGAATTGTGCTTTCTTTTTGGAGGCTATGAAGTTCACTGCATTTGCATTCAAAATCTGCCTTAAGTACTCCAAAGCAAAAATCCTGGTGGTTAGAAAATTTGGTAATTTGTAAGGAGCCAGGAGTGCACCATATACTTTGATTTATGTGTGATTCTTGTACAAATACCAGTCTCCAACTTTACAGTTTTTAGACAACTGTAAAATTCTTTTGATTTCTTCATTGAGCCTTGGTCGCTTTGCTTTGTTCAATAAACTCATGGCAGGTCTGATAAAAAAATCATTGAAGTCCCTGTAGTTGTACTCACTTCTATTTTTCCTGAGAAGAGAAGTCCAGAATATTACTGAAAGAGGTATACCCTCCATATCCATCTTCTGTAGTGCAATTGAAAAATTATCTGCCTGAGAAAATAGGAAGAGATGTAACTGATATGATGTATATCTGAACACTCCTTCATCAGGTAATTTTATTAACTGATAATGCATATTATCATCAATGAATTTGGCAAAGTCAAAGACCAATTCTGGATGTTTTCCTGGAGACAAAGTAGAGAGGAAACCTAGAATGGAGGCATCTGTAAATTCATCATTAGCATAGCCTAGAATGAATGACAACATGGAAATGATTTGTCTAGAGCCCTCAGGGAAATCAAAAGTATCATAAGGTGGATTTACTTTAGGAAGGTTGACATGATTAGGCATGAAGTTTTGAAGGATCTCAAACTTCCTAGGGAAATCCAGATCTAAATACATCTGAGTCAAATCTTCAATTGACAATGATACTTCTCATGGATCATGGCTTAGTTGGAGCATATCATTGATGGCTTCAGTAGTTATGTAAAACAGGACCTCACTATCTTTGTTTACCATGCATCTCTAGTCAGGGATATAGTGCATCTGACACAATCTAATGAAATCTTGAGCTTGATGAGTGATGGGAACCACATATTTAGGCAAGTTGGAGTCCCATACAGGTATATCATTTGCCACTTTTTTCTCAAATTTCTCCTGACACCAGCTATGTACTACAAGTAGATCAAATTCTAAGGTAGCATCAGAAATTCTATAGTCTAAGTCAATCAAGGGATTGTTCTCTTCAGAGGTGATAGGTGGATGCAATGGTCTGACTACCTCAGTAGAATCTGCAGTTAGGACAAGAGTAGGTTTATCAATTTGGATGGTTTGGGGTTTGGAAGCATGCTCGAGGCAGGCTTCTGAGGTTTGGGACCTCCAGTCCTAGGGGTGACCTGTTTTTTTGTCATTTTGAATAAAACTGAGCAAGATTAGATTGTTTTCTCAGCTTTTTTTGAAAAAAGGAGGTCAATTAAGCTGCTTTTGGGGAAGAATTCAGAAACTGGGCAATGGTTTTATGAGGAAAATGCAAATTTGCAATGTGCAGAAGGTTGGAAAGGGATTTTGATGGATTTTTCAGTAATTCAAAGATATTTTAACCATGGAAATAGTTTTTTGATGGTCAAAACTCTTAAGGCGAAAGTGACAAATTCTAGGAAAATTTTGACAGGGTTTCCCCTATTTCTTCAAGGTTTGAGTACTTTCAAAGGATTATTTTTGGCTTATATATTCAATGGGTTTCAATTTTGTCCTTTGAAATTTGAAATTTTGTAGGTTGGATTATGAGAAATACCTTGAACAGGTATGGTTGTTGTCGAAGAAGGTTTCTAGGTTGTACCAGTCTTCGAACTGGTTGCAGCTGTTTGGTAGGAGGCACTGAGAGTCTTCAGAGGCGAAATTAAGAGAGGAAATTTCTTTTAGAATTATGAACTGGTTCGAAAACAGCTCTGAAATGGTGTGTGTGAGTGTTTTCTGAAAGGGAGAAAGCGTAAATGCATGCAAAAAATAAAAACTAAGGTTGAAACCTTAAGTTTTATCAATACACATGACATTAATTACAGGTCGGAATTAATGGCGAGAGTTATTTTTGCGTTTGAAGGCGAAACCATTAGTGGTTATCGCATTGCTCCTGGGCAGTTAATGGTTTTTCTCTTTTGCAATGTGATCCAATAAAAATAAGACACGTAGCGGATGGTGGTTTGGAGAAACAACTTTTATCGCAAATTTTTTTTCCAACTTCACTCGATCACTTTGATAATGTGATATTGAATACGTGCCGTCGAATTTGATTGCCCAGTGCGAACGATCGAGATTTCTCGAGAAACTGCGGGGATATCGAAAGGTGGGACCCGAGTTAAATATTAGTCGTCGATCTAATAGGGATAATCAACGGTTACAGGCTAATGCGATGGAAATGGTGGGGGCGTGGGAATGATTTATCGGGTTTAGTTTAGACTGTAGGATTTAAATGGATTAGGATGATCGGAGGGTTGGGAACGAATGCGAAGATGCTTCGTTTTTTTTTTTTTTTTTTATAATGAAATTTATGTATAAAAGGTGTTTATACATAGAATGGGCGGGTTATTAAAGGTCTATCAAACCAGGGTTTAGACTATGATAAAATGATATGTATCGGGAAAATGGGATAAGGTTAAAGCTTTAACCATGGGTAAAGCTTATGAGGGGAAAGGCGAATAAACTCTTTTTCTTCTCTGTTTTATATACACAATGTGTAAATAAATTGTGCATTTTCAATATCATTTATATTATATAGTTTTATATTTATCAAAGGTCTAAAACTATAGGGGAGAGGGAATATTTTATTATGGGATAAGTTTCATGTCAAAGGGGTAATTTCGGGATGTTTTTCAACATGTGTTTAATATCTTTGACATAAAAAGTATATAATAAGAGGGTTTTGGGAATATTAAATAAAATGGAGCTATATTAATATGACTAGGATAATTGATAGGGAGTTAAAAAAATATGTTAAGTGTTAATATGAAAAGGGACAATGAATACTCAAAATTCATAAATAAAACTAAGGAAAGTGAAAATTAAAGCAAAACTTCCTTATCATAACTTAATCACTTTTACTTAGGATATCATGTTTTTGAGGGTTTTATGTCTTGTAAAATGGAGGAAGTTAATCAAATGGGTATTTATGTAACATTTCAGTAAGAAAAGATTTCCCACTTATGAAGTTAAATGGTGATGAGTGCATGAAGGGGTAAATGATGAAAATTTCTGGGATTAATATAGAAACTTAACATTTTCAACTAATCAGTCATTGAGCCTTGGGTCCGGTCCCAACAGAAGTCAAGGAAATGCCTTGAGCCTCTTTGACTAACAGTCTAGAATATCAAATTGCTATGGGGAGGGGAAATTAGTTATTTATGGTCTGGTGAAATATATTTACAATTGTGTCTCCCACCTTCTACCTACCCAGTCATTATCTTCTAACATTTTTTCCTTCCATTTTAATCAGGTGCATTTGAACTAGCAACCTTACAACATTTTATTCTTTTTGAAAGCAGTAAACTATCTAATTCTACACTTATTTCAACCAAGAATCTAGATTAAACTGTTGGATCCTTTTATTCTCTACCTAACTAATGAATTGTCATGATTAAACTGTATGACAATTTTTATAGATTTTTGGCTTCTGTGATCCATCGTTAAATTATGAAGAAATCTTTCGGTAATAATCGCATTACAATGAACAATGTCGACGCGTTTCAAACCAACCAGTCCTAATGATGAACCACACTGGTTGGTTGGAAATGTGGCGACGTTGTTCATTGTAATGTGATTATTACCGAAAGATTTCTTCATAATGTATGACAATTTTTTATTCTCTATCTACGACATTCGAAATTGAAAAATGACGAGTCAAGATTAAATTGTTCAACTCATCACAGATTATGGAATTTATTGACATTCTACCATAATCAACTGCAAAAGGTAAAAGTAGTGGCATTTAGACTTGCACACTTTCATGTTTTATTCATCTTTTTCTTTTGGGGTATATTATTTTTTCTAAGTCCTTTGATTTTTATTTTACGACTTTTTACCCTCTTTTTGATTTTTTGATTTTGATTTTTTTTATTTTTTACAAAATATGGGAAATAATTTGCAGAAAGCAAAGTTTGTACATATTTACAAGACTACCATTAGTCAAGTCAAAATTATGAATCCTATATTTATAGGTTACTAACAATATCATCGATTTAAAATCAACTCTTTTTTTAGAAAATTTTCCGACTGCAGGAAAAATAAAAATGTGCGCGAGTTAAGAACCTGCATGCACTTGAGGTACAAGATGCATGCAAAGCATTGAGCATCAAAGAATAGGTTAGTGACTTGGTGGTTGAGAGAGAGCCTCTCAACATTTAGTCTCAGAAGCAGTGTCATAAGGTTATGGAGCAACAACAATTAGAGAAGCATAGAGGAGACCGAGTGGAAGAGTCCACTCAAGCAGAGACCTCCAGGAGGGGGAAATTTTGAGCTAGAAGGGCAGAGGGAGTAAATGCATCTACACCTCCAGGTGTGAGGTGGGGTGATGTGCAGAATCATCCCAAGAATAAATTTGGGCAGGATTAATTAAGATGGTGTGTCTCATGGATTGAGCCTAGCTACGAGGAGCCCACAGTATAGCAGTAGCGGGAAGGATTGGTTATATTGATGTAGTCAGATGTTAGGAGGACAGAAATCAGAGTGAAAAGTGTTAGATATTGGAGTGCATATCAGTATTGGCAGCAGTGCAGAGTGGATAAATGAAAATTTCAATAGCGTAGAGAATCCAGCATACATGTGTAGTAGGTACCAGCAGTCAGAAGACTCTGATGACAGATGCATTATACTAATTTAGTTGTTTGGAGGCTATTCAGTTTTATAAGTGTTTCATGCAAGAGTTGCATGTGTGAACAACACTATAGAAGTGTTGCATGCAATATTTGCATGTGCAAACAACACTAGAGAAGTGTTGCATGCAAGAGCTGCATGTACGAACAACACTAGAGAAGTGTTGCATGCAAGAACATTCCAAAGGTAATGGATCGAGACAGATTGATTCCTTTCTTGTTGAGAGGGAGTGTTGAAATTTGAAACAAGAAACAGTGAAATTGGCATCTAGAAATAATATAACATCACACAAAATTGTGTGGGACCATAGGTCATGTAGTGATGGATCATAGCGATACATTAGTGTGCAAGCCAGTTTATTAAGTAAATTGGAAATGTGTCTAATTTAATTTTCCCTTAATTAAATTGGACAATAAACTGTAATCTTATCTCATAAACACTTGTAATAGTTAGCTGAGTGTGATAAACTCAGTTAGCTCATGAATTTTGAGTTGAGGGTGGTTGGTGAGGTATGCAGAGTGATTCTATTTTTTTTTTAGTCCAAGTTGTAGTTAGTGCATTAGTTTAATTCATGAGAAATAAGCTAACTCAATTAAGTGAGTTAAAACGAGTTTAAATAGTTGTAACTGATTGTTGGAATAGTGAGAGGTCAAGTGAATTAAATAATATTTAATTCACATGCAGTGATCTGTCAAGTGACTGATGATTTAATATTAATAGCTGCATGCATGTCAGTTCTGATGGAGACCCCATTGAGACAAAGGTTAAAGGGAAGTTAACTATAAGTTGTATTTTTAGCAAACTTCTCAGATGCAGCTAAAACACCATAGTATCTCCCATGATGTTAGCGCAGTCAAGGAAGGTTGAAATTCTTAAATAAGAGGGATTTTATTCCACATGGATTTCGTGAGCAAGGCAAGTTGAAGACAGGCTGAGAATTGGCTAAGTACTAGCCTGATTTTGTCTGGATCAGTGTGAGACAGTCAGGATAGTGCAACAAAATATTGTGAGCAAAGTGCATTGTATTTTTTCATGATTCCTTGGTGAATATACAATAGAAGATAGAGGTGTTTTGAGCAGTAAGCTTTCCCCTGGAAAATATATGTGTTGTGGTTTGATTTCCTTCTTTCTTTACTTGTTGTGATTGTCGATCGTGTTTATTTTCCGCAGTCGATTTGTAGAAGGATTCAATATCTTGCTTTAGTACATTGCATGATCGGATTGAATCCATTGGTATACACATTTTTTGTATAATTTCTACAAGAGGAAGGGGGTGAGGTCATATCCAACAATAGGGAACAACTGTATGCACTGGAAATAGAAATGTTTTTTGTCACAGTCAAATCACATTCCTCTGTAAAAATCAGGTATTATAAAAAACCATCGACTTACATTCAAAATAATTTAGAGCTCAAATTTCTTAAAATTTCATTTTAAATTACTTCCCTAAAGATAATGGAGCTTCAAGTCTGAAAGAGAGCCTTAAGGCTCTTCCAAATCTTGATGATATGCACAATTTTTAGAGTAGGGTAAGAAGCAACTATTTGAAAATAGAAATAGATTTGATAATACATTTCCAAAGGAAAGTAATGCGATTATTCAAGTCAACAGGTC
Organism: Pinus albicaulis; assembly: GCA_034641835.2. Classification (NCBI taxonomy): domain Eukaryota; kingdom Viridiplantae; phylum Streptophyta; class Pinopsida; order Pinales; family Pinaceae; genus Pinus; species Pinus albicaulis. Next base: position 577,450,788 of record CM076579.1, on the reverse strand, counting down.
AGGATATTTTGGGGAAGCAATTATGGAACATAATTTTTGAACCAATATTCCCATCCTGTAGCATCCTATGTTTGCTTCTAGCCGTATGATAGAACTCACATTCACCAAAGCTCAAGAATGTTACAGTTCAAATTTTGTTCATCAATCTGATAAAGATGAGGATGACCTTAATGACAAATTGGTGTTCGTTGATGCAAGAAAAATGTGTGCCTTTGAATTTGCAAGTGACAAAACTCTTATTCTTTCATTGGAATAGGAAAAGCATAAATATTATGAATTTTGAATACCCTCCAGTGTATGATACTGAAGGATAGAATGAATATGGTGATGATAGTGCTAGAAATGTGTATCGAAGAGAAGAATGTAAGGAATGAGGCTTGAAAAGTAGCAGGAGATCTAGAAAGGAATCACTCATTTTTTAGCCCAAGAAGGATTGAATTACAAGTAAATGTTATAAAGACACATATTAGGAGCTACTAGGAGCCCTATAGAAGTGAAATATTTTTGGTCTACTTGAAGGTAACAAAGGTTAAATAATAATAGATAATTCTACACTTACAAACACAATCTGTGGAAATGAGAATGATCCACCTCAAAGATAAGGATCCCTGGATAATGAAGTAACATGTTGTTCTCTTCCCTTAAGTTTCACATCCAATATATTCATGTTCTCATCCATCTTCTTCATCATCCCATCCTTTACCTTTACTTCTTTTTTGGCCTTCTCAAACTACACAAAGGCATTCACACTTTCAAGAATAATCTAGCCTAACTAGCCTAACCTAGAATGAATGTTTTGAATTCAATAAAAATACTCATTGAAAATATGCATGCAAAATAATTCTAATTGTATGCTAACTAGCAATGTAAAATCAATTTATTTGAAAGTACCATTTTTTTATACTTCAAAATCTCATAGGAATCAAATTTTTTCCATGTTGGACCTAGTTCTATGTCCCTCACTATGGTGGAAAATTTCAATGAACTTAAAGGTTTTTCCTATGACACTCTCCTTGGGGCTAATTTTCACAAACATTATAGTGTTTGAGTCTCCTCCTACAATGGCATTCAAGATATTTCAGAATTTTTCCTTTTCAGTCTGATCAAGGTTATAATACAAAAATCAATTAAATGATGACCACCAAAAAGGAAAAAGAACATGAAGATAAAATGTATTGGAATGGAACCTAATGAATCTTGGACAAAATTTGTAAGCTTAGAATTCCAAAAATGACAAAAAACAATAGTCATGTCATTACTAAATCTGATTTTCAAAAAGAGACATCATATGCAAAAGGAAGTGACAAATGAATAATAGTGAAACTCTTTTGAACAGATAGTTGCAATGCAACAAACCTATAGGGTATGTGGTTGTTTTGGTTGCTAACATAGATATAAAATCACTAAGAGCATAAATAGATTTGTTGATAGATTGATATTCGTAAGGAACTCCCAATAAACATATTTTTTTGCTATTCTCTCACTTTCTGCTAGATCGACAAGCCACAACTTTCTCATGGTACATTCTGTAATATTCCCAAAATTTAGACTTCATCTAAATGGAATATTATAGTTGATTTTATCTTTAGATAGATGAATAAATGGGTAGGGAGGCTCATTAACCTCTTTAGAAGGAATAATAACACTCCTCATGTGAAAGGAGGAAGAATAAGCAGCTAGATTGAACACCTTTGGGTGTGAACAGAGAGGGGATCATGTTGATTCAATCATATTTGAACAAGTCAACAAAGTTTTCTAGATACATTGAATCACCTTGATGGACAGCGCAGTTTTAATGGAGGATCACTTGCATGAGCTTGGTGGAAAATATGGATGGGACCCAATGTGGGGAGGTTCACTTGCTATATATGAAGAGGATGGAAGCCTTTTTTATTCATGATTTGATATGATCATTTGATCTTGGTCTATTTAGACTTGGCTTCCTCTTGCTATTTAGCAGGGTTGCAGTGTTGTTTAGCACAGGGTGTTCCCGAGCGGGAATCCCACCTCTTCCCTTGAGAGGCCTCTTGGGAGAGCTCTGTTCTATATTGCTCCACATCTAGGCTTGAGGCCAAGCACCATTCTTCAGCCTTATCATTATTTCTGTAGCATAATATTGTTGTGTTGTAAGGTGTCGCAGTGGAGGTTTGATAACACCACTTCTGGGTCTGTTTCTCAGTAGAAGGTGCCTTCCTTCTCTTGAGAGATAAATTAGGAAGAGTTATGGGCTCATTTCACATCTTGGTAGTAGGCCAGAGTATTCCTCATCTCCTACAGCACAATCCCTTGCAGGAACTGTGTCATTTTGCATAGAGTTGCTGCCGCAGGGTTAACACCCTTGTTTCTAAGCTAGTTTCCTAGGAAAAGGGAACCCTTCTCCCGGAAATCTAGAGGAAGGGATCCTCATCCTTCTTTTGTATTATTCAGATATATTTCTGTAATTTTGCAGTAATACTGCATTTTTCAGAGCTGAATATTTAGATCTTCTCTTTTTGTACTTGTGCTCTCAAGAAACCCTTTTCGGGTTATTTCCATAATACATCAAAGAGGCAAGATCTATGTTTTCTTACCATATTGTCCAATGAAACTCCAGATCCATGATTCAATATTATAATTTTGCAAAAACCCTCTAAAATAACGTTGTGCATGCTTCAGGAATTTCTGTATAGCTTAAGTCATGTGGTTTGGCTATTTTTAAGTCATTTTAAGGTCGGGAGATCTGTTTAACTTATCAAAAGAGATTTGTTTCAGTTTCTTTTTGGTATGTGAGGGCCTTAATACGTATGCTAAGGGAACCAACCATTATTTTCCCCTGTTATAACTCAATCTTCAGGAAATAACGTTTTTAGGGTCTATTTGCTGCATTTTCCCCACTTGGGAGGATGTAGAAGTGCTTCTTTTTGCTGCTGATTCATTCATTTGATGGCTATGTGTCTCTCAACACATTTTATGACTTAATTTCACCCTTCTACTCTAGTATTTTTCTTATGCACTGCTGCATTCCCATTTTTGGATATTACAGTGGTATCAAAGCATAATCTTGGCTCAGCCTATGAATCTCAGCCATTATGCCATCAAAGGAAGGGGAGATGTACAGAAAGGGGAAAACTCCATTATGTGGAGGAAGAAAGGAAGACAGGCTTACAAAGCTTCTTCCAAGCTATATATAGAGCTTTCAAGGAGATCTGAAGAAAATAATAATGGATATGGGATCTCCAGAAGAGTTTGGATCTAGAGCTAGATATAGATTTGCACATAGTGAGTGTGAGCATGCAGCTACACACCATGATGCACAACGCAGTCAAATGCCCATATCTATCATGAGATGGATGAAAGGATGGAGAATGCCTAAGAGGAAAACTCTTAGTGATTTGTTGCAGGAGTATGAATCTCAAACTGAGAGGTTTAGAGATCATACCACTTTCCAAGAGTTTTGCAAGATCCAGGTGAAGAGAAGCAAGCAGCAGAATATGGATAGATTCCTTCTATCTACTTTTGATGGTTCACCTACATGTTCAGCTAGAGCTTGGGTGAAGGAGCTAGACTCCCATTTGCAGCAACACCACATTTCTGAAGATGAAGCCATCATAATTGAAACACTGCATTCTGGAGGTAAGGCCTATGCATGGTGGATTTTTTAATCTTGTTCTTTGAAAAATTCAAATACTTCCTCTTATGCAAGATTCATTAAAACATTGGTGGGAAGGTTTGATGGGAAGCTTCCTAAGACACATGTATTGGAGCAAGAAAGACCTAAGAAAACAAAAACCTTGCATGTGATGGAGGAAACTATAAACTTCACTCCACTTCAGAAAACCATGGGAGAAGCTGACATCTTGCATCATACATTGTTAGAGGCAAGACCTATATCTCATATTCCTAAACAAGAGGGCATGGGGATCTCTTTTACACAAGGGTATCCAATTGTTGGAGGGTTTCCCGTACACATTGATGAAGATGAGGGCAACAACACTGTCACATATAGAGCACATCTAGTACCTCATGCAGAGGAAGGAGGAGCACATGCTCCAATAGGACGAATTATTGTATCCGTGCAAGAATTTCCCCAAGATCTCATACATGGAGGTCAAAGCACAATCAATGTGCAGCATGATTGTGAAGCATTGCAGATGGAAGGAGAAGGTAGGAAGGAAGGGCAGCATCACTTGATGAGGAGCACACACCCTTCTCTATTTCAGAGAGCTAATGCAGAAGGGAGGAAGATTGATCTACACTGTGAGGGCAAGGTTTCCCAACCATATGTACAGTCTACTCTTGAAATTGATGTCTCACTACATGGAGGCATTCCACCTGGGAGGCCACCAAATCTAGAGTTGATGAGAGACATCTTGTCTTTGGACTCACCACTCTTGGATTTTGGAGAGGTGGAGATTTTGGCATGGGGGATGTCAAAGAAGTAGGCAGCAGCATGAGGAGAGCTTCACATGCTAGATTACCAGTGCTGTCTCTTAGGAGGATTGATCCATATTAGAGGTCTCAACTCTTGGTAGAGTACTCCAAGTATCTTGGTGCTTGAATTATTCTTGATGACCTGGATGGAGATGATAGATACATGGTGGATGATGTGGTCATCTATTCTTATGGAAGAGTCTTCTTCACTAGAGCTTCTAGTCTTAAGGAGAAGCTGCTACATGCATCACATGAAGACTTCTTTTCTATGCACTTTGATGCATATTTTTCTTTGATGGAGGAGTCCACCTGGGAGGGAATCCAGTATGATATATTTCAGCATATGGAGAGATGCATAGCCCGGATGGTGATGGAGAGGATGTCATACCACTTCCCTACTCATTGAAGGTAAGGGAGGAATTCCAGTTGATCCATTTCAGCTCAAGGTCTCAAGTACATAGTAGAGGAGGTATAATTTCACATTATTTTTTGTACTTCTTTACTTTGTATGAGCAACATGTTATACCAAGGAGGATCATCCCTTCTTGCATTTTGTATGATGATGTACTTGTATCTACTTGCAGCATTGATATTGGCTACCTTATTGGTGGTTTGTGGGGGAAGGCACATGAATTTTGGTGTGCACCATTGACACCTCATTGTACTTTCATATTTCTATCCTATAGGATGATTGTGGCAGAAAAAAAGTGGCTGGGAAAGCACTTGTTATCACTTCTTTTGATGCAGGAAAAGGATGCACTGTGTGGGTTCCCTGTGTGGAACTATGATTCACTCTCCGGTTGTCATTTTGCAGCTTGTTTTTATTGGATTTTGCTTCCATATATTGTTGATATGTTTGTGTTCATGGGAAGCTTTATTTGGAGAGTGGGATATGAGTTGAAGATGCCCATTGGGAGTAGGATTCTCCCTACTTTACATGTTGCATATTCTGGGAGGAACAATGGGCAGCCCATGACTGCCATATTACATCTCTTTTCTTCATGTGGGAGGAGCCATTTGAAGAACTTGAGTTCTTGGAGGAGGCACTTCATGGCTGAATTGTTTGTTGGGGTAACTTGGGAAATTCTTGGAGGCCATGTCATTTCAGCCCAAGGAAATAAACAGCCCCATACTTACCATAAATGGAGAGAGAAACAACTTGGAAAGAGAAAACCAATCTCTCCATGCAGCCCCACTACATTGCACAAACCGGGGGTTGAAAATTTCTTCAATGAGCTACCTAGAATGACTCATTTCATTTGGATGATACCATGGGTGAGGGAGTCACTCATTGGGAATGAGACTTCCCATGTTTTTCATCACTCCTACCTTGAGGAGGCCATTGGATAACAAGGATATTTCCACTTGCACCTTCCACTTTCTCATGCTGTACACCTTTTTGTTTTACACACTTGGAGAAGAATCATTGGAGGATAGATTTATTGCATATCATGATGAGCTATGATGGAGACTATTGATGAGAAGGCCACAAGAAGAGGAAGGGAGAAATTTTTCTATACCTTTTCAGTTGCTTGAGGACAAGCAACATTTTGAAGGGGGAGGACCGTAATATTCCCAAAATTTAGACTTCATCTAAATGGAATATTATAGTTGATTTTATCTTTAGATAGATGAATAAATGGGTAGGGAGGGCCATTAAACTCTTTAGAATGAATAATAACACTCCTCATGTGAAAGGAGGAAGAATAAGAAGCTAGATTGAACACCTTTGGGTGTGAATAGAGAGGGGATCATGTTGATTCATTCATCTTTGACCAAGTCAACAAAGTTGTCTAGATACATTGAATCACCTTGATGAATAGCGCAGTTTTAATGGAGGATCACTTGCATGAGCTTGGTGGAAAATATGGATGGGACCCAATGTGGAGAGGTTCACTTGCTATATATGAAGAGGATGGCATCCTTTTTTATTCATGCTTTGATATGATCATTTTATCTTGGTCTGTTTAGACTTGGCTTCCTCTTGTTGTTTAGCAGCATTACAGTGTTGTTTAGCACAGGGTGTTCCCGAGCGGGAATCCTACCTCTTCCCTTGAGAGGCCTCTTGGGAGAGGTTTGTTCTATATTTCTCCACATCTAGGCTTGAGGCCAAGCACCATTCTTCAGCCTCAGCGTTATTTCTATAGCATAATATTGCTGTGTTTCAGGGTGTTGCAGTGGAGGTTTGATAACACCACTTCCGGGTTTGTTTATCAGTAGAAGGTGCCTTCCTTCTCTTGAGAGATAAGATAGGAAGAGTTCTGGGCTCATTTCACATCTTGGCAGTAGGCTAGAGTATTCCTCATCTCCTACAACGCAGTCCCTTGCAGGAACTGCATCATTTTGCATAGATTTGCTGCAGCAGGGTTTAGAACCTTGTTTCTAAGCTAATTTCCTAGGGAAAGGGCCAACCCTTCTCCTGGAAATCTAGATGAAGGGATCCTCATCCATATTTTGTATTATTCAGCTATATTTATGTAATGTTGCAGTCAGACTACGTTTTTCAGAGCTGAATATTCTGATCTTCTCTTTTTGTACTTGTGCTCTCAAGAAAACCTTGTCAGGTTATTTCCATAATACATCAAAAAGGCCAGATCTCTGTTTTCTTAGAATATTGTCCAATGAAACTCAAAATCCATGATTAAATATTATAATTTTGTGGAAAAAATCTAAAATAATTTTGTGCATGCTTCAGGAATTTCTGTATAGCTTAATTCATGGGGTTTGGTTATTTTTAAGTCATTTTAAGGCCGAGAGATCTGTTTAACTTATCAAAAGAGATTTGTTTCAGTTTATTTTTGGTATGTGAGGGCCTTGATATGTATTATAAGGGATCAAACCATTATTTTCCTCTTTTATAACTCAATCTTCAGGAAATAACGTTTTTAGGCTCTATTTGCTGCATTTTCCCCACTTGGGAGGATGTAGAAGTGCTTCTTTTTGCTGCTAATTCATTCATTTGATGGCTATGTGTTTCTTAACACATTTTATGACTTAATTTCACCCTGCTACTCCATTATTGTGCTTATGCATTGCTTCATTACCATTTTGGGATATTACACATTCCCCGCTAATTAATTTTTCTCCCTTTACCATTGCACAAAGCACACTGTAACTCGTTATCAGAGCAAAAAACACAAAAAAATCAGAGTTGCCTCACTAGTTGATATTTTTATATAAATCAAGCAATTCTCACATGTAAAAAAAAATATTGTAATTTTGTTCGAGTGGATGTTAAGTTATTCAAATAAGTACTTCCTCTGACATAAACTATAAGATAAATTATGATAATTTCTTCAAAAGGGTTATAACCTATTTTAAAAATTTGAACTGTTCGACACAATTAATTAATCAATATTTTTTATCAAGAAAAACTTCCCATTAAATTGTAGCATAGGGGAAAGTTTCTTATATGCTCTTCCTTGGATTTATACTACTAGATTGACTAGTAGCAGGAAAAATTGAAGTTGATTGGACGAATTCCTACCAAGGCATCTTGATCTCTGAAAGCTGGTGGATAAAAATGAATTTGACTAATCCATGGTGAAAAAGGTTGGAATGATTATCCTCGCCTTTGTTGTGTACCTTCTTTGTCATCTTGACAAGGCTTCTATATAAATAATGAGGCAGATTTAGAGGTTAGACTATTGTTAAGTGCATGAGGAACCCTATATGATACCGATAAAGTCTTGAAAACCTCTCCTCACAGGTAAAGTAACTCATGACCACTATCATTAATGAATCATACATTTCAAGCAATTTTCCAAAGAGAAAATTGTGTTTTGGATCATATTTGTAGTGTGACTTTAGGAAAAAATTTTAATTCTCAATGTCCAAATCCATCCTTTTGAACCAAATTTATCCATGATTTCGAATACCTGTAGCTGTGGAAATGGAATCTACTGAAATGGGGAATTCTACCCCTACAATGCTAGCCTTATCTTTCTTAAAATTGGTGGCAAAGAGACTTATCAATTTTGCATGAAAACCTACTTCTTGGATCTTTTCTCAAAAACCTAAACAACCCATATCCTCCAAGGTTTTCTTGATGAAAGGTGAGGTCATGATTTATTTTACATGTGTTGGCTCATACTTGGATACATTTCCACCCTTATTGTATGTTTTCTACTTAGTTTCACCGTTTCCAGTTTCCATGGTTAAAACCCTTACTGAGTGGGAAGGAAAGGGATAGGATACGACTGTAAAAACAAGGGATAAGGGGCTGTGGTGTTGAAGGAAAGGAATGAAAGGTTCAGGGAGTGTGTAAATTTATGGGAAAAATTTAGGGGATAGGGATAAATGTTAGGGAGTTTAGGGAAGTGAAAATTCTTGAAAAAGTAAGGGGAATGTGTAAAAATGTGGAAAACACAGTACCTAAGAAGTTGTCCATGGAGGGGCCTAACATAGCGTTTATAGGGAAATTAAGGAAATGAAGGGGAATGAGTGAGGGAATATTTTATGGAAGTATGAAAGGTGTAGGTGAGTGTAAGGGAGCAATAAAATTAGGGTTTTACCACTGATTTGAAACAAATTCTCATGGAAATGAAAAACACAGTGAAAACCCTAGTAGAGGGAAATTCACTGAAATTTGTGAGAAGATAGATGCAAGAGAAGAGTGCCAACTGATACTTACTTGTCCAAGAAGTATTGGAAGCATTGACTTGCTCAAATGAAACCTTGTGGATGGTTTCTTTGACTCCAATTTTAAAATGCAACAATGGATACCAAAACCATAGCATAGGAGGAAATGCGTAGCGTGGATGGAAAAAAACGCAGCGTTCAACATAATGGAGAAAATATTTGATGGATTTTGATCTCTGGATGGTTGTGGAGAGTTTTATAATATAATATAGGAGCTCTTGAAAACCTAGAAGGATTAAATGAACTCATGAAAAGCTTCATTTCCCTTAATAGCTCAAAAAATTTGATTTTGGCTTAATGACATCATATGTACTTGAGAAAATATCCTTTGAATGGTTTGACATGTGGCATAACATCTTTGCAAAGGAAATGTTGCCCTTTAGTTTATTTTCTAATTTTCTAACTCACATGATGATGACTTCTACTGATAAAACTGACTCTCAAATGTATTCCTAGACCATGACCTAGATGATGGTATATTAACTGATTCATGACCCTAGACACTTAAATGAAGACTTGACCGAGATGAGTGATGATGACCATGAGTAAATGGAGGGAGCATCATTGAAGTCAACAACAACTAGTGATCAAATTTTATTTGAAAACTCATTTGAAACTATAAAAATTTGACGAGGGACTCTATCAAATAAGCATGAAAGATCTTATTTGATCACTGAAATCTTTAGACACTAATATATTCCTTTCTACTTTAGCCACTTTTATATCCACAACGTAGTGAGGTATGTGTGCGACGAACTGATGGTGTTGGGTGTAGCAAAAATTTGGAAGTGTTATGTATATCTATTAGTCGAAGCTCAAATCTAATCCATGTCTTGAAAATTTTTGGATTGAAATGATCTAAAAATCTAATTTTGTAGCATTTAAGTTTTTCAATAGATTTAGGGAATCAAATATTGGTAAAAATGGTATTGGTACTTGGTTGTGAGATTGTGGATCACGATAAGCATGTCCAACTTTGCTAATTCGTTCCCAGGGCATGAATGGAATCCACTTCCAAGGGGAAGAAACATGTTCTATTTTGGAGGTATTTTCAACAACAAAGTCGCAATCTTAATATATTTTATGTAAATAATATATCACTAGATCTTGAAAAGAAGATAGTGAAAATCATAGATTTCATTAATGTCCACTGCAAACCTTGGACAGTGAAAATCACAAATTTTCATTAATGTCAAATTTGAACCGTGGAAAACACACACACACACATATAAGACCAATGATCCTCCTCAAAATCCAAAAATTTGGGAAACATCATATTCACTAACCTCAAATCTGGAAGGATCAAATATATGAGCATTAGAAAGAATTCTAGATTATGATAAATGTTTTGGAAAAGTGGCATGACCTTCACAGTCATTGGGAATGAGGTAGCCTAAACAATATATGTTATATTGGTATAAAGGCATTTTAAAATTGCAAGTGATTTTGAGGGATATGTATTAGTGTTTTTTTGAGAAAGGGACATGTTTATCTTGATTGTAGGTTTTAAAATATTTTGGAAATTTCACAGACATGAATGAATTCAAACCATTGACTTCACTCATGTTTATAGAATTTCTGGAATATTCCAAAATCTGCAATCTAATTACACTCAGGTTTTATGAAACAAAACTAATTTTAAGGTCAACCATTATTGTGTCATTTTTTTGGGAAATGGGCATCCTTATCACAATTGTAGATTTCAAAATATTTTGAAAACTCCATAGACATGAGTGAAGAAAAACCATTGACTTCGATAAATCTACAGATTTTCCTATATGTTCCAAAATATGCAATCTAATTACACTAAAATTTTAGGTACAAAACCAAATCTAAGAAGCTCAAAAACTTTCCTCACATGCAATAACTCCATACTCAACAAAATTTAAACCTATGCACAATAGCTTTATACCCAACCTGACTTGAACCGTTGAACCTACCACACTCTGTCCCAACCCCTAAATGATTTACTTATTTGAAGCTAAGTTAGTTATATAATAACACTTTTTCTCAACCACTTACCACTCACTTAAATTTATTTATAATTTTTTATATTTTTAAAAAAAATTACAGAAATAAACAAAAAATAAATAAACAAAGGTCTAAAGGCTTAGAAATATACTTGACAACTTCCAATGAGATGGACTACCACCATAATATTTACCATTGCAATAAGTCATGTGGGCTTGGTGAGTGTAATAAACACACTATCTTTGATGCTTTGTCCAAAGGCCTAATATCCAACTAATGCAACAGGAAATAAACATATAGAAACTATCATATACGCCACATATACACCCCTCCACATTGGTATCTTCAATGGATTCTTAGGACTCGTAGGAATCGTGGCTTGAATTTCCAGAACCATGTTGTTTCCAAATATGAAAATGCAAACTCTCATAGTGCATTAAACACACCAATCACACAGAAGACAACACTAGTTGTGATGGTATCCATATAACTATAAAATACTTCAGGTTATTGGAAATGATGAGGAGAAGATCCCCAATTAATAGTGGAATATTTGCATAAAGAACAACACCCACATTTCAATCAATTAACAGGGTGCCAATGTGTTCAATAGAACAAGTGAAAAGGGAAATTAACATAGATTTATATTTTATATGTGTACGAATATATAATAAACACATAGAAGTAACAAACATATTCTCTTACTTAGGCTGTAAACCATATCTACCTCTCCTGTCTTTTATGTTATACATGTTTTATATGTGAATTTTTATAATATTAAATAAAAAAACGCATGGAAGTAACAAAAAACTTCCCCTACACAGGTTGTATATCACCTCTGTATAATGTATCTATACCAACAAACAAATAAATGCCATGATAAATCTCTCAGTTGTCATCCATCCACTTATACATGTCACATATTACCAAGAGTAGAGCAAGAATACACACACCAATAGAAACAATGTATCTAGAAAATCTATCTTGAAGAGAATGTGCCCCTCATCGGATTTTTTTGGGGTTTGAAAGCCCACAAGAGTATATTAACCAATATATCTCCGCTCCTCCACATTCAACTATCGCAACATTGTGCACAAGGATCGATACAAACATCCTTGGCCAAAAAATAAAATCATAGAGATCGTGGCTACAGATTAGCAAATATTCACAAAGAGGAAGATTATCATCCCAGATATGAATTTCAGGTGACATAATTTTGACATTTGGTAGTTGTTGTAAAAGAATCATGTCAGGGATAACTAGAAGCATTAGTGTTGTCTCTAGGTAGAGAAAAAACTCATGTGGGATATTTGCATCTAAGGAATATGGGTGTGATAAGAACATGGGGAAGTCTAGCAAACATCCAAAAAGGAAACATGCATATTAGATAGTGGAGTAGATAGGGAAACATGAACAAATTGTTTACATGGATGAATTTATGAAGGTTTTATCCAAGATTTTAAAAAAAGGAAATTAGAGGACAAACAAAAGGAAAATCATACGCCTGAGCAAGCAAGTATGACTTAATACAAGCAGGCCATAATATTTTGGCAGATGTTACATCTAGAGTACAATCTGGGTGATTATGTTGGAGTTTACATCTGACTATAAAAACAACTAGGTCAAACTGCAGAGCATGAGAATAGAAAAAAGGTCATTGTTTCTCCTAAATATAGGCATATGGAAAAGGAATGCAGATCCTAATGCATAGAATTTAATGTTGTATGGAAAGTTCAAGTAACCATATTAAACATTGAAAATCAACTATCCAACATGGTATCACATTCACACAATTAGAGGCTAATAGAAAATTTATAAGAAAAAGTTATGGAACCCTGGAATACCATCCCAAAATCATAAAGAATTAGAAATTTGGAATCAGATATATAATAGAATGTATGGCTTTATAGCTACCTTGGTTTGCAATATACCATTCATGGTAAAGGATAAACCAGATGGTAATGTGCTTTATGCATTTTACATGTTTTATACCACACATTTGATTCAACATTGGTTGTTTCATAACAAAAAATAGGAATGGGATTTTGAGGTCCCATATAAGAGCAAGAAATTATGTTCTCATATCCTAGGAATATAGCACTATGTGGTATCAAGTACATTTTTTTCTAACGTCAAGTAGCTAATTACCTTCGAATATAGAAGTATTCGCATGCCACGACCATGGAGAAGGGATACTCACTGCATACCCAATCCAGAACACAAATATCTTGGATTTAACTTGGATAAATCAGCTTGATTGTAGCATTCAAGAATTAATTAATAATGTACAATATGTACATGCATAAGGTGAAGCTAGTGGAGTTGAAGCTACGAGAGAGGTGTTGAAATTTGCTACAAGAAATAGTGAAATTGGCATCCAAAAACAACATGACAGCACACACACCACTATGGGACCACAAGTCATGTAGTGATGGGTCCTAGCGATACATTAGTGTGCAAGCCAATTTATTAAATAAATTAGAAATTTGTCTAATTTAATTTTCCCTTAATTAAATTAGACAATAAATTGTAATCTTATCTCTTAAACACTTGTAATAGTTAACTGAGTGTGATAAACTCAGTTAGCTCATGAATTTCGAGTTGAGGGTGGTTGGTGAGGCATGCAGAGTGATTCTATTTTTTTTTATTCCAAGTTGTAGTTAGTGCATTAGTTTAATGCATGGGAAATCAGTTAACTCAATTAAGTGAGTTAAAATAATTTTAACTAGTTGTAACTGATTGTTGCACTAGTGAGAGGTCAATTGAATTAAATCAGATTTAATTCACATTCAATGATCTGTCAAGTGATTGGTGATTTACTATTAATAGTTGCATGCATGTCAGTTATGATGAAGACCCAGTTGAGACAAAGGTTAAAGGGAAGTTAACTATCAGTTGTATCTTTAGAAAACTACCCAGATGCAATTAAAACACCATAGGATTGCCCATGATGTTAGCGCAATCAAGGAAGGATGAAATTCCTAAATAATAGGGATTTCATTCCATAGGGATTGCGTGAGCAAGGCAAGCTGAAGACAGGCTGAGAATTGGCCGAGTACTAGCCCGATTTTTTCTGGATTAGTGGGAGACAGTCAGGATAGTGCAACAAACCCTGTGCATTGTATTGTTTCATGATCCCTTGGTGAATATACAATAGAAGATAGAGGGGTTTTGAGCGGTAAGCTTTCCCCAGGAAAATATTTTTGTTGTGGTTTGGTTTGCTTCTTTCTTTACTTATTTTGATTCGCGTTCGTGTTTATTTTCCACAATTTATTTGTAGAAGGATTCAGTATCTTACTTTAGTACATTGCATGATCACATTTAATCCATTGGTATACACATTGTTTGTATAATTTGTACATGCTATCAGAGCAGGAATTATTTGGGTGCATGAGTTTGCAGAGAATATCTGAAAATTTTGATGCAAAATTTTCAAAAACAAAATAGCATATTTGGATTCCTTTCGAAAGAATACCCAAATTAAAAAAAAAAATTGGTCGAATCAGAGCTTGGATGAGGGAGATATCATCGATTTGAAATTAACTCTTTTTTTAGGAAATTTTGAGATGGCGAGACAATTACAATGTGCGCGAGTCAAGAACCTACATGCACTTGAGGTACAATATGCACACAAAGCTTTGAGGAGCGAATAATAGGTTAGTGAATTGGTGTTTGAGAGGGAGCCTCTCAACATTCAGTCTCAAAAGCAGTCTCATAAAGTTGTGGAGTAGCCACAATTGGAGAAGCATAGAGGAGACTGAGTGGAATATTCCATTCAAGCAGAGACCTCCAGGAGGGGGAAATTTCAAGCCTAAAGGGCAGAGGGAGTACATGCATCTATACCTCCAAGTGTGAGGTGGGGCGATGTGCAGAATTAATCCTAAGAAGAAATTTGGGCAAGATTCATTAAGATGGTATGTCTCATGGATCGAACCTAGCTACGAGGAGCCCACAGTACAGTAGTAGCAGGAAGGATCAGTTAGATTGATTCAGTCATATGTAATGAGGATAGAAATCAGAGTGACAAGTGTCAGATATTGGAGCACATATCAGAGTTGGCAGCAATGCAGAGTGCATGGATGCAAATGTCAACAGTGTAGATAATCCAGTATACATGTGTAGTAGGTACCAGAAGTCATAAAACTTCGATGACAAATGCATTATACTAATTCAGTTGTTTGGAGGCTATTTAGTCTTAGAAGTGCTGCATGTGTGAACAAAACTAGAGAAGTGTTGCATGCAATAGTTGCATGTGCGAAAAACACTAGAGAAGTGTTTCATGTACAAACAACACTAGAGAAGTGTTGCATGCAAGAACATTCCAAAGGTAATGGATCGGGAAAGATTGATTCCTTTCTTGTTGAGAGGGAGTGTTGAAATTTGCAACAAGAAACAGTGAAATTGGCATCCAGAAACAACATGACATCACACACACTAGTGTGGGATCACAGGTCATGTAGTGATGGGTCATAGAGATACATTAGTGTGCAAGCCAATTTATTAAATAAATTAGAAATGTGTCTAATTTAATTTTCCCTTAAGTAAATTGCACAATAAATTGGAATCTTATCTCATAAACACTTGTAATAATTAACTGAGTCTGATAAAGTCAGTTAGCTAATGAATTTCGAGTTGAGGGTGGTTGGTGAGGTATGCAAAGTGATTCTATTTTTTTAGTCCAAGTTGTAGTTAGTGAATTAGTTTAATGCATGAGAAATCAACTAACTCAATTAATTGAGTTAAAATCAGTTTAACTAGTTGTAACTGATTGTTGCACTAGTGAGAGGTCAAGTGAATTAAATCAGATTTAATTCACATGCAGTGATATTTCAAGTGACTGATGATTTACTATTAACAGTTGCATGCATGTCAGTTCTGATGAAGACCCAATTGAGACAAAGGTTAAAGGGAAGTTAACTATTAGTTGTAATTTTAGCGAACTTCCCAGATGCAGTTAAAACACCATATGATTTCCCATGATGTTAGCGCAGTCAAGGAAGGCTGAAATTACTAAATAATAGGGATTTTATTCCACAGGGATTGCGTGATAAAGGCAGGTTGAAGACATGCTGAGAATTCGCTAAGTTGCAATATTCCCAAAAAAGAAAAGCAAGAATATAGTGCAACATGATGGCACAATAATGCAAATCATCATATAAAAGCAAGAGGCCAATATGGAGACCTTTCATATGTTATAAAAACAGCAAAATATGTATAAGAAATGGCCCATAAGATACACAACAAGAAAGTACAAGCCTCCAATGGACAAAATCCTCAAGATGAGGTGCTGTAACTATATATAAAAGCTTGAAGACCCTTACAACTTTATTTTATTAGCTTTGCTAAACCAAATGATTATACATCAGATCTAGGGCTGACATATGCCTCAAAATATAGATCTATTTTAGATCTGAGCACTATAAAAGCTCCTTTGAAGAACCCCTCAAGGGTTTTCAGCAAAACACCAAGTACAAGATGTAGATCTAAGCCCCAAGACTGTAGATATACTGCAAAATACATATCTGGAAAGTGTGGTTGATCTGATATGATCTATATAATAGCCTCCTCCAATAGATCCTCTAATTGAGAGGCATATCCCCTTCACTAGAAAATTAGCTCTCCAAATGGTGTGCCAAACCACCCTGCAACTCCTCCTACAGAAATAACATAGAATTGGAAGTAAACTACATTGTAGGGATGAATAACCAGTTGGACTGATGCCAATATCTTAAAGTAAGCACAATGGCCTTCAATACTATCCTCCCAATGGAAAGGAAGCCTCCTCCATTGAAAATGAGCAATGAAATGGCCTAGATCTAGAGATCTAGTCTCCACTTGCAACAACCTACAAAACAACCAAACCCTCAATAGGATCTGCGTTGTAAATGAAAGATTAAGCTTGGCCTTAAGCCTGATAGTGGAAAATGTAGTACAAAACTCTTCCAAGAGGCCTCTCAAGGAAAGAGGTGGGATTCCCGATCAAGAACGCCCTGTGCTAAACATCACTCTATTTTATTCTAAACAGTAAGAGAAAGATATATGTCTAAACAGACCATGTATTCAGAAATATCAAATACCAAAACATAATCAATATGGCTACCATCCTCTTCCTTAAATAATATATGATCTTGCAAACCCTAAGCCCCATTCAACAAAATCACTACATTCACACAAAGCATCTCCATCTAAAAATGTGATGTCTTTCATTGATGACCACTCCTCCATGACAGTGATGTTGATCTAGTCAAGGTTGACCCATTCAAAGTGATCCAGTCCCTTTTCACACCAAAGGGTGCTTAATTAAGCTGCCAATATTTATCTCTTTCATATTTGGCATTGATTTATTCATTATTAAGGAGAATTATGGACCTCCTTTGCCCTTTTATTCTTTAAACAAAGCAGCAAAACAAAATTTAATATTCCAACTAGCTCATGGCTAATTGGGAATATTACAGTCCTCCCTTCCCAAATGTTGCTTGTCCTCAAGCAACTGATAAGGTGAGTGCTGCAACTCTTCTCCTTCTCCATTGGTTACACCAACATGTGATAAGCTTCCCTCATAAGCTAAGTGTTCACCAATCCATCCCTCCATGAATTTCTCCTCTAAAGTTCTCATGAGATGCAAATAATCCATCCCATAAGGAGACAATAGTTCAAATGAAACAAACATGGTTTGCCCAATGTTCTCCCTAAAACATGTAGCATAATGAACATGGAGAATCTCTCTCCCATAGGTCACATACATTCCTCCCATCCTCCCTCCAAACATTCCCATAAAAAGTATAAGTACATCATCAATGTATGGGATCAAAACTAAGTACATACAAACAAAAATTTGTGCATATGGAGGTGGGTCATAGTCCCACTTGTGGAACCAGTGCAGTAAATCTACTAACTGCATCAGATAATTATGTGGTGAGTGGTTTCCCCACCACATACTTGCTACCCAAGTCATCTCACCATGGCTGATAGTGTGAGATATGTTTGGTGCTTTTCGAATGCACCCACAATGACACAAAATTTCCCTTTGATCTCCAAGGGAGTGGCCATGTTTAGAAATTTTTGTGGCCCAAATTTGGCCATGAATTTTATATTAATAATGCTCCTCCTTGGAGCTATGGCCTGCATATAAATGGTAAAATAATGCATATGTTCATCAAATAAAACATTAGGTACACAAGCATATTCTTCACCAAAATTTCTCCTCAAGCAAATGGAGTGGTGCATATATATATTCCCTCTCATTCAAAAAGAGGAAAGAGGTGGCTGAATTAACTATTTCATATAGTCATGTATTTCTTCTAACTCCAAATGGTTCATGCATCTCTAAAAATGTTGATATAGTTCCTCTTCAAAGCTCTTCCAAGTGTAGCTTCACATGATAGTGTTGTAGGCCTTCATGGAATAAGTGTGGCTGAAAAAGAATTCTTCACAAAATCTTTGTAGAAAATTATCCTTGAGCTTGGAGGCTCTAGATAATAATATCCTACCATGATAGTAGATGACTCCTTCTTGGACTGAATAACCCTCTTCATGTAGCTGGTCCTCAAGTATCATGCACGAGAAAAGATCCTTGGAATAATCCACCAACAGTTGGGATTTCCAATATGGATCAATCTCCCATAGTGATAGCGCTGATGATCTATCAAAAGGAATGTCTTTCATATGGCTGGTCTTCTCCTTGACATATCCCATGCCAAAGGTATATGTTGGAAGGTCATTCCTTCCATGCTTCTCCTCCCACGGCACAAAATCTGAAATGAGAGTGGGTATTGATGATGTTGGGAGAATGTCTCCCTTCTCCTTGAGTCCACCCAAGACTCTCAGCGTTGTATCATGGCCTACTAATGCTCCCATCCCTCCCAAATCTATGCTTGGAGCATCATGTTGTGAGACATCTCTCACCAAATCTAAATCAGGTGGCCTCCTAGGTGGTTTTCCACTAAATAATAGTGTCCCATGCAGTAATCTCATAAGCATAATAGATGGGACTGTAAGGTCCTTGCTTCCACTGTGAAAATCCATCTCTGATTTCTATGTGGAATTTGTATGTGAGGGATGTGTGTGCATGCCTTTAATAATTTGAGTTTTTCCACTCTTTCTATCCACCCATTCCATCTACAAAGTCTCCCAATCAGTGGTGACTTTCCCCAAAGTAATCAATCATTGAACACCCAATATCACATCGGTGTCAGGTATGTCAACCACAAAGAAGTGATCATTCAATGTATATGTTACCATGGTGATTGATAATTATGGAACATAGTGCATGCATTGCATAGTTCTATCTCCTGGGACCAAAACAGAAAATCGCTCAAAAGCATCAGTGGGTATTTCCCTCCTTTGTACTAGTTGGGCATCAATAAAATTGTGGGTAACCCCACTATCAACCAAAATAGAAACCCTCTGATTCAAGATGGAACCTTGAACTCTTAAGTTCAAGTACTTAGGTACTCCTCTTAATGATGAAAGAGCCCCTCCAATAGGAGCAAATGCTCCATTCCCATCTCCTGATGGTGTTGGTTCATCTCCTACAGTGTCAGTGTTGTGACCTCTTCTTGGTTTATCTTCTTCTTCCTCCTCACCATCTGAGAATACCTCTATGTAATGTGCTTTTCCAGTTGCATATCTATGCCTAGGTGCCCAAGCTTCTTATCATGTGAAGCAAAGCTTCCTCCTCCTCAAATCTTTCCAGACATCACCATCAAGAGGTTTTTTATATTGACTCTCCTTTAAAGGAGGAGCCTTCTCTTATTTTCCCTTTGATGGAAAAGAGGGCTTATGCCCAAATGTTGCCTTTGATTTTGGAAAGGAATATTGAAGGTATCTAGCCCTTTCAATGGCATCTTGTAGGGTAGTGGGATTGGTATACTTAACGAACCCATGAAAAGGTTCATCTAACCCATAAATGAACATATACACCCTTCTTGTTGCAGATAAATCAGGAACCATAACAGAAAGTCTTAAAAATTCAGAAATGTAATTTTTTGGATTACCTTTTTAGGTTTTCAAGCCCCATGAATGGTGCTTCAAGATCTTTTCTATCAAATATTTCCATCAGCCTTCTAGTGAACTCTGAATATGCAGTTACATTGGCATGATCCAATGTAGACAAGCCATGGAACCACCAGTCATGTGATTCACCCTCGAGGTGCAGCGCTGCAATATTAATGGCCTCCATTTCTGGAACCTTGTTTAACTGAAATTAGATGTCAATTTTCTCTACCCATGATTTGGCAATGCACTTGGATGACCCATCAAAGTTGGGTAAGAAAAATATGCCCATAGTGTGGTGTTGATCATGATGCTGAATGAATCCACCACTTCTATTGTGATGCCTTGGTCTTCTATTGTCCTTGATTTGACAAAACTCCTGAAAACTCAAGTGATTCTTTCTGTTTAAACCCTTCATTTCCCACAGCCAAGAATGTAGGCATTGTAGAGCGTTGGGAAACTTGTGGTTGTTGCACTAGTTGATCATTCCAGTGATGAGACATGCCAGAGCCTTAGCCATGATGAAATCATTTAGGGGATTCCTTGAATCTATCCATTCTCATATCTTTGATCTCCCTAGCAATTCCTTGCATGGCTCTAAGAAGGATGTTAGGGAACTCCTTCTCTTCATCTTCACCTCCAGATAAAGGGGTTTTACCCTTGTCTTCCTTTTCATTTGTATAATCAAAATTTCTATGTCATCTTATCTGATACCTCTTCTCTCTATCAGTAAGAGGCTCTCCTTCAAATGACATATTGTCTTTTCAAAATGCACAGGCTATGCCAAGATTATGCTCTGATACCACTGTAATATTCCCAAATGGAAAAATCAGGAATATAGTGCAAAATGCTGGAAAAATAATGAAAATAATCATATAAAATAAAGAGGCCAATATGGATACCTTTCATATGTTATAACAACAGCAAAATATCTATAAGAAATGGCCCATAAGATACACAACAAGAAAGTACAAGCCTCCAATGGACAAAATCCTCAAGATGAGGTGCTGCAACTATATATAAAAGGTGGAAGACCCTTACATCATTATTTTATTAGCTCTGATAAATAAAATTATTATACATCAGATCTAGGGTTGAAATGTGCCTCAAAATATAGATCTATTTCAAATCTGAGCACTATACAAGCTCCTTTGAAGAACCCCTCAAGGGTTTTCAACAAAACACCAAGTACAAGATGTAGATCTAAGCCCCAAGACTACAGATCTACTGAAAAATACATATCTGGAAAGTGCGGCTAATCTGATATGATCAATAAAATAGCCTCCTCCAATAGATCCTCTAAGTGAAAGGCAGATCCCCTTCACTAGAAAATCAGCTCTCCAAATGGTGTGCTAAACCACCTTGCAACTTCTCCTACAGAAATAACGTTGATCTGGAAGTAAAATTCACTATAGGGATGAATAACCAGTTGGAATGATGCCAAGATCTGACAATAAGCACAATGGCCTTCAATACTATCCTCCCAATGGAAAGGAAGCCTCCTCCACATAAAATGAGCAATGAAATGGCCTAGATCTAGAGATCTAATCTCCACTTGTTGCAACCTACAAAACAACCAAACCCTCAACAGGATATGTGTTGTAAATGAAATATGAAGGTTGGCCTTAAGCCTGATAGTGGACAATGTAGTACATAACTCTTCCAAGAGGCCTCTCAAGGAAAGAGGTGGGATTCTCGATCAAGAACACCCTGTGCTAAAAAACACTTTATCTCAGCTAAAAAACAAGAGAAAGATATATGTCTAAACAGACCATATATTCAGAAATATCAAATACCAAAACATAATCAATATGGTTGCCATCCTCTTTCTTAAATAAGATATGAACTTGCAAACCCTAAGCCCCATCGAATAAAAGCATTACATTCAAACAAAGCATCTCCATCTAAAACTACAATGTCTTTCATTGATGACCACTCCTCCATGACATCGTTGTTGATCTGGTCAATGTTAACCCAGTCAAAGTGATCTAGTCCCTTTTCACACCAAAGGGTGCTTAATTAAGCTACCAAGATTTATCTCTTTCATATTTGGCATTTATTTATTCATTATTAAGGAGAATTGTAGACCTTCTTTGCCCTTTTATTCTTTAAGCAAAGCAGCAAAAAAAATTTAATATTCCAACTAGCTCATGGCTAATTAGGAATATTACATAAGTACTAGCCTGATTTTGTCTGGATCAGTGTGAGACAGTCAGGATAGTGCAGCAGAATCTTGTGAGAAGAGTCATTGTATTGTTTCATGAATCCTTGGTGAATATGCAATAGAATATAGAGGGGTTTTGAGCAGTAATCATTCCCCAGGAAAACATACATTTTGTGGTTTGATTTGCTTCTTTCTTTACTTGTTGTGATTGGCGATCGTGTTTATTTTCCGCAATTGATTTGTAGAAGGATTCAATATCTTGCTTTAGTACATTGCATGATCGGATTAAATCCATTGGTATACACATTGTTTGTATAATTTCTACAAGAGGAAGGGGGTGAGGTCATATCCAACAACAGGGAAAAACTGTATGCACTGGAAATAGAAATGTTTTTCATCACAGTCGAATCACGTTCCTCTGTAAAAATTAGATATTACAAAAAACTACCGACTTACATTCAAAATAATTTAGAGCTCAAATTTCTTAAAATTTCATTCTAAAATACTTCCCTAAAGATAATGGAGCTTCAAGTCTGAAAGAGAGCCTTAAGGCTCTTCCAAATCTTGATGATATGCACAATTTTATAGAGGAGGGTAAGAAGCAGCTATTTGAAAATAGCAATAGATTTGATAATACATTTCCAGAGGAAAGCAGTGGGATTTTTCAAGTCAACAGGTCAGGATATTTTGGGGAATCAATTATGGAACATAAGTTTTCAACCAATATTCCAATCTTGTAGAAGCCTATGTTTGTCTCTTCCCTTAAGTTTCACATTCAAGTTATGCATGTTCTCATCCATATTCTTCATTATCCCATCCTTTACCTTTCCTTCTTGTTTGGCCTTCTCAAACTACACAAAGGCATTCACACTTTCAGGAATAATCTATCCTAACTAGCCTAACCTAGAATGAATGTTTTGAATTCAATAAAAATACTCATTGAAAATATGCATGCAAAATCATTCTAATTGTATGCTAACTAGCAATGTAAAATCAATTTATTTGAAAGTACCATTTGTTTATACTTCAAAATCTCATAGGAATCAGATTTTTTCCATGTTGAACCTAGTTCTATGCCCCTTACTGTGGTGGAAAATTTCAATGAACTTAAAGGTTTTTCCTATGTCACTCTCATTGGGGCTAATTTTCACAAATGTTATAGTTTTTGAGTTTCCTCCTACAATGGCATTCAAGATATTTCATAAGTGTGTCTATTCAGTCTGATCAAGGTTATAATAACAAAATCAATTAAATGATGACCACCAAAAAGGAAAAATAACATGAAGAGAAAAGGTATTGGAATGGAAGCTAACGAATCTTGGAGAAAATGTGTAAGCTTAGTATTCCAAAAATAACCAAAAACAACAGTCATGTCATTATTAAATCTGATTTCAAAAAATGACATCATATGCAAAAGGAAGTGACAAATGAATAATAGTGAAACTCTTTTGAACCCATTAGATAGTTGCAATGCAACAAACCTATAGGGTATGTGGTTGTTTTTGGTTGCTAACGCAGATATAAAGTCACTGAGAGCATAAAGGGGTTTGTTGATAGATTGAGATTTGTAAGGAACTCCCATTGAACATATTTTTTTTCTATTCTCTCACTTTCTGCTAGATCAACAAGCCACAACTTTCTCATGGTACATTCCCAGCTAATTAATTTTTCTCCCTTTACCATTGCACAAAGTACATTGTAACTCGTTACCAGAGCAAGCAACACAAACAAATCAGAACTGCCTCACTGGTTGATATTTTTATATAAATCAAGTAATTCTCACAATCAAAAATAAAATAGTGTAATTTTCTTCGAGTGGATCTTAAGTTATTCAAATAAGTACTTCCTCTGACATAAACTATAAGATAAATTATGATAATTGCTTCAATCGGGTTATCAGCTATTTTACAAATTTGTATTGTTCGACTCAATTAATTAGTCAATATGTTTTATCCAAAAAAACTTCCCATTGATTTGCAGCATAAGGAAAAGTTCCTTATATGTTCTTCCCTGAATTAACCCTTATTTACCGTTTTATGTAATATTATGAAGTGAGACTTCATGAAATAATGCACACATGTGAGAATGACTATTATCTTCATTAGAACTGGTAGAGCCAATGACCCTCGCACTGATTCCAGTTTTTAAAACTTCCCAAACCTCATTTGTAGTGTGTACTTGTGCTTCAACAAGTCCTGGAACATGAAGGACACCTTCTTATACCTTTATTTATTTCAAGCCTAATGACATACCACCAAGTCATTCTCAATTCAATATACTAAAATTGTTTCGTAGGATAAAACAGTATATGTATCAAATATATCTCATATTTGTTCAGGAAACTAGAAATGAAATTAAACACAAAGAAAGGCAGAAGTTGATTTTTAATAGAATTCCCTGACTGAGTTGGGGATGCAAGTAGATCATGAATATGCTCATTGTAAACTTCCAATACGCTTACTGAGATGTTGTTTTTAAATAATCCATTTCTCTCATTCACTACATGAAAGAGATCCTCCAATGTTCGATAGTTTACTCCCTATTGTCATGTTTTCCCTCCATGGTAAATTTCTTCTGAATTCCAGTCTTCCCATGGGCAAAGATACACAGATTATAACCATGCAAAACCGAAACAAAAACTAGTGCAGTATCGACAAAAACACCCACTGCCCATGGAAATATCTCTAATCAATGAATTTGTGTACTTATTAATAATAAATTTTACATCCGAAAGATATTATTTTGTACATCTTACCTTGATTATCTTGATTAGTAAATACTAAAAACACAAACAATTTTGAACACCTTCTTTGAAGAACTATTAATAGGATGCTCAATTCATTGTCTCTACTTGTATCAAATTCTTCCACCGAAGAAGCTCCCGCTGAAATTTCTCCATTGGTCAATGGAAAACATCTAAAAAATACTCTGATATTTCTTGAAAAAGACCAGAAAATCATGTTATCTTACCTGTTAGTCCCTATGTAATGCATAAAAATAATGCAACCAGCAAGTTGTTTGTAAGCTCCAACAGTTAATTGTAATTTTTTTTCCTTTACATTGTCTCTTTGTCAAACTTCTTCTTGAGGTCTTTATACTGCACAACTTAACAACTCCCTTAAAATTAATAAAACGTTAGCAATGATTTTCTCAAAAATAGAATATTTATCACACTTTCCCAGAGATTGCACAATATTTATCATCCCAGTAATGTCACGGATAGCACTGGCACATTTAGGTGCCTCTTTTGAAAGTTTATCATAATCTCTCTTTAGTATTTGCTACAAATTATTCGACAAGATTATTCATAGAATATCTACTGATGTGCAGTAAAGGAAGAAGACTCAACTTAAATTTGTATGCTACTATTATTCAATACCAAAGTTATCTGAATTTTAGCCTTCAAGTTTTGAACAGATGAAGCCCAAAAAAAATTATGCCTTTTCCCCCTTAATTGAGAAGTTTGGATTTCTATAGATTGATATGTAACAAGGAAATTTTTGCATCAGATATTTCCAATTTGTTGGCTTATCAGTAATAAAAAAAAAGATCAGTTTGTTCCACCTAAACATTCAACATGAAATGACATTTTATCAAGTTCACTCCTCAAGTTTTCATTTTGACTATTAGAGTCATTAAGGGGAATCCAAGCCTCGTGAAATTCATTTTTCTTCAATTCATACTCCCTAGTAAGCTATCCAATATTCCTTTCATACTTTGATATACATTTGGGAGTTTTCCTTCTAATATATTGATCAAAAGAAATAGTGTTAATCCATCTCAAGAGTATCTAAAAGGAGTACAAGGATGGCACTGCCAACATATCTCAATACGTTGTGTTCCCATTTTTCTCCAGCCCTAACTATTTGGAATTGAGCATTCAAATGTCCTCCATTTCATTTCATGTTTCACCTGAAGAATGATTTTGAGACCGTCAGGACTTCCTACCATCTGTGATTTTATTTCTAGACCGCATGATCAAATTACAATAACTGAGAATATCATATCAATTTACCCAAATGATAAAATCTATAATGGTAATAAGGGTCGGTTGGATCTCCAAAAGCAAAGGAAATAATTGAAATGTTGTTTGAGTTTTCCAAGAACTGAGAAATCAATTTTAAAAAAATCTAGCCAATTGGAGATATATTATAAATAGATTTATATTTCAATAGTGCAAATCAAGAATATAACGTGAACAGTTGCAATAAGGATTTTTTTGTTCCTGTACCCCACCTTCTTCAGTTCCTAAAATAGACAAGATGTCAGTGAAACTAGATACACAAGCTACCTACAATCCTTTTCTCTCTGAAAATACACATCTACATGACCAGAATGTGAATCCTCCCAAGCAAGTGAATATGAAGCTATAGGAAGATGCTCATTCCAACCAAGAGGAATATGATCATTCCACTTTTTCCTCAACTGCAAGTGAAAAATCAATCATAGATTCTAAGGGAAAGTCTAGCAGTGCTCCTTATGGAACTTTTTTGAGCTTTATATGTAATGAGAGAGATGAGAAGCGTAAAAAAAAAACACAAAATTAGAGGCAAAATTGAATGCAAAAGTGGAGAAAAGATGATTGCAAGATAAACCAAAGGAGATGCAAGAAGCTAAGATAGATATTCTTAGGAAAAGTTTGAAATTTAGAGCATCACCCATGCCATCATTATCATAAATCATCTCCACTGAAGGTTGACCTGAAGAAGATACCTCTTACCCACCAAAAATCCCCCAAGTTAGGGCGGATAAAGATATAGTTAGTGTAGAATCCGAAAGTAATCCAAATCAAGTTTGTAGAACATCGTGACTTAATTGGGACCAGAAAAAGATAAATGGGTACGTGCAAACATGAAGGAAACTACAGATAAGGACATGGCTAGAAAGATAATTGTCAGGAGATCATTAAGAAAGGCATAGTCCGAAAAATATTTACCGTCAAAGTCCAATTAAAGAAATTTTAGCCTCAAACAAGAAATTTCAAACAATCCAAAAGACGAACCTATTTATGAATCTCAGAAGCACCGATTCAAAAAATTAGTCTGGCAGAAGTGATATGGATTAACTCTGCATAAATTTGAATTTGTTGAAGATCAAAAGGAAACCAAACATTTATATGGGAATATTGGAATCGGAAGCACTGCAAATGATAGAGACAGTGAAACCGTGTTGAATTCTGAAATTGTTGAAGAAGAACCAAATGGGATTGAACTCGTTAGTACGAAGAATGAGATTGCAAAGACTACTAAAGTGAGCCTAACTATGCAGAAGTATGAAGTTGCTGAAGAACTGATCGAAGCTAAAATATTATAAGGGAAGGATGAGATGCTAGAAACTAAGGTTCAGGGTGACATGTTGGAGGATTCAGGTTCTCTGATTGAAACTTCTAAAGGTGGCAACAACACATCAGGCTTTGTTACAGGGGTGTTAGATGAAAATTTCCAGGCTACAGATGGATTGCATCTGGAGAGTGAATCAAAATCCCATGCTAATCTACGTAAAGGGTGGATCCAAGGTAACAAAACTGATATGAAACAAATGGACCCAAAATTTGTTTGATCATCTCAACATGGTTTGGTTGAAGAAACGAATGGGGAGGGAATTAAGAATCCTAAAACGAATAATTTAAAGCTATGATTCCCTACTTCAAGAATTCGAAGAGAGAGAATGGAAGACCTGCCCCTTCAAAGAAAATAAACAAAGGAAATGATAATATGATTCGAACTATGTACAGTCATGATTTGAGTTCTTTGTTTCTCTTGAAAAATATTTACCTGTATTTTTTAGTGAGTGGAGGTTTTTCCTTAAGTGTCGTTCTTGCAATCCTTGTCAAGGACGTCTTCGAATGGTTTTGGTGTTGATAATAAAATACTTATTACCACATTTATTTCTACTTCAATATTTATTTTTGTATTGATAAGGTTTGTAGTTGTGCAGGTTGAAAGAAAACAACAGTAATCTATTATGTGAGAGTGTGTTTATCTCTTGTTTCAAATTCCTTATGGGGTGCATCATAGTCGTAAAAAAATAACAAAAAAACTTTGACGCACTAAGTTTGTTATGGGTTATATATCTATATATATATATATATATCAAACTTTTAATTACACAACTTTTTTTCATAGGTTCAATTACTAGGTAATTTTGATTTAATATACTTGTTATATTTTATAAAAAATTGATTCTACTTCCATTACTATTATAAAAAAATACGTTTTGGTTCCTTACGTGGTACACACTAGCTAGAAAAGTCCTATCAGTGATAAATTGTTAGTTCTAACGACATGGGACATTCTCCAAACTGCCTCCAAACATAAATGACTTGGAAAGTGGTTTTTTTTTAAGCATGCCCATCATGAGATAAGCATGCTAACCAAGTGAAAATACTGGCGTCAATTTTCAACATGGTGTAAGAGCAAGGTCTATAAATTTATTAGCAGTGACTTGGAGATCTAATCCAAAGTGAGGCTTGAAGAGAGGCGTTGGACCATCACAAAATTATCCCCTACATTAAATTAACAGGCTCCTAAATGTCTCAAAATCCCCATGGTTCTGAAATAAAATTCACAAACCACCTTCTTCTAGTTTTTAAATTCATTAAAATTTTCAAAAACCTAAACAAACAAACAAATAACCAACAATAAAAATAATGAAAGGATTTCATTTCAATTAAAAATTGAGAATTCTTCCTTCATTCTTCAAAAATATAGACCTCTCCTTCCTCGATCTCGACCTGGACATCCTTAGGATCCTTTCCATCCACCATGCAGATGACGGAGAGCCATGTGCCCAAAATCTCATTCATCGTCCCAAACAATTCCTTCGCCATGGACCTTGAACTCATAACCCTAGCGATTTCAATGACATTGACCATTGAAAGCTTTTCTTTCCACCTTCATCCTCTCTTGATGAGGGGCACAATGCAGTTCATAGGAATGGTTGTTCCTTGTTTATGCTTCTAATGGCTTCGTCCGACGGACCCTACTCTTTGATATACACCCTTATGTGCTAGATTTATTTGTTCAACCTCGTGATTTATTACCAATTAAATCCATGTTGTAAGCACCACCTAACCTATCCTATGAATATGGGATAAGGAAACATAACAATAGGAAAAGAAAAACAAGTAGCACAAAGACATGAAAAGGAAAAGAGAAGATCATCATCCAAGAAGCCCAGTTAGTAAGATTGAAAGGATGGGATACCAAAGATACTTGTTATCATTATGATTATAGTACCATCTGGCCCATGAATTCACTGGTTAAACCATAGGAAAACCACCTTACGATTCCTAGGGAGGGGGGAATCTTATCTTCACAAGGGAACCGCCTTATTTTCATAGGGAAACTAGAGCATGAAACCTAGGCTCTTGAAAAGGGTAGGCACACTTAACACCGCAACAAACTTGGCCTGCCTGTTTTGAATAGTGAGCTTTATCCTGAACCTCAAACCCTTCCAATATTTTGTTGTTTTATTTGCAATTTATTATTCAATCTTCTTGGGCGATAGACCCAAAATACCAAACTTATAGCCAGAGATGAATCAACTCCCACTTCGCCACTTCACCCCATGTAACCCTCACGTACACCTCCACCACTTGGGAAAGATCGAGCTTGGGAGACATGGTTGTCAAATTTCCAAAGCAATCGATTATCCTGCTACTTCCCTCTCCCTTATCCCCAAATCTGAGTTAATAAAAGTGAAAATGACTTAATTTGACAAGCGACATGTAGCTAAAATTTTTTTTTTCCAATTTTTCTTCCTATTGTCTAAATTCAACACAATTACATTTAGATTTTTTTTTCGTATTGTCTTGATTCAAGATGATGATTAAAACATTAGCACGCGATTTTAAGAGGAAATTAAAAATTTGGCCTAATTAAACGTCTTAAAATAATCCATTATGTAAAAAAAAGGGATGAATATTATTGTAACGCCCATTTGGTACCTTGTTGTTTTGTGTATGGAATACACTAACACATAACAAGTAAACATTTTCCTAGATTCCAAGTCATGAGGATTTATGCAAGGTACCACATATTATATGTTTGTACATATGTAGTAAATTGTAGGATATAGTAAAGTTTCTAGTGAGACATATGTAGCTCTCATAGCCTAATTTTGTTTCCCCAAGCTATGAAGGCACTATGCACATATGATGTAAGCTCAAAAGGTGAGCTAATAAAATAAAGATAATGGATTTCAATAGAATGTGGGGGCTATGATATGAAAAGTGGCCTGGAGAAAATGGAAGATGATCTAGGTGGATATTGGTGGCCACCTATTCCACTTGTGGCCCCACCATTATTTCTTTCAGTTTTTCAGTTTCCTTAATTGCAGCACAACTTACTATTTTTAGCATTTTTTCAGGTCATGAACCTTTGGAGCTATTTTGAGGCCCTAAATGATGTTTTTTGGGAAAACCGGGAGCAACATGGGTTCATGGACTAATGTTTCTCCCTCAAAAGTTGCATTTCTCGGATAGATATTTCTAACGAGGTATGGTCTGTGTAAAACAGAGATCGTATGCCAAAGTTACGTCCCTGGGAATTTGATGTACCAATTTACCCAAACAGGGCCCATTGTTTTGGCGCTTCATCTCCTAGGGTTAGGTTTTTGGATGTTTAGGGTTTTCCATTGTTTCTCAATAACAAATAGGCTCTCGAGCCTCATTGTAACACAGTTTAGAGGCCTTTAGCAACCACATCTATTCTCAGAGATAAGCTACCAGCACCCTAGATAGTTTATTTCCATTATGTATGTAAACCACTTCTAGTTCGTTGATATTAATGAAATGAAGTATTATTTCCACTGAATCTTTGTATTGATGGTTATATGTGTATTATGTTGTGTTCATGCATAAATCTGGATCAGTGATATCAGAGCGGTTTTCTCTTTCTCTATCCTTCTTTGCATGTCCCCAACGAGGTTGGGGTATAAGGAGTTAGGGCTCGATCTGGTGAAACCTTTTCAAGAACAACCTTGCAAACCCTAACGGCCGCCCATGGGGGACCAAAAGAAAGATGAGGGAGTAAGAGATAATATCAAAATATTGCTCGAGGAGGCCCTCAATAAAAAAAGGAAAGCGATGATGGATAAATTTTCCCAAATCCTTCAACGACTCCCCATCGGCAGCGCATCTGCATACGGCAGCCACTCTGGAGGCGCAAATCCTTTCAAGGTACAAGAAAAATTTGACATTCCCATATTTGAGGGTCAAATATATGTATACACCATAGATATATGGTTGAATATATTAGAAGGATATTTCTCTGTTCATGACTTTTCCGACAGGGAGAAGATTATTTTTTCACTCCTCAAAGTTACCCCCCATGTCAAGGACTGGTGGGAAACCTACTATGAGAAAAAGGATGAGGGGGAACCCTCTCGATTTCTCAGTCATACCCACTCGGAATTCTTACCAAGACACCATCAAGGAACAATATTAGTCTGTGGGGAGCTATGAGGATAAGTACATACAATGGACTACGCTGTGGTAACAAAGGGATCAAGATGTGCATGAGCTGGCGAATCTGTTCCATACCCTGCGCACAAAGTTGGGTATCAAATATTCGGAGAAACATTTGGTTCTGAAGTACCGAAGTTTTCTGCACATATACATTTAGGAGGAAATACAGTTCCTCGTTGTCTCCTCGCTTGGTACGACATACGGGTATGCTACCAAGATTGAGAAAAAATGCAAATAGAAGAAACGAGACTTTGGATCTATGAATCAAAAGCAAGGGAAAGGTGCCCCCAAACCACTGAACAAAGGACAAAGTCAAGGCATGGCATCCCAAGACAACTTTTTGAAGCCACAAGCAAAGAAAACACCATGAAGACGAAGAAGGACACGGGAAAGTGGTGTGTGTTCCATATGAGCTCCACTCATAACACAAGTGAGTGCCGGGCCAAGAAGTCACTTGTAGCTGAGATGAGGGCTTCTAAAT
This sequence comes from Pinus albicaulis, assembly GCA_034641835.2. Lineage (NCBI taxonomy): Eukaryota > Viridiplantae > Streptophyta > Pinopsida > Pinales > Pinaceae > Pinus > Pinus albicaulis. The sequence continues at coordinate 577,418,658 of CM076579.1, read as the reverse complement.
CAGATGCATGCTCCAAATATGAATCCAAACCCAGCAAGGGGAATGAAAAAGGGAAGCAAATTATTGATGTGATGCCCAACATTGTCGTTGCTACTGCAAAGCTCCAGAAGAAGGAACCAAAAGATCCATAGGAGGAGGAGCATCTCTTCCACTCCCATATGTGGGTAAAGGGTTCCCCACTATAGTTCATTGTTGACAGTGGGAGCCAAAAGATCCTCATTTCAGTAGAGGTTGTGTAGTGGTTGGGCTTGCTTACCACAGCACACGCACAGTCATACACCATCAGGTGGCTTCACCAAGGAAGAGATATCCACATCAACCAGAAATGTCGCCTCCCCTACATCATCAAGCCCTTCATGGATGAGGTATTATGTGACATTTCTCTTCTTGATGTTTGTGATGTATTGTTAGGCCAACCATACTTGTGGAAGAGATATTTTGTGTATGATTCTTGGCCTCATAATGTTATTGTTACTTTGGGAAATAATTTGTATAGGATACTAGAGGTACCACTGCCTGTCGCGATCTCTTTGGTTACTGCAAAACAATGAAGTAAGCTCATTTACAAAACTAGGAAAATTGTTATCTTGATGATCCGCCCCTAAGGAAAGAAGAATATTGTGGCCACAACCTCCATACAGGGCTCCTCCGCATGACAACAACAAATGGACAAGGTCGTGGAGGAGTACAGGAACATCTTCACCTCACCATTAGGGGTGTCTACACTATCATGTCAAGCACCCCATTGATCTCACCCCAGGTGTGTCGTTTCCCAATGGACTGATCTATCGGCACTCTATTCTGGAGAATGATGAAATCAAGAGGAAGATTCAAGAGTTGCTGCATAAAGGTCACATCCGGCCGAGTTCATCGCCCTATGGAAGCTAGATTGTGTTGGTGTAGATGAAGGATGGGACTTGGAGACTCTGTATTGACTATCGGGCACTGAACAATACCACTGTCCAGATTAGGTACCCGATCCCACGTATTGATGACCTTCTGGACCAACTCAAAGGGGAAAAATATTTCAGCAAGATTGACTTGAAGTTCGGGTATCACTAGGTACCATTCGAACCCTCTGATGCGTGGAAGACTGCCTTCAAAGCCAAGGAGGGCCTTTTTGAATGGTTGGTCATGACTTTTGCGTTGATGAATGCTCCTACAACCATCATGAGGCTAATGGACAAAAACTTGAGGTCATTCACCAACTCATTAGTAGTAGTGTACTTGGATGACATCCTAATCTTCAACCAGACTTGGGAAGAGCACCTCTACCATATCCGACAGGTCCTCCAAACACTGTGGCAACATAAGTTGTGTGCCAATTTGGAGAAGTGCACTTTTTTGCATGACCCAGGTTCAGTATCTGGGATAAATTTTTGATGAATGGGGGGTTCATGTGGATCCAACCAAGATCCAAGTGTTGAGATTGCAACAAGATGATGAGCTTAGTGGAAAGAAGTTGTCTTCACTAAGTGGGCCCGCATGCTATTTTTTGCGCAAAGTATATTTTTAGACTATGTCTATTTTTAGATATATGGATCATGTTCTATGAGTTGCAGGATGCTATTTGTGGATGGCTGGTCAAGTCAGAAAAAATATATGGACTTCTATTTTTAGACATACTGGGCAGAATCTATTTTTAGATTGCCAGTCTAAAAATAGATATATCGAATATTATTAGCTCTTAATAATATTTGGACTATAAACATTATCTTATTCTCTTGGAGCACTTCAGTTAAGTGCACAGATGTGGCACAGGAGCTGACAGAAGGAATTACGCTATTCATGAGGGTTATGTGGAGCTATTGCATGGATACTTCAGTTAGAACTCATGTGACAGAGTTTGGTGGAGTTGATTGAGGAAGTTAGTGGAGTTGTATTCAGTTTAACTAATCTAAACATAGTTGAGCTATTTGTATTCAGTTTAACTAATTGATACAATTAGTGAGAGTTGTGTGAATTAATTATTAATTAATTCACTAATTAAATACTCATTAATCAACTAAAGAATGCATCAGTTAACTTCAGTGCATGGACAGTTTCAGTGGAGACCAGTGCAGAAATAGGTGAAAGAGCAGGTTAACTATCAGTTGTGACTATACTGTTGCTATTTGCAACACACAGTAATTGGAGAAGCCCATGAGGATTGCGCAGTACAAGCCAGGTGGTTCAAGTTATTTATTGAGCCATCCCATAGCATTGATTATGCAATAGAGGCTGGCTATCAAGTGGCAAAACATTGGAGCATGTGTTTTGCTATATCTAGCTTGATAGTGTGTAGCAATTCGAGGGTGTGCTGAGAGCTTGTGAGGAGCTTTATACTATGATTGTTACATGATCTCCATGACATATAATATACAGATAGTTGGGGTTTTTAGCTTTAATCTTTCCCATTAAATATTGTGTTCATATGTGTGATTGTTTGTGGTTTTAATGTGTGCATGCAATTGATTTTATTTCCGCATGTAATGATCAATGGTAGAAGAGATTCTGTATTATGCATGAAGCTAAAATAGTGTGTGATCAGGAGAATCTCGGTGAATAATATATCAGTTATTCAAATTTCTACATGGTATCAGAGGGATATTGATCATTGGAGCAATTGCAAAACATTGAAGCGGTTGAGTTTTGTGCTGGTGGAATTCGAATTTGTAACAGTGATTTCTTGGTGTCGAAGTTGAGATGTCTTTCAACGGATTGCGATTGGAGTATGCCCTTGAGGGCAGCTCAAATTATATTTCATGGAAGGACAGGATGGAGGCGGTGTTGGATGACAATGGGTTGAAGGAGTTCATAGATGCAGAAATTCCAAAGCCTACTTCTAGTGATGCTGCCGTACTTGACGCATGGAAAAAGAAGACAGCAAAGTGTCGAAGGATTATGTTGGAAGGTGTGAAGGATCACATAGTGTCCAGCCTTCATGGTAAGGCTTCTCCATTCTTGATGTGGAAAGCTTTGACAGATTTATTTCAAAGCAAGAGCGACTAGAGGAAGTTGGTGCTCAAGGACAAACTCAGGAACATAAAAATAGAGAAAGGCGACAGTATGCCCAAGTACCTCACGAAGTTAATCCAATGCAGGGATGAGCTAGGAAGTGTGGGGGTTAATGTTGATGATGAGGACTTGGTGAGCTTGGCTCTCCTTGGGCTTCCGAATATTTGGCATTCCTATCAGGACTCTGTCAATGGTCGGGAGAAATTGCCAGGATGGGAGCGACTTTGGTTGGATCTTGTGCAAGAGGAGATAAGGCGGAGTACCAGGGATGAATCTTCATCAAATAACTCTAATGAAGAGAATTTTTCTTTGGCTTCCAAAGCAAATAAGGGGAAGAGCAAGAAAGCTTCTCAATCTGGTGTGAAAGGCAAGAAGCAGGACATGTCCAAGGTGAAGTGCTTTCACTGTCACCAACACGGACATTACGCCACTAATTGTCCACAGAAGAAGAAAAATAATCAGGCTGCTGGATCTGCAGTTGGAGAGGCCTTAGCCTCACATTTTGAGCTAGATTTTTCGTTGATCGCATGCTTGGTCTCAAGCGTGATGGGTTCAGTGTGGTTTCTTGATAGTGGTGCGTCTTTTCACATGACAGGAGATCGAGATTTGTTTACTAATCTGGATGAGAAAGATCTTGGAGTGCACATCAAGATGGGTGATGATGGTAGATACAGTGCGACCGGCATCGGTACCATTTCCTTTGAGAGGAAGTCTGGTAAACCCTTCGTATTGAAGGAAGTGATGCATGTTCCAGGATTAAAGAAGAATCTTATATTTGTGGCGATGTTAGAAGACAAGGGATATGATGTTGTCTTTAGCAAGGGAAAGGCTCTCCTGCGTAGTAAGGCAACTGGTGAGACCTGGAGGATAGGGGTTCAAGTTAAGAGACTTTATCAATTGCAGGCAGATGGTTTTGCAGCAATGGCAGGCAAGGCAGAAGGAGTGGTGAGCCGGGATTATGGCAAGTTTTGGCACCGGAGATTGGGCCACCTTCACCATGGAGCTTTGAAGATACTGCAGCAGATTTCTACTGGGCTTCCTAAGGGTACTCTTGCGCAGTCAGATCAGTGCAAGGGATGTACCTTGGGAAAATTTTTCAAAGTCACCTTTCACGAGAAGGATAGTCATGCCACGACGATCCTTGAGAGAATTCACACAGACGTGTGTGGACCTTTCTCAGTAGCTTCGACAGCAAAGCACAGGTCCTATGTGATATTTGTTGATGATTTTTCTCGTAAGTGATGGATCTTCTTCATGCAGAAGAAGAGCGAGACATTCTCAAAGTTCTGTGAGTTCAAGGCACTGGTTGAGAAATAATCGGGGAAGCAGGTGAAGGCTCTTAGGAGCGACAATGGTGGTGAATTCATCTCTAGCGAATTCAAGGACTTTTGCAGCGAAGAAGGAATTCGAAGAGAGCTCATAGCACCTCATAACCCACAGCAGAATGGGGTTGCTGAGCGGAAGAACAGAATGATCGTGGGTGCTACATGGATGATGTTGCATGATCAGGGCCTTCCCATACACTTGTGGGCTGAGGCATGCAATACTGCAGTATATGTGTAGAACCGTTGTCCTCACAGGATACTTGGCATGAGTACACCCGAGGAGGCGTTTTCTAGTAAGAAGCCTGATATTTCCCATTTGAGGATTTTTGGTTCACCTGTTTACATTCATGTGACGAAGGATGCCAGGAAGAAGCTGGAGCCGACTGCGGAGGTTGGGATATTTGTGGGGTACACTGATACGCCCCACAAATATCGTGTGTATTTTCCAGACAGTCGCAAGACTGTTGTGCGACGGGATATCAAATTTTAGGAGGAGAAAGCCATGAAGTGTTCGCTTGAGAGGGAGCCACACTTGCATGCAGATGAGGAGCTATTAGTTCCTAAGGATGAGCCTCGGGATGTGGATCAGCCACAAGAGGAGGTTCATGGAGTGGAAGAAACCACTCATGCAGCGCCAACCATCAGAGGGTGGAAGCGCACTACAGAAGCTGAGCGACTGGCTCAAGATGCAGAGAAGGTTGTAGGAGCACCTACATCACAACACAGACAGAGACAGTCACCTGACCGGTATACTAGATACATGGCTCTTATGAGCAAGTGTATCGTGACAGAGCCATCCTCTTTCGAGGAAGCTGTGGAGGACCCCGCATGGGTAGATGCCATGGTGGAAGAGTATGATTCGATTGTCAAAAACAGTGCATGGGAGATTGTCCCGAGGCCGGAGGGGAAATCAGTGGTGGGTTCGAGATGGATCTACAAAGTGAAGCAGGCAGCTGACGGGAGTGTGGAGAAGTACAAGGCAAGATTTGTTGCTTGAGGCTTTTCACAGATTGAGGGGATCGATTATGAGGAGACCTTTGCACCTGTCGCAAGGTATTCTTCCATACGGACAATTCTTGCTCTCTCAGCGCAGATGGGGTGGCACATTCATCAGATGGATGTGAAGACTACGTTCCTCAACGGAGTCATTGAGGAGGAGGTGTACATAGAGCAGCTCGAAGGTTTCGAGATCTTCAGCAGTGAGTCGCATGTGTGCAGGCTCAAGAGAGCGTTGTATGGGTTGAAACAAGCACCTCGTGCTTGGTACACATGGATAGACAGTTATTTCACCGGACTTGGATTCTCCAAGACTGAGGCGGATCCTAAACTATACCAGATTGTGGTCGAGGGTAAGTTGCTGATCATTGTACTTTATGTATATGATTTGATTTTGACAGGTGATGAGTTGTTGATACTCTCATGCAAGGATGATCTTGCAAAAGAGTTTGAGATGAAGGACTTGGGCCTCCTTCATTATTTCCTGGGATTGGAAATTTGGCAGCGCAGTGATGGACTGTTTGTTTCTCAGGGTAAGTATGCCCAGGAGATATTGGAGAAGTTCAACATGCATGGCTGCAAGCCTGTTGATACTCCTCTTCCTGGAGGTTGGAGGAAGGAGGATGCTACTTCAGCGGAGGTAGTGGATGCCACTGTTTATCGACAGTTGGTGGGGTCGCTTATGTATCTGGTCAATACACAACCCGACATATGCTATGCAGTTAACCAGCTTTCACAAGCTATGGTTAAGCCTACCAAGCTCTTTTGGAAGGCGAGGAAGCATGTATTGAGATATCTCAGAGGCACATTGGGATATGGATTGTGGTACAGACAGTCGGATGAGGTGAAGCTGTGTGGCTTCACGGATGCAGATTGGGCAGGGAGCCCAACGGATAGAAAGAGCACATCTAGAGGTATTTTCAATATCGGGTCGACAGCAGTTTCTTGGTACAGCAGGAAGCAGAGATCCGTGGCACTCAGTTTAGCAAAGGCCGAGTATATGGCAGCGAGTTTGGTTGCATGCGAGGCTATATGGATGAGGAAGATCCTGGTCGGGTTGTTCGGTTCACACTTAGATCCTACTGTGATTTATTGTGATAATCAGAGTTGCATCAAACTCTCAGTTAATCTAGTATTTCATGATAGATCTAAACACATTGACATTCGGTATCATCATATCAGATATTGTGTGCAGCGGAAGATCATGTTACTTTCATACATTCCCACGGAGGATCAGGATGCTGATATCTTGATGAAGGCGCTCACCAGGAGCAAATTCGAATACCACAGGGGCAGGATCGGAGTGGCAGATAATCCCTATCTTGTTGAGAGGGAGTGTTGAGATTGCAACAAGATGATGAGCTTAGTGGAAAGAAGTCGCCTTCACTAAGTGGGCCCGCAGGCTATTTTTGGCGCAAGTATATTTTTAGACTATGTCTATTTTTAGACATGTCGATCATATTCTATGAGTTGCAGGATGCTATTTGTGGATGGTTGGTCAAGTTGGAAAAATACATGGACTTCTATTTTTAGACATATTGGGCGGAATCTATTTTTAGATTGCCAGTCTAAAAATAGATATGTCAAATATTATTAGCTCTTAATAATATTTGGACTCTAAACATTATCTTATTCTCTTCGAGCACTTCAGTTAAGTGCACAGATGTGGCACAGGAGCTGACAGAAGGAATTACGCTATTCCTGAGGGTTAAGTGGAGCTATTGCATGGATACTTCAGTTAGAACTCATGTGACAGATTTTGGTGGAGTTGATTGAGGAAGTTAGTGGAGTTGTATTCAGTTTAACTAATCTAAACATAGTTGAGCTATTTGTATTCAGTTTAACTAATTGATACAATTAGTGAGAGTGGTGTGAATTAATTGTTAATTAATTCACTAATTATAAACTCATTAATCAACTAAATAATGCATCAGTTAACTTCAATGCATGGACAGTTTCAGTGGAGACCAGTGCAGAAATAGGTGAAAGAGCAGGTTAACTATCATTTGTGACTATACTATTGCTATTTGCAACACACAGTAAATGGAGAAGCCCATGAGGATTGCGCAGTACAAGCCAGGTGGTTCAAGTTATTTATTGAGCCATCCCATAGCATTGATTATGCAATAGAGGTTGGCTATCAAGCGGAAAAACATTGGAGCATGTGTTTTGCTAGATCTAGCTTGATAGTGTGTAGCAATTCGAGGGTGTGCTGAGAGCTTGTGAGAAGCTTTGTACTATGATTGTTACATGATCTCCATGACATATAATATACAGATAGTTGGGGTTTTCAGCTTTAAGCTTTCCCATTAAATACTATGTTCATATGTGTGATTATTTGTGGTTTTAATGTGTGCATGCAATTGATTTTATTTTCGCAATTAATGATCAATGGTAGATGAGATTTTGTATTATGCATGAAGCTAAAATAGTGTTTGATCAGGAGAATCTCGGTGAATAATATATCAGTTATTCAAATTTCTACACCAAGTCATTCGGGATTGGCCAGCCCCAACCACTCTAATAGATCTTCGCAGCTTTCTGGGTCTTGCTAATTTCTACTACAGGTTCATGTTGGGATTCTCTCATACCACTTAGCCCTTGATTCAAGTTACCAAGGGAGGAGCGAAAGAAAAATTATTTTGGTCAGGATCTCAATAGAAGGCGTTTGTAGAATTGAAACATCGTCTCTGCTCTGCCTCGGTGCTCACATTAACAGACTTAGAACAACCATTTAAGATCGAGACAGATGCCTCTAACTATGTTGTTGGGGAAATTCTTACTCAACAGGGGTATCCAGTGGAATATCACAGTGATACATTGTCCGACACAGTCCGCAAGTATCCCACTTATGAAAAAGAAATGTATTCCATTGTGCAGGCTTGCCGACAATGGAAGCATTAAATTTTGGGGAAGGAAACGATCATCCACAGAGACCACCGACCCCTGCAGTTCATACAGTCACAAGGGAAGTTGAAAAATTATTTCCATCAGAAGTGGTCCACATATCTGCAATAAATTCATTTGAAAATCAAGTACAAGAAGGGCATCACCAGTAATGTTGCAGACTGGCTCAGTCAACCACCGATCATGGTGCTAACCACCGTTCTCAACTCTTGTGCGCACGAGACTTATGATTGGTTGCTTCTCTACAAGATTGACCCAAAATTCAATCATACATACAAGACACCCTTGGAGAGCACACAAGCTCCAAATTTTCACCTCCAAGATGCACTGCTATGTCACCTGGGATATATTTTCGTTCCTTCAAGAGAGCGTGCCAAGATGATTTGGGAAGCATACTATAGTCGATTCGTTGGGAATTTTGAGGTCAAGAAAACAGTGGCACTATTGCATAAGTATTTCTATTGGTTGAACCTTCGACAGGATGTCGAGAAGTACATCAGATCCTGCACTACTTGCGCCATTGCCAAATTTTCCATCAAGAAGAAAGGCCTCTATACTATGCTACCTACCCCTAGTCGACCTTGGGAATCCATATTCGTGGATTACATGTCGAGCCTTCCTTCTAAGCATGGAAACGACTGTGTTTTCGTGGTCATCGACGGATTCTCAAAGATGGCCATTATGGCAGCCTGCAAGAAGAATATCGCAGCAGAAGCCACTACTAAACTCTTCTTTGAATGAGTGTGGGTGAAATTTGGGATCCCAAAGTCTATCATCAAATTGGGACATCAGGCTCCTCAACGCATTTTGGTCCAGCCTCTGGTCAATGCTGGACACCAAGCTCACGAAGTCCGCAGCTTTCCATCCCCAAACTGATGGCCAAACAAAGGTTGTTAATAGGATGATTGTACATATTCTGTGCATGTACAATTCAAAGAATCCACGCACATGGGATGAGTGCCTTCCCTATGTACAACAGAGTTATAATCGGGCTCTCCATATCTCAACTGGCCACAACCCCTTTTAGGTGGCCTTGGGATTCCATCCACTATGTCCCATTGACGTAGCCATGCCATTTGTGGCTACTCAGGCTGATTTGGCTCATGTTCAGTCTAAAGCTGACAAATTGAACAGCTTCATTGAGCACATTCAGCACATACACCAATAGGTTCATGACATATTGGACAGAGCGAATGCTAAGTACAAGCAACGACATGATCAACATCGGGTGCCACACAACTTCTAGGTGGGTGACAAGGTGTGGCTACATTTGCAGAAGGAGCACCTCACTAGACCCCACCACAAGATTCACCTACTCCGATATGAGTCGTACACCATCACCAAGGTTGTAGGGACCAATGCCTTCGAACTCAGTATTCCACCATTTCTTGGTTTGCACCCAGTATTCAATGTGGACTACCTTCGGCCCTACTTCCCACCTCTACTGGACACCTCTAACATTGTAGAACAACTCACACCAACATAATTCAAAGGCCTATATCCACCACATCTCTTCTTAGAGATAAGCTACAAGCGCCCTAGCTAGTTTATTTCCATTATGTCTATAAACCACTTTTAGTTCTTTGATATTAATGAAATGAAGTATTATTTCCGCTGAATATTTGTATTTATGGTTATATGTGTATTATAACCATAAATACAAAGACAGGTTGAGAATTGGCTAAGTACTAGCCCGATTTTGTCTGGATTAGTGGGAGACAGTCAGGATAATGCAGCAGACTCTTGTGAGAAGAGTGCATTGTATTGTTTCATCATTCCTTGGTGAATATGCAATAGAAAATAGAGGGGTTTTGAGTGGTAAGCTTTCCCCAGGAAAATATTTGTGTTGTGTTTTAGTTTTCTTCTTTCTTTACTTATTTTGATTGGCGGTCGTGTTTCTTTTCCACAATTTATTTGTAGAAGGATTCAGTATCTTACTTTATTACATTGCATGATCGCATTTAATCCATTGGTATACACATTGTTTGTATAATTTGTACATGGTATCAGAGCAGGAATTATTTGGGCGCACGAGTTTGTAGAGAATATTTGAAAATTTTCAAAAAAAATAACATATTTGGACTCCTTGTGAAAGAATACCCAAATTGAAAAAAAAAATTGGTCGAATCAAAGCTCGGATGAGGGAGATATCATCGATTTGAAATTAACACTTTTTCTAGAAAATTTTGCGACAACGAGACAATTACAATGTGTGCGAGTCAAGAACCTCCATGCACTTGAGGTACAAGATGCACGCAAAGCTTTAAGGAGCAAAGAATAGGTTAGTGAATTGGTGGTTGAGAGGGAGCCTCTCAACATTCAGTCTCAGAAATAGTCTCATAAGGTTGTGGAGCAGCCACAATTGGAGAAGCATAGAGGAGACCGAGTGGAAGATTCCACTCAAGCAGAGACCTCCGGGAGGGGGAAATTTCAAGCCATAAGGGCAGAGGGAGTACATGCCTCTATACCTCCAGGTGTGAGGTGGGGTAATGTGCAAAATTAATCCTAAGAAGAAATTTGGGCAAGATTCATTGAGATGGTATGTCTCATGGATCGAACCTGGCTATGAGGAGCCCACAGTACAGTAGTAGCAGGAAGGATCAATTAGATTGATTCAGTCATATATCAGGAGGACAGGAATCAGAGTGATAGGTGTCAGATATTGGAGAGCATATCAGAGTTGGCAGCAGTGCAGAGTGCATGGATGCAGATGTCAACAGTGCAAAAAATCTAGTATACATGTGTAGTAGGTACCAGAAGTCAGAATAATCTGATGACAGATGAATTATATTGATTCTGTTGTTTGGAGGTTATTCATTTTTAGAAGTTTTGCATGTGTGAAAAAAACTAGAGAAGTGTTGCATGCAAGAGTTGCATGTACGAACAACACTAGAGAAGTGTTGCATGTACGAATAACACTAGAGAAGTGTTGCCTGTAAGAACATTCCAAAGGTAATGGATCGGAATAGATTGATTCCCTTCTTATTGAGAGGGAGTGTTGAAATTTTCAACAAGAAACAATGAAATTGGCATCCAGAAACAACATGAAATTACACTAGTGTGGGACCACAGGTCATGTAGTGATGGGTCATAGCGATACATTAGTGTGCAAGCCAATTTATTAAATAAATTGGAAATGTGTATAATTTAATTTTCCCTTAAGTAAATTGGAATCTTATCTCATAAACACTTGTAATAATTAATTGATTCTGATAAAGTCAATTAGCTCATGAGTTTCGAGTTGAGGGTGGTTGGTGAGGTATGCAGAGTGATTCTATTTTTTTTATTCCAAGTTGTAGTTAGTGCATTAGTTTAATGCATGAGAAATCAGCTAACTCAATTAAGTGAGTTAAAATCAATTTAACTAGTTGTAACTGATTATTGCACTAGTGAGAGCTCAAGTGAATTAAATCAGATTTAATTCACATGCAATGATATGTCAAGTGACTGATGATTTACTATTAATAGCTGCATGCGTGTCAGTTCTGATGAAGACCCACTTGAGACAAAGGTTAAAGTGAAGTTAACTATCAGTTGTATTTTTAGCGAACAACCCAGGTGTAGTTAAAACACCATATGATTTACCATGATGTTAGCATAGTCAAGGAAGGCTGAAATTCCTAAATAATAGGGATTTTATTCCACAGGGATTGTGTGAGCAAGGAAGGTTGAAGACAGGCTGAGAATTCGCTAAGTTGTGATATTCCCAAATGGGAAAAGCAAGAATATAGTGAAAAATGATGGAACAATAATAAAAATAATCATATAAAAGCAAGAGGCCAATATGGAGACCTTTCATATGTTATAATAGTAGCAAAATATGTACAATAAATGGCCCATAAGATACACAACAAGAAAGTACAAGCCTCCAATGGACAAAATACTCAAGATGAGGTGTTGTAACTATATATAAAAGCTGGAAGACCCTTATAGCGTTATTTTATTAGCTCTGCTACAGAAAATGATTATACATCAAATCTAGGGCTGACATGTGCCTCAAAAGATAGATCTATTTCAGATCTGAGCACTGTACAAGCTCCTTTGAATAACCCCTCAAGGTTTTTTAGCAAAACACCAAGTACAAGATGTAGATCTGAGCCCCAAGACTATAGATCTACTATAAAATATAGATCTGGAAAGTGTGGTTGATCTGATATGATGAATAGAATAGCTTCCTCCAATAGATCCTCTAAGTGAGAGGAAAATCCCCTTCACTAGAAAAACAGCTCTCCAAATGGTGTGCCAAACTACCCTGCAACTCCTCCTACAGAAATAACGCAAATTTGGAAGTAAAATATGTTGTATTGATGAATAACCAGTTGGCCTGATGCCAAGATCTGAAAATAAGCACAATGGCTTTCAATATTGTCCTCCCAATGGAAAGGAAGCCTCCTCTACTTAAAATGATCAATGAAATGGCCTAGATCTAGAGATCTAGTCTCCACTTGCTGCAACCTGCAAAACAACAAAACCCTCAACAGGATCAGATGAAGTTTGGCCTTAAGCCTTATAGTGGACAATGCAGTGCAAAACTCTTCCAAGAGGCCTCTCAAGGAAAGAGGTGGGATTCCCGATCAAGAACACCCTGTGCTAAACAGCACTCTATCTCAGCTAAACAAATAGAGAAAGATATATGTCTAAACAGACCATATATTCAGAAATATCAAATACAAAAACATTATCAATATGGCTGCCATCCTTTTCCTTAAATAAGATATGAGCTTGAAAACCGTAAGCCCCATCCAACAAAATCAATACATTCACACAAAGCATCTCCATCTAAAACTGTGATGTATTTCATTGATGACCACTCCTCCATGACAGCGTTGTTGATCTGGTCAAGGTTGACCAAGTCAAAGTGATCTAGTCCCTTTTCACACCAAAGGGTGCTTAATTAAGCTGCCAAGATTTATCTCTTTCATATTTGGCTTTGATTTATTCATTATTAAGGAGAATTATGGACCTCCTTTGCCATTTTATTCTTTAAATAGAGCAGCAAAACAAAATTTAATATTCCAACTAGCTCATGGCTAATTGGGAATATTGCAGTCTTCCTATAGTATCCCTTTTTAGGAACAGCTAGCAATCCATGGCTGGAAAATGCATTTTCCAGAAATGGAGGTAGCAGGATTTGATACCAAGACCTGGATCCCTTAGACCAATGTGTCTAAGACCAAAATCCAAGGGTTGGGATCAAATAAATCCTTCTAGGGTGGTGAGACAAGCTTCCCACACCTAATTCCCTTCAGAAATTGCCCAAGGAATGGGGCTGCAACAATGTATGAACATACAATGGGTTCTCAGCATTATTTTAATGAGCCATGACACATGGAGATGCAAATAGCAGCAAGAGAGTACAATGCTTTGAGGAATCACTCACTTAAGCTAGGCAAGGAAAGCCTCAATTAGACATGTACACCACATGTGACAAAACATTGTTATTTAACTATGCCCTAGCTATGACAGCGCTGTCAATGGAAGGCACTGCAACATATAATATGGAAATACAATGATAGCTCAAGAAATGAGGGGGGGCAAGCTCTCAACCCCTGAAAAAAAATAGTACAACAAGCCTTAGAAGGATTGGCTAAAATACATGTACAAAATGGGAAAATACAATAATGCCAGAGTTGCTGGGTAGTAGCAGCAACTCATAAAAAAAATAGAAAGAGATGGCTAAATATGAACTACAATATGAAATAGCCTCCTCCAATGGATCTCTAAATTGAAAGGCTGATCCCTTCACCAAAGATTTCCCCTCCAATCAATCTTGCAGTCCCTCACTGCAAATACACCATGAGAATAACGCAGTCTAGGAGAGATACTGCGTTGTAGGTGGGCTGGAAAACATTGGCCTGATGCCAAGATCTGCAAATATGCCCAATAACACTCCTCAATGATCTCCTAATGAAATGGACATCCCCTCCTCTGAAAATAAATCTCCGGAGTGGTGTGGTGGAACCCTCCCCTGCAACACCCAACAACACAGCCCAGCCACCAATGGAGAATGTGCTGTAGCTAAATGAAATGCTTTGGTCTCAAGCATGGATATGGGGAATATTGAATTAAAATCCCTCAAGATGCATCTCAATAAGGTGAAAGAATCCTAAACAAGAATTCCTCCCGGCAATTCTTGCTAAACAGCAAAGAATGCAGAATTGTCCCAATTGACAATTGAGATGAACAATACAAGCATGAGAAACAATGGTTGCCTTGCCCTCCTCTTATAAAATTGTGAGCACCCTCTCCATGGGTCCCACTGATTAGGGTTTTCATTCTCAAGGAATATTCCCTCCTCTTTCTCTGCGCTGTCCCATAATGTGCTCTCCACCTCATGCCACTGCGTTGTTTGACTTGGTCAAACTTGACCTAGTCACCCTGCAAAAGTCCCTTTTCACACATGGAGGTGTGAAATCAAACTCCAAAATTGATCCTCCTTCATGATAAGATGATTTTTATTCCCTCTAGGTAAAATGAATGGGTCTCCTTCCAATTTTATTCATCTCCTAAGTTCAAATGTCAAAAATTAATATTCCACAAAATTTTGGAATATTACAGTCCTCCCCTCTCAAAGATTGCTTGTCCTCAAGCAAGTACAAGGATAGACTGATTTATTTCCCCTTAATTTCCCTGTAGCATCCATGCATGATAAACTCCTCCAAGAAAAGGATGCCATATCATCAATCAAGTGTCCAAGTTGTCCCTCCAACATATGCAATCTAGCTTTTGGTGAACCTCCCCAAATAGCTATTATGTAGAAAAAAATATCCATGAAGGAAAAAATGGGTTGTCTAAGGGCCTCCTTGAGGCATGAGATTTGATATAAAATGGGACTCACCATCCCCATATGAATCTCCCATCCCCAAGCAATCATCCATACAACATAAGCTGCCTCCCAACATGGAAACTCATAGAAATCTCCCTCCACCTTGAGCTCCAGAAATGAAGGTGGGCTGAAAATCTGAATATGGCAAGCCTCATAGCTTGCCCCATGCTATCCTCCTCTCCAGTTATGATAATTTTAGAGTTTTTTCTGATCATGGGCTACAAAAGTATTTCCCTCAAGTGGAAAAATGAAGAGCAATCCTCCAAGGATTTCTCCTCCATCAATTGTAATCCGGCTGGCCCAAAACATTTCATCCATGATGAGTAGGACATGATCATCATAGAATCCCCCAATTACATTTTTTTTGTATGTTATACCATGTGCATCAAGGTGCAAACAATGTTTCATAGGGTTACAATGCAACCTCATCCACTGCAGCTGCAGAAAATAACATGGCAAGCATTGTACTGAAAATATCACCTCTACTACTGAAAAGTAAATAGATGAGTGAATCAGCAATAAAAAACCAAATACATGCCCATATACATACAGTGGATGGATATCATCATCAAACTCATGTTCCACCTCAAAATAAGGCAAATAGGTGGCTGTGGTGGCCATGTCTCCCCTCATGTTCCTACTAGAACATGCAATGCATAAACTATGGGGATCATCTCCCCTCAAAGACACATTCAACTCATGTATCAATTCACCAATCATGATCCCAATAATAATATGGAAAATATCAGCAAATGGAAACATGCTCCTCATCAACATAGGGGAAGTACTGATGGTTCTACATGATGCTTGATGGTACCAACAGTCTCCCAAGTAGCAATGGCGCAGTTTTTCAAACTGCCGCTTCAAAATTTTACATGAAAAAAATGTTTCTTAATAAATGGTCAAGTACATGAGTTTTCTGAACATACATGTAATGAGAAAACCTTTGCCTAAGGCCACATAAAATATGGTTGTCTCCATCATATGGTTTGGCCCAGCTTTGCTCATGGAGCAACATGAAAAATCTGCCCCTTTGAGGAGCCATGCACTGCAAAAAAATGATAAGAGTATGTAAATCAGAAAATGTAAACACAAGGCTCTTACCATAAGCTAGAAGTAATATGATAGACGGATCCATGTATGTGACTCTTCTCCCAAGTGTCAGCGATGTGAGCTCATGCAAAAAGGCTCTTGTCCATGCCAGTCTTTGTCTCTTGACATGCTCCTTGTCAAGAACACCTCTGGTGATGCTGCTATAAATATGAAGCTTCTCCCAAGATGGAAATGCCTCTCCTTTGCACTATGAGAGTGCCCTCCTCTTCTCCTACAACACCATACACCATATGAGAGCAAATCTTCTTGTGCTCTCGCCGAGATAGTTCAAGCAACCCAAGTGCTTACTGCCTCCTCATGCTCACATCATGTAACTTATGTGATGAAGGTATCATGAATGATATATATACCATACCAGCACCATGTATCCTTACTCTTTGCTACTCAATGATGTAAACATCCTGCCACCTCTTCTACTCCCATCCTCCTGGAAAAAGGGTACACCAAGTGATGGCCAAACTCCTTCAAGAGGAGCCAACGCAGCCAAGCCTCTTACTTCCCGGTATCATATATTTGCAAGTGGCTGATCAGCCTCTTGCTCCTCATCCACACCCACTCAACTCCTTTTGGATGTCTTCTCCTCTTTCCTCCATTGGTTTCCCTCTCATGAGTATCACCATTCTCCCAAGCCATACCTTCCCCTTTGCATTTCATGGAAGTTTGAAATGCAACTCCTTGGAGACCTCTTAGAAAATATCTCTCATCCATGACTATGTTGGATCCATGAGGACCCAAATGTGATGGAGGTAATATCTCCTCTCCACCCATGTTTAACAACGCTGCTAATTCCTCCAATGGTGTAGTAGTTTTTTCAACCTCCGGTTCAAAGTATTTTTCCTTGTTTATCATGAAGGTGCCATGGTTTGTTTCATCCTCCAATGGTTCACACCCCAACCTCAAGGGCTGAATGAGACTCATCAAAAGTGCATGAGGATGATGGTTCATCTCCTCCTTAAACCCCTTTCATAGTGCAGTGCAATCATGGTGCTCTAAAATAGAAAAATGTGTAGATTCTTGGACCTTTAAAGATGAATTTCCACAATATTTTAAATGATGTGCTGAAATGGAAAGTGGAACTTTACTCATGCCTTGGTGGATCTTGGGATATTCTTATGTGGCTGCAGTACTTTTCTCCTCCAATGCACTAGCTGCCTCATCCATAGATGTAGAAGGCTGCCCTCCCAAAGCTGTGACAACGTTGGTGCAATTCTCCTCTCATGGTGGAATGGCTTTCTCTTCCTTTGTCCTCTCTCCATCAAAGGTTTGGATCAACCTTTGAGAAAATTCTGCAAAAGAAATCAACCTTGAATGGACCAAGGGTTTGAACCACCAAACAAAGGCTTCATCCTCCATGTGCAGCACTGCAATCTCCACTGCTTCTTTCTCTGCCACTAGATGTAGCAAGAAAAATGCCTCTAGCTTTTTCACCCAAGCTCTAGCTGAAGTGTTCCCATCAAATGTAGAGAATAGAAACCTATTGCCTTTGATTTCTCTTTTTCCATAGGGCCTTCTCTCCTCCTTCTACTGAATAAACTGGGGGAACGATGTAGCTCCCCTGAATGCTGCAGAATGGTATTTATACTCACTCAGGTATTGATCTAGAACCTGATGATCCAAGCATCTCTCATGTTTTCTTTCTTTTTGAGAATAGGAAGTGCATGGACCTTCCGCTTCTTCTCTTTGCTTCTCCTCCTTGGGGAGGCTCTTATTTGTTCTGAAAATAGATGAGATCAAGCTCATATTCTTCATCATCTTCTTCTTCTTTCTTTCTTGGGCTTGAAGGCCACAGGCTGAGGCAAGAAAGGTGCTCTGATACCACTGTAGTATCCCTTTTCAGGAATAACTAGCAATCCATGGCTGGAAAACGCATTTTCCATAAATGGAGGCAGCAGGATTTGATACCAAGACCCAGATCCCTTAGACCAATGTGTCTAAGACCAAAATATAAGGGTTGGGATCAAAGAAATCCTTCTAGGGTTCTAAGACAAGCTTCCCACACCTAATTCCCTTCAGAAATTTCCCAAGGAATGGGGCTACAACAATGTATGAACATATAATGGATTCTCAGCGTTATTTTAATGAGCCATGACACATGAAGATGCAAATAGCTGAACAATTTATAATATCGCAGCAAGAGAGTACAATGCTTTGAGGAATCACTCACTCAAGCTAGGCAAGGAAAGCCTCAATTAGACATGTACACCACATGTGACAAAACACTGCTATATAACTATGCCCTAGCTATGACAACGCTGTCAATAGAAGGCACTGCAACATATAATATGGAAATACAATGATATATCAATGATATCTCAAGAAATGAGGGGGAGCAAGCTTTCAACACCTGAAAACAATAGTACAACAATCCTTAGAAGGATTGGCTACAATACATGTACAAAATGGGAAAATACAATAATGTCGGAGTTGTTGGGTAGCAGCAGCAACTCATCAAAAAAATAGAAAGAGATGGTTGAATATGATCTGCAATCTGAAATAGCCTCCTCCAATGGATCTCTAAAGTGAAAGGCTGATCCCTTCACCAAATATTTCCCCTCCAATCAATCTTGCAGTCCCTCACTGCAAATACACCATGAGAATAACACAGTCTAGGAGAGATATTGTGTTGTAGGTGGGCTGGAAAACATTGGCCTGATGCCAAGATCTACAAATATGCCCAAGAAAACTCCTCAATGATCTCCTAATGAAATGGAGATCCCCTCCTCTAAAAATCAATCTCCATAGTGGTGTGGTGGAACCCTCCCCTGCAACACCCAGCAACACAGCCCAACCACCAATGGAGACTACGCTGTAGCTAAATGAAATGCTTTGGCCTCAAGCCTATAAATGGGGAATAATGAAGTAAAATCCCTCAATAGGCATCTCAAGAAGGTGAAAGAATCCTAAACAGGAATTCCTCCCGAAAATTCTTGCTAAACAGCAAAGAATGCACAATTGTCTCAATTGACAATTGAGATGAACAATACAAGCATGAGAAACAATGATTGCCTTGCCCTTCTCTTATACAATTGTGAGAACCTTATCCATGGGTCCCACTCATTAGGGTTTTCCTTCTCAAGGAATCTTCCCTCCTCTTTCTCTGCGCTATCCCACAATGTGCTCTCCACCTCATGCCACTGCATTGTTTGACTTGGTCAAACTTGACCTAGTCACCCTGCAAAAGTCCCTTTTCACACATGGAGGTGTGAAATCAAAATCCAAAAGTGATCCTCCTTCATGATAAGAGGATTTTTATTCCCTCTAGTTAAAATGAATGGGTCTCCTTCCCATTTTATTCATCTCCTAAGTGTAAATGTCAAAAATTAATATTCCACAAAATTTTGGAATATTACACTTCCCTTCCCAAATGTTGCTTGTCCTCAAGAAACTGACAAGGTGAGTGCTACAACCCTTCTCCTCCTCCATTGGTGACACAAACATGTGATAATATTCCCTCATAAGCTAATTTCTCACCAATCCATCCCTCCATGAATTTCTCCTCCAAAGTTCTCATGAGATGCAAATAATCCATCCCATAAGGAGACAATAGTTCAAATGAAACAAACATGGTTTTCCCAATGTTCTCCCTGAAAAATGTAGTATAATGAACATGGAGAATCTCTCTCCCATAGGTCACATACATTCCTCCCATCCTCCCTCCAAATATTCCCATAAAAATTATAAGTACATCATCAATGTATGGGATCAAAATTAAGTACATACAAACAGAAATATGTGCATATAGAGGTGGGTCATAGTCCCACATGTGGAACCAACGCAGTAAATCTCCTGACTGCATCAAATAATGAAGTGGTGAGTGGTTTCCCCACCACTTACTTGCTGCCCAAGTCATCTCACCATGGTTGAAAGTGTGAGATATGTTTGGTGCTTTTGGAATTCACCCACAATGATACAAAATCTCCCTTTGATCTCCAAGGGAGTGGCCATGTTCATAAATTTTTGTGGGCCAAAGTTGGCCATGAAGTTTATATGGAATAATGCTCCTCCTTGGAGCTATGGCCTGCATATAAATGGTTAAATAATGCATATGTTCATCAAATAAAACATTAGGTACATAAGCATATTCTTCACCAAAATTTCTCCTCAAGCAAATGGAGTGGTGCATAGATATATTCTCTCTCATTCCAAAAGAGGAAAGAGGTGGCTGAATTAACTATTTCATAGAGTCGTGTCTTTCTTCAAACTCCAAATGGTTCATGCATCTCTGAAAATTCTGATATAGTTCCTCTTCAAAGCTCTTCCAAGTGTAGCGTCCCATGATAGTGTTGTAGGCCTTCATGGAATAAATGTGGATGAAAAAGAACTCTTCATAAGCTCTTTGTAGCAACTTCTCCTTGAGCTTGGAGGCTCTAGATAAGAATATCCTACCATGATAGTAGATGACTCCTTCTTGGACTGAATATCCCTCTTCATGTAGTTGGTCATCAAGTATCATGCATGTGAAAATATCCTTGGAATAATCCACCAACAGTTGGGATTTCCAATATGGATAAATCTCTCCTAGTGATAGCGATGATGATCTATAAAAGGAATTTCTGTCATATGATTGTTCTTCTCCATGATATCTCCCATGCCAAAGGTATATTTTGGAAGGTCATTCCTTCCATGCTTCTCCTCCCACGGTGCAGAATCTGAAATGAGAGTGGGTAATGATGATGTTGGGAGGATGTCTTCCTTCTCCTTGAGTCCACCCAAGACTCTCAGTGTTGTATCATGGCTTACTAATGCTCCCATCCCTCCTAGATATATGCTTGGAGCATCATGTTGTGAGACATCTCTCACCAAATCTAAATCAGGTGGCCTCCCAGGTGGTTTTCCACTAAATAATAGTGTCCCATGCAACAATCTCATATGCATAATAAATGGGAATGTAAGGTCCTTTCTTCCACTGCGCAAATCCATCTCTAATTTCTGTGTGTAAGTTGTATGTGAGGGATATGTGTGCATGCCTTTGATCATTTGAGTTTTTCCACTCTTTCTATCCACCCATTCCATCTACAAAGTCTCCCAATCAGTGGTGACTTTCCCCAAAGTAATCAATCATTGAACACCCAATATCACATTGGTGTCAGGTATGTCAACCACAAAGAAGTCATCAATCAATGTATATGTTCCCATGGTGACTGATAATGATAGAACATAATGCATGCATTTCATAGTTCTATCTCCTGGGACCAAAACAGAAAATCCCTCAAAAGCATAAGTGGGTATTGCCCTCCTTTGTACTAGTTGGGCATCAATAAAATTGTGGATAGCCCCACTATCAACCAAAACAGAAACCCTTTGATTCAAGATGGAACCTTGAACTCTTAAGGTCAAGTACTTAGGTACTCCTCTCAATGATGCAAGAGCCCCTCCAAAATGAGAAAATGCTCCATTCCCATCTCCTGATGGTGATGGTTCATCTCCTGAAGTGTCAGCACTGTGACCTCTTCTTGGTTCATCTTCTTCTTCCTCCTCATCATCTGAGAAGACCTCTATGTAATATGTTTTTCCAGCTACACATCTATGCCCGGGTGCCCAAGCTTCTTGGCATGTCAATCAAAGCTTCCACCTCCTCAAATATTTTCGGACATCACCATCAAGAGGTTTTTTATGTTGACTCTACTTTGAAGGAGGTGCCTTCTCTTCTTTTCCCTTTGATGGAAAAGAGGGCTTATGATAAAATGTTTCCTTTGCTTTTGCCAAGGTATCTTGAAGGTATCTAGCCCTTTCAATGACATCTTGTAGGGTAGTGGGCTTGGTAGACTTAACCAACCCATGAAGAGGTTCATCTAACCCATAAATGAACATATACACCCTTCTTGTTGCAGACAGACCAGGAACCATAACAGAAAGTCTTAGAAATTCATAAATGTAAGTTTCTGGATTACCTAATTGTTTTAGCTTTGCAAGCCCCGTGAATGGTGTTGAGTCTCAAATCTGCATCTTTCCTATACACATTTCTAGACCTTTTTCATTCACCTGAACCTTCTAAGTTGTCAATATCATTGCATATTAATTGTAAAAGAGCATCTAAAATGGTTTTTAACTATGTTTTGTGTCTGCTGTTTGATTTAGATTTTTGCTCATTTAGCTGCGGAATCTTGCCACTTTCCACAGCTGCTGCAACTTTACGAAGCCATTTTGTGAAAGTCTATGTTGCAGGTGTCTTCAGGCAAATCGAGCCACATGGGCAAGTCAGAAATGATGTGGACATGGATCGTGTCCTATTGGCTTGGGCAAATTCACCTAAGGAGGCTGTGGTCAAAGGTGGCCAAGTGGAAGTCAACCGTAGAGTCCCACGGTGACAGGACTCTGTTTCTCATCACGTGAAGATTTGTATGACCGTTTCTAATTTACGGGAGACACATCAACACCTGTACACGGCTCCATAAGCCGAATCCAACATCCACTCTTCATAAATTTACTCCTCACCGCGGCCATGATGCTGGATCTTTGGACGTGATGGTTCACGTGTCTCTATCAGCACAAACTTTAGGGAATTAGTTATATCACCTTTGTTATAAATAACGCGTTTTCATACGCATAATAGCTAGCCTCCATATAGCTCTGTAATGTAATTGCGTTGCCACTGTGCTGTAATATCATTTCTCTGTTATGACTGCATTTTAATATATAAGAAGACTCTGTTTCCAAGCGTAATTCGTATTTGAAGGCTGTTGCCTGAGGCTGGTGCAGAGGGCCCCTGCACACGCTGAGGTTTTGTGCATTACTATATAGTTTCTTGTTTTATTTCTTTAAGTTCATTGTGCCATAAGTCATTCACGTGTTTATACATTGCATATTTCATGGTATTTATGCTTCATCTCTGTTCATAATCTTTCATGCTTTACATTTTACTTATGTCCATAATCTTTCATGTTTTATGTTGTTGTTAACTGATTAGTGTTCTTGTTTCAGATTACAAATAGGCAGCCCGGGCATTTGCATATCTTTTGACTAATGACATGGAATCAATATTGTTCTGCTGCTAATTTATTTTTCTTAGTTTTTGTTTAATTCCAGTACTGCTTTGTTTATTTCAGTCTTGCACATTTGCTTCAATAGTTAGATTTAGATATATTAAATTGCTCATGTCATTTTCAGTTACCTCCGAAAACCATAGCTGGACTAATGGTGAGGGATTGAAGTATGAGTGTGTAGTTTTATATTAGTTTACTTTCTGCAAGTTAGAAATATTAAATTTCTCATGTCATTTTCAGTTACCTCCGAAAGCCATAGCTGGACTAATGGTGAGGGATTGAAGTATGAGTGTGTAGTTTGATATTAGTTTCTTTTTTTGCAAATTAGATATCAGGTTGCTCAAGTTGTTTATGGTTACCTCCGAAAGCCATAGTTGGACTAATGGTAAGGGATCAGAATATAAGTTGATGTAATTTGATTTAGATTTACTTTGTTGCAATTCTTGGATTTCTTTAAGCATAGTTTCTTTTGTATTTGGAAAGCAGCAAGGATAATGAGTTTCATGATCAATAGTCACTGTTTGTTTGACTAGAATAGTGATGCAATTTCATTTTCTTTGAAGAATTAATTTTGTCATTGTGTGTTTTAAAATTCTTTTGAGGTTTGGAAAATCATTAGAAGGACATCATTGTCTTGAATATTTGTCTCCATACTTGTCTTTTAGAATTTCATAAAAATCCAAAAACGACAAAAAGTAAGAGATAGGTTATCTTGCACATATAGTGCGCCACACTTCATTAGCTTACGAATCCCGGATTGATAAATTAATGTAGAAATTTAGGACACACTAAATTGACCAAACATTTTGGCGCCGTTGCCGGGGAAGTGTAACTAGGTAGCCAATTTCTTTAAAAAAAAACAACAAAATAATAAAAGAAGGGAAAACTTGATAACTTCTTTAAGTATGCTCTCCTCTTGCACCTAGTGTGATCTGGAGGATCAGAAAAGAGAGTTATTGGTTTAGTAATTTCTTAAGTATGCTCTCTTCTTGCACCTAGTGTGACCTGGAAGATCAGAAAGAGAATTATTAGCCCAACTTTTTTTTTTTTTTTTTTAAATGACATGCATAGAGCAAGAGATTCTAGGGGAAGGTTTATAGCTAAAGCCAAGAGTTCGATTTTCACAACTCCATCTTCTTCAAGGCATAGACCAGATTCACCACCATCTACCCCTAGCCTTAAGATTTTTGGAATTCAAGGAGCAACTGAATTAGAGGATTCTCTTATACCACCTACTAAATCCCATTTAGAAAACAAAGAGACTCTCTCTCATCCTCCCTTGATAGAAGAACTAGAGGACTTAAAGGACTCTAAAGAAACTATCATGGCAGAGGAAGTAATAGATGGAGGTAGAGGTAGAGGTAGAAGAGGAGGAAACAATGGAGACAACAATGGTGAAGGAAATAATGGTAGAAATAGGGAAGGAGACAATTTGTTTGGATTTCCTATAGTTGATGAGGAAACTCATGCAACAATGAAAAATATCTCACCATCTGTTCTCCCTAACTTTTATGGATTGCGAAGTGAGGATCCTGAAACATTTCTGTTTGAGTTTGAAGTTGTGTGCCGAACTTATGACTATATGGAAGATTCTCAAAAACTCAAACTGTTTCCTTCAACATTGAAGGGATCTGCTTTGAAATGGTTCGTGGGATTAGCCACTCAATCTATCAGGACTTGGAATGATATGAAACAAACATTTTTGGATAGATACTTGGACTATTGTATGCCCACCAATCACAAGGATGAGGTATTAAAAATGATGCAAAAAGAAGATGAAAATTTGGAAGATCTACTTGAAAGATTTCAATACAACTTAAAAAGAGAAAATATGAGCAACTTAGATGATGAAACTTTGAAATCCCTCATATTAAAAGCCATTAGAGATGAATGGATAGATATTTTAAACATGATGGGGAAAGGAGACATTTCTCAACTTCCACTTCGTGACATAACAGAACTATGTGTCCATCTCTCAATGATGAAACCTTGAAATCCCTCATATTAAAAGCCATTAGAGATGAATGGATAGATATTTTAAACATGATGGGGAAAGGAGACATTTCTCAACTTCCACTTCGTGACATAACAGAACTATGTGTCCATCTCTCAAGAGGAAAATCTAAAACGGGAAAAGGGCCTAGGGATCCTTCTCTTATTAGGGCTAACAAATCTGCAACTGGATCAGTAAGTAGGGCAGAGATTGGTAATATGCTTGATGAGTTCAAAACTGATATCTTAGGGATCCTTAGTGAACAACTAGACACCCTTAAAATCCAAAACAAGCAGAAAGCAGAAACAGATGCTTTAGCCATCTTTTGTCCGAAATGTAGGAAGAAACATGCTTTAAGGGAATGTCCCTTGGATGCAAAATTTGTAGAAACATGTATAATTTTCTCAGAGAATCATGAGATCAAGGATTGTCCTTCAATTCCTGGACTCAAAGTTGTCTTTCAAGAAGACCCAAATTCAGTAGAATCTCTCTGTTTTGTTGCAAGGAGACCTTGGCAGGGACAACAAACTCAAGGGTTTAACAACCCTATGAATTTTCAAACCCCACCAAATTGGAATCCTTAGCAACAACCTTGGCCCCAACATCAAAACTCATATCAGCCATGGGTACAAGGGATGCAAAATCCTTATGGGATATTTGCTCAATTTTATCAATATCCTCCATCTTTTCAAAATCAACAAGCTCCACAACTTCCAAACCCAAATCCACAACTTTCATTGCCATTTTCACAACAACAACCTTCTCAACAAAATCCAAATCCTCAACTCATGCTCCCATACCAACAAAATACAAATCAACTTCCAGCTCAGCCATTGCCAAATCCTAACAATAAAAATCCTCAGAATACTTACATGATAGAAGGACAACAATTTCCTACCTATATGATTGTTCCTCTCAATGATGTACAACTCAGATCTGGTAGAGTTTTAGAAAAACCTTCTATAGATGACCAAGAGCAAGATACCTCTGAGGAGGACTCTCTTGAAGCCAATAAGGGTTCTGAGGAAGTATCTCTTCAAAATTCAAACATTCAAAAAGAGAAAGAAAAGTTAACACCCACAACTCCTATAGTTGAGCAACCTGCATCTTCATCTACACCTCCTTTTCCTAAAAGACTACAAATTGACAAGGGGGTGGAAAAACAAATCTTGTTGCCTAACTATGATTTTCTAGATGAATTGAAGAATGTTTGTATCAAGATTCCCTTGCTACAAGCCATTCGAGAGATTCCTATTCTAGCAAAAACAATAAAGGAGTTGAGTTTCAGAAGACCAGGAAGGAAACTAAAAGACACAAGAAGAATCCACCTGGTAGGAAAGATTGCAGATATTATGATGGGAAAAATTACCATGCAGAAGTATGTAGATCCAGGAAGTCCAATTGTCAAGACACATATAAATGGGATATAAATTCCAAACACATTGATTGACTTAGGGGCTGCTATTAACATTATGAGTAGACAGACTATGGACCAGCTAAAACTTCCTAACCTTGTTTTTACACCTACTTTACTGCAACTTGCAGATCGATCAATTATTAAACCAGATGGTGTATTAGAAGATATTTCAGTCTCCTTAGATTCTTGGGAATATCAAGTAGATTTTATGATTTTGACTCCCAAGAGTAATCTAGGAGGGCACCCACTTATCTTAGGAAGACCTTGGCTAGCCACAGCTGATGCTTTCATTAGTTGTAGATCTGGGGATATGTACATTTCTAATGGTAATTCGACAAAGAAATTCAATTTGTATCCTCCATCAAAAGCAATCACAGAAGTAGGAGACAATGAATGGGTTGATGATGAGGACACTATACAACCTGTCTTTACCATTTCTGAAATCAGTGAGGATAGTCAAATTCTGAACACATTAGAAAATTTTGAGACATCTTCAGAATATGACCCCACACAATTTCAGTTGGAATCTGACATAGAATATTTATCATAAAGACAAATGTCTCTTTACTCTATGGAAGATTTTGGTAGTTCTACCATTGAGATTTTTCCAGGAAAAACATTGAATATCAACAAACATTTGGAAAATTCACAACAAAAAGAACTAACCAAAGTCTTGCGAAAACATTCTACTTCATTTGCATGGGAGTATACTGACATGAAAGGTATTGATCCTAAGACTTGCATCCATCATATCTATATTGAGGAAAACAGTAGACCAATCAGACAACCTCAAAGAAGGATGAATCCAAATCTTAGGGAGATAGTGAAAGAAGAGCTCCAAAAACTACTCAATGTAAACTTCATTTATCCAATTTCAGATAGCCGGTGGGTTTCTCCTTTGGTTATAGTACCTAAAAAGAATGGTAAATGGAGGGTATGCATTGATTACAGGGAATTGAACAAAGCAACTTTGAAGGATCACTTTCCTTTGCCTTTTATTGATCAGGTATTAGACACATTAGCAGGTAAAAATTACTTTTCATTTTTGGATGGTTTTAGTGGCTATAATCAAATTCAGGTAGCACCTGAAGATCAAGATAAGACCAAATTTACTTGTCCATGGGGAACTTTTGCCTACCGAGTGCTTCCTTTTGGGTTATGTAATGCACCAGCAACATTCCAAAGAGCAGTACTAGGAATTTTTTCTGATCTAATCCATGATTGTGTAGAGGTTTATATGGATGACTTTACAGTTTATGGTAATTCATTTGAAGAGGCATTAGAAAATTTGGAAAAAGTTCTTATAAGATGTAAAGAAACAAACCTTTCATTAAGCCATGAAAAATGCTTTATGATGTTTACTGAAGGGATTGTTTTGGGGCATCATATTTCAGGAGATGGGATTAAGGTTTATAGATCAAAAGTTGAAGTCATCTCCAAGTTACCTATTCCAAATTGTCAAAGAGATGTTAGAAGTTTTCTGGGATTTACTGGTTACTATAGAAGATTTATAGAAAACTTCACTAAAATAGCATCTCCAATCTTCAAATTGCTTACAAAAGACTGTGAATTTAAATGGGATCCTGATTGTCAATCAGCCTTTGAAACTTTGAAAACAAGAATATCTGAAGCACCTATCTTGAGAGGAACAAATTGGAAACTCCCTTTCCATATTTCTATAGATGCTTCAGATACAGCTCTAGGAGCTATGTTGGGTCAAAAATATTTAGTTCCTTATGCCATTTATTATACCGGTAAAAATTTGACTCCCACATAGCTGAACTATACTGTGACTGAAAAAGAGTTTTTAGCTATTGTTCATGCAATTAATAAGTTTAGACATTACATAACAGGCTATGAAACTTTTATTCATACTGACCATTCTGCAATTAGATATTTAATGAACAAACTTGTTACTAATGGCAGAGTGACAAGATGGCTCTTACTTTTACAAGAATTCAATATTACTGTGTTGGATAGACCAGGGAAACAAAATACAGTAGCTGATTTCTTGTCTAGGATTCAGAATACTAAAGAAGATTCTCCTGTAGAGGATAAGTTTCCTGATGAATACTTGTTTGCGGTAACTATTAAGACTCCTTGGTATGCAGATATTGCTAACTATTTGGTTACAGGGAAACTACCTTCACATTTATTTCCAAGTGAAAAACGAAAAATTATTCGGGAGAGTTCAAAATATTCATGGATTTCTAACGAATTGTTTAAAACAGGGCCAGATCTTGTGATCAGAAGATGTGTCAGGGAAGATGAAATGCCTGATATTCTTAAGGCATGTCATGATGAACCATGCGGCGGACACTTTGCAGACAAAAGGATGGCCTATAAAATCCTCTCTTTAGGATATTATTAGCCTTCCCTCTTCAAAGATGCAAAACAATATGTCAAAAGGTGTGACAGCTGCCAAAGAGTAGGGAAACCTACCCTTTCAAATGAAATGCCATTGCAACCACAGGTACTCATCGAACCCTTTGAAAAATGGGCTTTATATTTCATAGGACCTATTAATCCACCATCTAAGCAAAAGAAGTATATATTGGTTTGTACTGATTATGTTACTAAATGGGTAGAAGCCAAAGCATTAGTATCTGCTACTAAAAATTTAGTTGTTCATTTTCTTTATGAGGATATTTTTACTCGCTTTGGTGTTCCAAGAGAAATTGTGACAGATCAAGGAAGCCAATTCACATCCAACCTGGTGGAGAAGCTTATGGAAGAATAAAAAATCAAGCATAGAAGATCTACTCCTTACCATCCGCAAGCAAATGGTCAAGTGGAGTCTACCAACAAAGTTCTTGAAAGTATCATCACCAAAACTGTTCATCTACATAGAAGAGATTGGGCAGAAAGGCTTCCTGAAGCCTTGTGGGCCTACAGAACTACATGGAGAAATACAACAGGACATTCTTCCTATGAACTTGTTTATGGGAAGGAAGTCCTGCTCCCCATTGAGTTCCAAGTCAAGACCTTCAAGATAGCAGTTCAGTTGGGGATGGACTTATCAGAAGCCCAAAAGCATAGAATGGAGCAGTTGAATGAGCTAGATGAGATCAGACAAGAGGAAATTTTAAGAACTGATCTAGTTCAATATCAAAGAGCTAAATGGCATGAAAAGTACATCAAAGAGAAGAAGTTTCAAAAATGATATTGGGCATTGTTATTTGATTCCAAGTTTAAATATTTTCAAGGAAAATTTCAGACTCATTGGCTTGGGCCATATGAGATTGACAAGATCTTTAGCAATGGAGCGGTAAGAATCAAGACAATAGATGAGTTTCAAACTCCTCTTATTGTGAATGGCCACAGATTGAAAGTTTATCATAAGCTACTCTCAAAAGAGGAATTTGTCAAAATGTTTCAAGAAAATTCTGCAATCAGGCTGGTACAGAAGAATTCTTCTTCTCCACCAGCCTAGCTTTTGTTCTTTTCAGTTAAAAAAAAAAAAAAATTGTATAAGCCTGAAAACCAATCATTGATTGGCAGTCTTATACAGAAAATGTAGGGTGAAAATCAGGAACACCTGACACCCTATATTTTCCAAAAAAAAAAAAAATCTCTTTCATTTCACAAGTTTTGTGACCACCCACTCCATTCCATTCCACTTCATTCCACTTCATTTCACTCCATTTCATTCCATTTCACTTCATTTTATCTATTTCATTCCATTTCACCAATAAAATTCTCTTTCATGACCATTTCCATTTAGTCAATTGTCATCCGTTCATTTCCATTCACCCAAATAATAGCTGTGTCAGTTTCCGCAGCTAGAAGCAGATTCCGCAGCTACCACTCTGTTTTTCAAAAGAATGTACAGCCAGATGTTATTTCCATAATTATGAAATCAAATGCGGGTATGAGGACCAATTATGAAGACATGGGGCATTCAAGATATCAATGAGGAGCAACTAATTGAAGACCAAGGAGAAATGACAAGAATTCCAAGGTATGAGTAAAAATTTATTTCAAATGGCATTTAAAACATATTTTTATATAGTTATAAACCATAAGCTCCATTATGTGCAATGATTGTATTGACAAACTCCGTAACCACTCCATGATCTCTGTACAATCCTCCCACAATCCTTGCATTCATTCTCAAACGGTCCCATAATTAAACCTCCGATCTTCACTCAAACTCCGATACTCCACCTGTGATGATGAAACGTGGTTGATTTGACTACGGCTTCTTTCAGTCGCATGAAATCCGTAGCCGTTGTATAAACGTGCTTACATTTACTCTGCAGCCACCAAATTTTAAACACTATCGGATGTGTTATACTCCTCCTATTGTTCTATTAATCTCACAGCCGCATTTACGCCGTGCTCACGTAACCCTTCTCTGTTCCGCTTCACCCCATTTCGTTCTCTGTTACGCTACAGTCTGTATACCCATTCTCTGATATCTACCTACAGTCATCGTGCTCATTTCCGTTCATTCAGCCGTCCTACTTCCATTGAACCCTCCTCATGCAGGCAAGTTTTTAAAAGAGCAGAAAGAAGGATGGGTAAATTGTTGAGAGCAGAACCAGAGGGACCTAAATTCATGGAAGGATACCCGCAAGTCAGGGATATATTGAAGAAGGCAAAGTGGCTATGGTTTATCCAAAAGTTTAGAGGCTACCATAAAGAGGTGACAAAAGCTTTTGCAAGATATTTCAATGGCCTGGAGGTAGAGATTGGAGACCTTAAGTTTACGGTGAATGAGGCATCTATAGCATCTGCCACAGAACTTCCTCAAGAGGGTGAACATTGGTTTAAGAACAAAAGCATTAGTGATGAAGCCTGGAGAATAATTCTACATAACCCAGGTATGGACATAACTATTTTTAAAAGAGGAATTCCTGTTCATGCTTTGAAAGAGGAATGGGCTACTTTGCTGCTAGTTGTTCAAAAATTTATCACCTTTGAGGGCCGTTTTGGGTCAATGTATATGTACCATACCAGATTGCTGATGAACTTTCTAGATAACCAGACCCTCAATTTGCCATAATTTTTATTAAATAGTTTGAAGAAGATGTATGTGACTGTTCAGAAGCATTTAGGGGATGTAGAACCACATCTATATCACCATGGTCTTGTGAAAATTTTGATTGAAAAACAGTTAAAAGAGAACAAGGACACATGGGAACAATTTTTGATCAGAAATTTCTTTGAAGAACCCTAAGAAATTCCTGAAGGTAGCACATCAAGAAGGAGTAGGAGAAAAGAACAAATGATGAAACTCAAAGTACTCCTACTACTACAATTGAAAGAACTAGTAGGGAAGAGAGACTGTCAAAAAGGAAGAAGAAAGAAACCAAGGGTAAAAAGCCAATAATATCAAAAGAGAGAAAAAGTATTGAGGCTATGCATCAAACCCCTTCTTCCGAAGAATATCATCAAGTGTTATTTGAGAGACTAGTTCACCTTCAAGAACAGTCATCGATGGCCAAGAAGAAAGGGAAAGGAAAACAAAAGCAAAAAGACAGTGGTCCACAGCGTGCGAGAAGAAGTTCCAGGCTTAAGGGGAAGTTGAGGAAAACGCAAACGAAAGGACCCCATTTTATTGATTTGGGAGAAGAAACATCTGAACAATCCCCAAATGACCATAGTCCATCTCACTCTCAGTCAGACAGTGAACCTAGGTCATTTCATTCTCAGTCAGACATTGAACATAGTCCATCCCATTCTCAGCCAGACGTTGATGTGAGCCCTTCTCAGCCAGATTTTGAAGACAACTCTCCTCCACGGCATTTTGGGGACAGCCCAATAAAAACGACACCTGATATAGACCCAAAGCAGCAAGAAGTATATGATTATATAGAATCTTTAGAAAAAGCAGCTACAGGTCCCAGTACTTCGTCCACTCAGCCTCACACAACACAAGATGATCTAGTCCAATCACTGAAACAAGAAGTCTTTGAGCTAGAGCTTTTAAATAGACACATTAAAAATGAAAATGAGACATTGAAGGAACAAAGAAAATTGGACAAAATCATTCATGATAATACCATGCTACATCTAGGAATATGGCAGAAGAAGAACAAGAAATTGAAAAAGAAATGCCAGAAGTTAAGCAGAGCACTGGTTAATATCAAATTTAGATGCTTAATGAAGAAGCCCGGGATGTTAGCAGCACCAAGGAAGAAGAGGAGAGGATTGGATGTACTGGCTGAAGTGTCAAGGCATATGAACTGAAGAAGGATTATCAAAATTTTGGTTGCATGAGGACATGCAACACCTTCACAGTGGGGGTATGTTGAGTCTCAAATCTGCATCTTTTCTATACACCTTTCTAGACCTTTTTCATTCACCTGAACCTTCTAAGTTGTCAATATCATTGCATATTAATTGTAAAAGAGCATCTAAAATGGTTTTTAACTATGTTTTGTGTCTGTTGTTTGATTTAGATTTTTTCTCATTTAGCTGTGGAATCTTGCCACTTTCCGCAGCTGCTGCAACTTTCCGCAGCCATTTTGTGAAAGTCTATGTTGCAGGTGTCTTCAGGCAAATCGAGCCACATGGGCAAGTCAGAAATGATGTGGACATGGATCGTGTCCTATTGGCTCGGGCAAATTCACCTAAGGAGGTTGTGGTCATAGGTGGCCAAGTGGAAGTAAACCGTAGAGTCCCACGGTGACAGGACTCTGTTTCTCATCACGTGAAGATTTGTATGACCGTTTCTAATTTACGGGAGACACATCAACACCTGTACACGGCTCCATAAGCCGAATCCAACATCCACTCTTCATAGATTTACTCCTCACCGCGGCCATGATGTTGGATCTCTGGACGTGATGGTTCACGTGTCTTTATCAGCACAAACTTTAGGGAATTAGTTATATCATCTTTGTTATAAATAACACATTTTCATACGCATAATAGTTAGCCTCCATATAGCTCTGTAATGTAATTGCGTTGCCACTGTGCTGTAATATCATTTCTCTGTTATGACTGCATTTTAATATATAAGAAGACTCTGTTTCCAAGCGTAATTCGTATTTGAAGGCTGTTTCCAGAGGCTGGTGCAGAGGGCCCCTGCACACGCTGAGGTTTTGTGCATTACTGTATAGTTTCTTGTTTTATTTCTTTAAGTTCATTGTGCCATAAGTCATTCACGTGTTTATACATTGCATCTTTCATGATATTTATGCTTCATCTCTATTCATAATCTTTCATGCTTTACATTTTACTTCTGTCCATAATATTTCATGTTTTATGTTGTTGTTAACTGATCAGTGTTCTTGTTTCAGATTACAAATAGGCAGCCCGAGCATTTGCATATCTTTTGACTAATGACATGGAATCATTATTTTTCTGCTGCTAATTTACTTTTCTTAGTTTTTGTTTAATTCCAGTACTGCTTTGTTTATTTCAGTCTTGCACATTTGCTTCAGTAGTTAGATTTAGATATATTAAATTGCTCATGTCATTTTCAGTTACCTCCGAAAGCCATAGTTGGACTAATGGTGAGGGATTGAATTATGAGTGTGTAGTTTGATATTAGTTTACTTTCTGCAAGTTAGAAATATTAAATTGCTCATGTCATTTTCAGTTACCTCCGAAATCCATAGTTGGACTAATGGTGAGGGATTGAAGTATGAGTGTGTAGTTTGATATTAGTTTACTTTCTGCAAGTTAGAAATATTAAATTGCTCATGTCATTTTCAGTTACCTCCGAAAGCCATAGCTGGACTAATGGCGAGGGATCAGAATATAAGTTGATGTAATTTGATTTAGATTTACTTTGTTGCAATTCTTGGATTTCTTTAAGCATAGTTTCTTTTGTATTTGGACAGCAGCAAGGATAATGAGTTTCATGATCAGTAGTTCACTGTTTGTTTGACTAGAATAGTGATGCAATTTCATTTTCTTTGAAGAATTAATTTTTTCATTGGGTGTTTTAAAATTCTTTTGAAGTTTGGAAAATCATTAGAAGGACATCATTGTCTTGAATATTTGTCTCCATACTTGTCTTTTAGAATTTCATAAAAATCCAAAAACGACAAAAAGTAAGAGATAGGTTATCTTGCACATATAGTGCGCCACACTTCATCAGCTTACGAATCCCGGATTGATAAATTAATGTAGCAATTTAGGACACACTAAATTGACCAAACAAATGGTGCTTCAAGATGTTTTCTATCAAATATTTCCACCAGCCTTCTAGTCAACTTTGAATATGTAGTTACATTGGCATGACCCAATGTAGACAAGCCATGGAACCACCAGTCATGTGATTCACCCTCGAGGTGCAGCGCTGCAATCTTAATGGCCTCCATTTCTGGAAACTTTTTCAACTAAAAGTAGATTTCAAGTTTCTCTACCCATGATTTGGCAGTGCACTTGGATGACCCATCAAATTTGGGTAACAAAAATATGCCCATAGTGTGGTGTTGATCATGATTCTGAATGAATCCACCACTTCTATTGTGATGCCTTGGTATTCTATTGTCCTTGATTTGAAAAAACTCCTGAAAACTCAAGTGATCCTTGAATCTCTGAGTTTGAGACTCATACTCCATAAAATAGTCTTCAAGGAATTCTTGCTCTTGAAATTCTTGCTCTTGAAACCCTTCATTTCCCACATCCAATAATGTAGGCATTGTAGAGCACTGGGAAACTTGTGGTTGTTGCACTAGTTGATCCTTCCAGTGATGAGACATGCCAGAGCCTTCACCATGATGAAATCCTTTAGGGGATTCCTTGAATCTATCCATTCTCATCTCTTTGATCTCTCTAGAAATTTCTTGCATGGCTCTAAGACAGATCTTAGGGAACTCCTTCTCTTCATCTTCACCTCCAGATAAAGGGGTTTTACCCTTGTCTTATTTTTCATTTGTATAATCAAAATTTCTATGTCTTCTTATTTGATACATCTTCTCTCTCTCAGTAAGAGGCTCTCCTTCTTCAGATGACATATTGGCTTTTCAATATGCAAAGGTTGTGCCAAGATTATGCTATGATACCACTGTAATATTCCCAAATGGGAAAAGCAGGAATATAGTGCAAAATGTTGGAACAATAATGAAAATCATCATATAAAAGCAAGAGGCCAATATGGAGACCTTTCATATGTTATAACATCAAAAAAACATGTATAAGAAATGGTCCATAAGATACACAACAAGAAAGTAAAAGCCTTCAATGGACAAAATCCTCATGATGAGGTGCTACAACTATATATAAAAGTTGGAAGACCCTTACGGCAATATTTTATTAGCTTTGAAACAGAAAATGATTATACATCAGATATATGGCTGACATGTGCCTCAAAAGATAGATCTATTTCAGATCTGAACACTATACAAACTCCTTTAAAGAACCCCTCAAGGGTTTTCAGCAAAACACCAAGTACAAGATGTAGATCTAAGCCCCAAGACTGCAGATCTACTACAAAATACAGATCTGGAAAGTGTGGCTGATATGATATGATCAATAGAATAGCCTCCTCCAATAGATCCTCTAAGTGAAAGTCAGATCCCCTTCACTAGAAAATTAGCTCTCCAAATGGTGTGCCAAACCACCTTGCAATTGCTCCTACAGAAATAATGCAGATCTGGAAGTAAACTGCGTTGTAGGAATGAATAACCAGTTGGACTGATGCCAAGATATGAAAATAATCACAATGGCCTTCAATACTACCCTCCCGATGGAAAGGAAGCCTCCTCCACTGAAAATGAGCAATGAAATTGCCTAGATCTAGAGATCTAGTCTCCACTTGCTGCAACCTCCAAAAAAACCAAACCCTCAACAGGATCTGTGTTGTAAATGAAAGATGAAGCTTGGAATTAAGCCTGATAGTGGACAATGTAGTACAAAACTCTTCCAAGAGGCCTCTCAAGGAAAGAGGTGGGATTCCCGATCAAGAACACCATGTGCTAAACAACACTCTATCTCAGCTAAACAGAAAGAGAAAGATATATGTCTAAACAGACCATATATTTAGAAATATCAAATACCAAAACATAATCAATATGGTTTCCATCCTCTTCCTTAAATAAGATATGAGCTTGAAAACCCTAAGCCTCATCCAACAAAAGCACTACATTCACACAAAGCATCTCCATCTAAAACTGCGATGTCTTTCATTGATGGCCACTCCTCCATGACAGCGTTGTTGATCTCATCAAGGTTGACCCAGTCAAAATGATCCAGTCCCTTTTCACACCAAAGGGTGCTTAATTAAGCTACCAATATTTATCTCTTTCATATTTGGCATTGATTTATTCATTATTAAAGAGAATTATGGACCTCCTTTTCCCTTTCATTCTTTAAACAAAGCAGCAAAACAAAATTTAATATTCCAACTAGCTCATGGATAATTGGGAATATTACATAAGTACTAGCCTGATTTTTTCTGGATCAGTGTGAGACAGTCAGGATAGCGTAGCATAATCTTGTGAGAAGAGTGCATTGTATTGTTTCATGAATCCTTGGTGAATATATAATAGAAGATAGAGGGGTTTTGAGAATGATTAAGTATCTTGCTTTAGTAAATTGCATGATCAGATTGAATCCATTGGTATACACATTGTTTGTATAATTTCTACAAAAGGAAGGGGGTGAGGTCATATCCAACAATAGGGAACAACTGTATGCACTGGAAATAGAAATTTTTTTTGTCACAGTCAAATCACTTTCCTCTAAAAAATCATATATTACAAAAAACCACTGACTTACATTCAAAATAATTTAGAGCTCAAATTTCTTAAAATTTCATTCTAAATTACTTCCCTAAAGATAATGGAGCTTCAAGTCTGAAAGAGAGCCTTAAGGCTCTTCCAAATCTTGATGATATGCACAATTTTATAGAGGAGGGTAAGAAGCAGCTATTTGAAAATAGCAATAGATTTGATAATACATTTCCAGAGGAAAGCACTGGGATTTTTCAAGTCAACAGGTCAGGATATTTTGGGGAAGCAATTATGGAACAAAAGTTTTCAACCAATATTCCTATCTTGTAGCAGCCTATGTTTGTTTCCAGCCATATGATAGAATTCACATTCACCAAAGCTCAAGAATTTTATAGTTCAAATTTTGGTCATCAATCTGATAAAGATGAGGATGACCTTAATGACAAATTGTTGTTCGTTGATGCAAGAAAAATGTGTGCCTGTGAATTTACAAGTGACAAAACTCTTATTCTTTCATTGGAATAGGAAAAGCATAAATATCATGAATTTTGAATACCCTCTAGTGTATGATACTGAAGGATAGAACAAATATGGTGATGATAGTGCTTGAAATGTGTACCGAAGAGAAGAATGCAAGGAATGAGGCTTGCAAAGAAACATGAGATCTAGAAATGAATCACTCATTTTTTAGCCTAAGAAGGATCAAATTACAAGTAAATGTTATAAAGACACATATTAGGAACTACTAGCAACCCTATAGAAGTGAAATATTTTTGTTCTACTTGAAGGTAACAAAGGTTAAAAAATTATAGATAATTCTAAACTTACAAACACAATTTATGGAAAGGAGAATGATGCACCTAAAAGATAAGGATCCTTGGATAATGAAGTAACAGGTTGTTCTCTTCCCTTAAGTTTCACATCCAAGTTATGCATGTTCTCATCCATATTCTTAATCATCCATTTACCTTTCCTTCTTGTTTGGCCTTCTCAAACTACATAGAGGCATTCACACTTTCAGGAATAATCTATCCTAACCAGCCAAACCTATAATGAATGTTTTGAATTCAATAAAAATACTCATTGAAAATAAGCATGAAAAATAATTCTAATTGTATGCTAACTAGCAATGTAAAATCAATTTATTTGAAATTGCCATTTTTTTATACTTCAAAAGCTCATAGGAATCAAATTTTTTCCATGTTGAACCTAGTTCTATGCCCCTCCCTATGGTGGAAAATTTCAGTGAACTTATAGGTTTTTCCTATGTCACTCTCGTTGGGGCTAATTTTCACAAACATTATAGTTTTTTTGTCTCATCCTACAATGGCATTCAAGATATTTCAGAAGTCTGTCTATTCAGTCTGATCAAGGTTATAATAACAAAATCAATTAAATGATGACCACCAAAAAGGAAAAAGAACATGAAGAGAAAAGGTATTGGAGTGGAACCTAATGAATCTTGGAGAAAATTTGTAATCTTAGAATTCCAAAAATAACCAAAAACAACAGTCATGTCATTATTAAATCTGATTTCAAAAAGAGACATCATATGCAAAAGGAAGCGAAAAATGAATAATAGTGAAACTCTTTTGAACCCATTAGATAGTTGTAATGCAACAAACCTATAGGGTATGTGGTTGTTTTTGGTTGCTAACGCAAATATAAAATAACTAAGAGCATAAAGAGATTTGTTGATAGATTGATATTCGTAAGGAACTCCCATTGAACATATTTTTTTTCTATTCTCTCACTTTCTGCTAGTTCAACATGCCACAAATTTCTCATGGTACATTCCCCGCTAATTAATTTTTCTCCCTTTACCATTGCACAAACTACACTGTAACTCGTTACCAGAGCAAGCGACACAAACAAATCAGAACTTCCTCACTAGTTGATATTTTTATATACCAGAGCAAGCGACACAAACAAATCAGAACTTCCTCACTGGTTGATATTTTTATATAAATCAAGTAATTCTCATATGAAAAAATAAAATATTGTAATTTTCTTCGAGCGGATCTTAAGTTATTCGAATAAGTACTTCCTCTGACATAAACTATAAGATAAATTATGATAATTGCTTCAAGCAGGTTATCAGCTATTTTACAAATTTGTATTGTTCGACTCAATTAATTAGTCAATATTTTTAATCCAACAAAACTTCCCATTGAGTTGTAGCATAGGGGAAATTTTCTTATATGTTCTTCCCTGAATTTATCCTTATTTACCATTTTATGTAATAGTATGAAGTCAGCCTTCATGAAATAATGCACACATGTGAGATTGACTATTATGTTCATTAGAATGGGTAGAGAGAATGACCCTCGCACTAATTCCTGTTTGT
Source organism: Pinus albicaulis (assembly GCA_034641835.2). NCBI lineage: Eukaryota > Viridiplantae > Streptophyta > Pinopsida > Pinales > Pinaceae > Pinus > Pinus albicaulis. Next base: position 577,379,120 of record CM076579.1, on the reverse strand, counting down.
AAAACTTCCCAAACCTCATTTTTAGTGTGTACGTGTGCTTCAATAAGTTCTGGGACATGAAGGACACCTTCTTATACCTTTATTTATTTCAAGCATAATGACATACCATCAAGTCATTCTCAATTCAATATACTAAAATTGTTTCGTAGGATAAAACAGTATATATATAAAATATATCTCATATTTCTTCAGGAAACTAGAAATGAAATTAAGCACCAAGAAATGCAGAAGTTGATTTTTAATAGAATTCCCTGGCTGAGTTGGGGATGCAAGTAGATCATGAATATGATCATTGTAAACTTCCAATACTCTTACTGAGATATCATATTTAAATAATCCATTTCTCTCATTTGCTACATGAAAGAGATCCTCCAATGTTCAATAGTTTACTCCCCTATTATCATGTGTTCCCTCCATGGTAAATTTCCTCTGAATTCTAGTCTTCCCATAGGCAAAGATACACAGATTATAACCATCCAAAACCGAAACAACAACTAGTGTAGTATCGACAAAAACATCCACTGCCCATGGAAATATCTCTAATCAATGAATTTGTGTACTTATTAATAATAAATTTCAGATCCAAAAGATACTATTCTGTACATCTTACCTTTACAATCTTGATTAGTAAATACTAAAAACACAAACAAATTTTAACACCTTCTTTGAAGAACCATTAATAGGATGCTTAGTTCATTGTCTCTACTTGTATCAAATTCTCCCACTGAAGAAGCTCCTGCTGAAATTTCTCCATCGATCAGAATACTTTGATGTTTCCTGAAAAATACCAGAAATTCATGTTATCTAACCTATTAGTCCCTATGTAGTTCATAAAAATAATGCAACCAGCAAGTTGTTTGTAATCTCCAACACTTAATTGTAATTTTTTTTCCTTTATATTGTCTCTTTGTCAAACTTCTTCTTGAGGTCTTTACACTGCACAACTTAACAACTCCCTAAAAATTAATAAAATGTTAGCAATTATTTTCTCAAAAATAGAATATTTATCACACTTTCCCCAGAGATTGCACAACATTTTTCATCCCAGTAATGTCACGGATAGCACTGGCACATTCAGGTGCCTCTTCTGAAAGTGTATCATAATCTCTCTTTAGTATTTGCTACAAATTATTCGGCAAGATTATTCATAGAATATTTGATGAGGTGCAGTAAAGGAAGAAGACTCAACTTAAATTTGTATGCTACTATTATTCAATACCAAATTTATCTGAATTTTAGCCTTCAAGTCTTGAATGGATGAAGCCCAAAAACAATTATTCCTTTTCTCCCTTAATTGAGAAGTTTGGCTTTCTATAGATTGATATGTAACAAGGAAATTTTTGCCTCTGATATTTCTAATTTTTTGGCTTATCAGTAATAAGAAAAAAAAGATCAATTTGTTACACCTAAACATTCAACATGAAATGACATTTTATCGAGTTCACTCCTCAAGTTTTCATTTTGACTATTAGAGTCATTAAGGGGAATCCAAACCTTGTGACATTCATTTTTCTTCAATTCATACTCCCTAGTAAGCTATCCAATATTCCTTTCATACTCTGATATACATTTGGGAGTTTTCCTTCTAATATGCAAACCGATCAAAACGTATAGTGTTAATCCATCTCAAGAGTATTTAAAAGGAGTACAAGGATGGCACTGCCAACATATCTCAATACGTTGTGTTCCCATTTTTCGCCAGTCCTAACTATCTGGAATTGAGCATTCAAATGTCCTCCATTTTCATTTCATGTAGCCACATGAAGAATGATTTTGAGACAGTTAGCCTACCATCTGTGATTTTATTTCTAGACCGCATGATCAAATTACAATAACTGAGAATATCATATCAATTTACCCAAATGATAAAATCTATAATGGTAATAAGGGTTGGTTGGATCTCCAAAAGCAAAGGAAATAACTGAAATGTTGTTTGAGTTTTCCAAGAACTGAGAAATCAATTTTAAAAAAATCTAGCCAATTGGAGATATATTATAAATAGATTTATATTTCAATAGTGAAAATCAAGAATATAACGTGAATAGTTGCAATAAGGATTTTTTTTTTCCTGTACCCCATCTTCTTCAATTCCTAAAATAGACAAGATGTCAATGAAACTAGATACACAAGCTGCCTACAATCCTTTGCTCTCTGAAAATACACATCTACATGACCGGAATGTGAATCCTCCTAAGCAAGTGAATACGAAGCTATAGGAATATTCTCATTCCAACCAAGAGGAATGTGATCATTCCACTTTTTCCTCAACTACAAGTGAAAAATAAATCATATATTCTAAGGGAAAGTCTGCCAGTGCTCCTTCTAGAAATTTTTTCATCTTTAGATGTAATGAGAGAGCTGAGAAGAGTAAAAAAAAAAAATCACAAAACTAGAGGAAAAATTGAATGCAAAAGAAGCGGAGAAAAAACAATTGCAAGATAAACCAAAGGAGATGCAAGAAGCTGAGATAAATATGCTTAGGAAAAGTTTGAAATTTAGAGCATCACCCATGCCATCATTATAAAATAAAGCATCTCCATTGAAGGTTGAGTTGAAGAAGATACCTCTTACCCACCAAAAATCCCCCAAGTTAGGGCGGATAAAGATATATGTTGGTGTAGAATCCGAAAGTAATCCAAATCAAGTTTGTAGAACATCGCGCTTTAATTTGGACCAGAAAACGAGAAATGGGTACATGCAGACATGAAGGCAACTATAGATAAGGACATGGCTAGAAAATAATTGTCAGGAGATCATTAAGAAAGGCATATTCCAAAAAATATTTACCGTCAAAGTCCAATGAAAGAAATTTTAGCCTCAAACAAGAAATTTCAAACAATCCAAAAGACGAACCTATTTATGAATCTACCAAGGATGGTAATTAAATCAGAAGCACCAATTCAAAAAATTATTCTGGCAGAAGTGATATGAATGGATTAACTCTGCATAAATTTGAATTTGTTGAAGATCAAAAGGAAACCAAACATTTATATGGGAATATTTGAATCAGAAGAACTGCAAATGTTAGAGACAATGAAACCTTGTTGAATTCTGAAGTTGTTGAAGAAGAACCAAATGGGATTGAACCCATTAGTACGAAGAATGAGATTGCAAAGACTATTGAAGTGAGCCTAACTTTGCAGAAGTGTGAAGTTGTTGAAGAACTGATCGAATATAAAACCTTACAAGGGAAGGATGAGATGCCAGAAACTAAGGTTTAGGGCGACATGTTGGAGGATTCAGGTTCTCTGATTGAAACTTCTGAAGGTGGTAACAACACAGCAAGCTTTGTTACAGGGTTGTTAGATGAAAATTTCTAGGTTACAAATGGATTGCATCTAGAAAGTGAATCAAAATCCCATGCTAATCTACGTCAAGGGTGGATCCAAGGTAACAAAATGGATATGAAACAAATGGACCCAAACTTTGTTTGATCATCCCAACATGGTTCAGTTGAGGAAACGAATGGGGATGGAATTAAGAATCCTAAAAAAGAAAAACTAAAAGCTATGATTCCCTACTTCAAGAATTCAAAGAGAGAGAATAGAAGAATTTCCCCTTCAAAGAAAATAAACAAAGGAAATGATAATATGATTTGAACTATGTACAGTCATGATTTGAGTTATTTTTTTCTCTTGAAAAATATTTACCTGTATTTTTGAGTGAGTGGAGGTTTTTCCTTAAATGTAGTTCTTGCAATCCTTGTCAAGGATGTCTTCGAATGGTTTCAGTTTTGATAATAAAATACTTATTAATACATTTATTTCTACTTCAATATTTATTTTTGTATTGATAAGGTTTGTAGTTGTGCGGGTTGAAAGAAAACAACAGTAATCTATTATGTGAGAGTGTGTTTATCTCTTGTTTCAAATTCCTTATGGGGAGCTGCATAATCGTAAAAAAAATTACAAAAAAAAATTGACGCACTGAGTTTGTTATGGGTTGTGTGTGTGTGTGTATATATATATATATAAGTTTGATATATATATATATATATATAAAAGTTTTAATTACACAACTTTTTTCATAGGTTCGATTACTAGGTAATTTTGATTTAATATACTTATTATATTTTATAAAAAATTGACTCTACTTCCATTACTATTATAAAAAAATACGTTTTCGTTCCTGACTTGGTACACACTGGCTAGCAAATTCCTATCAGTGATAAATTGTTAGTTCTAATGACATGGAACATTCTCCAAACTGCCTCCCAACATAAATGACTTGGAAAGTGGTTGTTTTTTAAGCATGCCCATCATGAGATAATCATTCTAACCAAGTGAAAATACTGGGGTCAATTTTCAACATGGTGTAAGAGCAAGGTCTAGAAATTTGTTGGCAATGACTAGGAGATCTAATCCAAAGTGAGGCTTGAAGAGAGGTGTTGGATCATCACAACATTAGCCCCTACATTAAATTCACATGCTCCTAAATGTCTCAAAATCCCCATGGTTCTGAAATAAAATTAATAAACCACCTTCTTCTAGTTTTCAACTTCATTAAACTTTTCAAAAACCTAAACAAACAAAGAAATAAATAACCAACAATAAAAATAATGAAAGGAATTCATTTCAATTACAAATTGAGAATTCTTCCTTCATTCTTCATAAATCTCAACCTCTCCTTCCTCGATCTCGACCTGGACATCCTTAGGATCCTTTCCATCCACCATGCAGCTGACAGAGAGCCATGTGCCCAGAATCACCTTCGTCGTCCCAAACAATTCCTTTGCCATGGACCTTGAACTCATAACCCTAGCGATTTCAATGACATTCGCCATTGAAATATTTTATTTCCACCTTGATCCTCTCTTGGTGAGGGGCATAATGCAAATCATAGGATGCTTGTTCCTTGTTTATGCTTCTAATGGCTTCGTCCGACGGACCCTACTCTTTGATACATATGCTTATGTGCTAGTTTTATTTGTTCAACCACGTGATTTATTACCAATGAAATCCATGCTGCAAGCACCACCTGACCTATCCTATGAATATGGGATAAGGAAACACAACAATAGGAAAATAAAAACAAGCAGCACAAAGACATCAAAAGGACAAGAGAATATCATCATCCAAGAAGCCCGGTTAGTAATATTGAAAGGATGGGATACCAAAGATACTTGTTATCATTATGATTCCACTTCCACCTGTCCCATGAATTCACTGGTTAAACCATAGGAAAACCACCTTATGATTCCGAGGGAGGGGGGAATATTATCTTCACTAGGGAACCACCTTATTTTCATAGGGAAATGAGACATGAAACCTAGGCTCTTGAAAAGAGTAGGCACACTCAACACCACAACAAACTTGGCCTGCCTGTTTTGAATAGTGAGCTTTATCCTAAACCTCAAACCCTTCCAATCTTTTGTTGTTTTATTTGCAATTTATTATTCAATCTTCTTGGGCGATAGACCCAAAATACCAAACTTAGAGACAGATATGAATCAAATCCCACTTCGCTACTTCAACCCATGTAACCCTCACATACACCTCCACCACTTGGGAAAGATCGAGCTTGGGAGACATGGTTGTCAAATTTCCAGAGCAATCGATTATCCTGCTACTTCCCTCTCCCTTATCCAGAAATATGAGTTAATAAAAGTGAAAATGACTTAATTTGACCAGTGGCATGTAGCTAAAAAACTGTTTTTCCAATTGTTCTTCCTATTGTCTAAATTCAACACAATTAGATTGAAGAACCTTCTCATCGAAAAAGACCGATAATTTTGAGTGTGCCAACCTAGAAAAAATCTCATATCAAATCTTGTGCTCAGAAAAACCTTCTTTCAGGCATATATGATACATTTATCCAAATACAAAGTAAATGAAGTGCACTAATACCTAAGGGCCAAGAGTCGAAGATGAGATGCAGTACTGGAGAGATGGAACCTAATACAAATTGACTAGCATGTATCATTTGGTGGAAAAAAACCTTAGTGAAGTCGAATTCTTCATATCCAGAATCAAATTCATGTTCCATTTCAAGTGAATACATGTCTCAATTCTCAAGAATTCCATATGCACGAACTTGAAGTCTCTCAATGTGACCAAAAGGATAGATTTGAAGATCGTGATTTGAATAAAGGATAATATAAAGTGAAAATTTCAAATGATTGTTTCAGACACTTTGTTTGAACAACTTCAACGAACCACATTAACCATTAACCAGGTCCTTGCTTGAAGCATTTCTAGTCACTCTGTGCATACCACAAAATTTTTACATGTGCTAAGCACCCAACATTTTGGGCTTGAAAAAAATATGGATTAATAGTGAACGAAGTTGGAGATGGTTTCACATTTCAATATATAAATTAGCTTGTGAATTAACGTATATAAAAAATTAATTCACCTTGGGAAGTGTAGGTTGATATTGTAGGATTTGCGCGAGTCTTGCATGTTGAAACATATTTTTCAGTTCTGTGCATTGTTTTAACTCTTGACGAAGGGATATTATATATTTTCTTCATACTTGTTTTTCCCTATTCGATGGCATATTCACATTTGTTCACAGAATTAAAATTCAAACAATTTGAGTGGGCCTATGGTTAACAACCTGTGCTTCCTCATAAGATGTTACAAGTTCAAATCTAGAGGGACAAAGAGACAAGGTTTATTCTTCTATGCCAGTAACATTGCAATGATATACCCAAAGGAAATGTCAACAATGAACAGAATGACAAAATAAAATATGTGTAACACAAAGAGACAAGAGAAAAAATATTGATTTTGTCTCAGCCCTTAATCAGGTGCTCAAAAATAAAAGTTGTCAGAATCGTGTGGAACCTAAACTACCACGTAGATCTCATCGTTCTGAATTCGTAGCAACTTGTTTTGCAGAAAATTGACACCGTTTGCTCCCGAAAACAAGTTCTTTTTGTTTTCCTAAACATGAAATTTTTGAAAAATGTGACAGCTGACAGTGTATTTTGGGCCAGTGGTAGGCTGACAAGTGACCTCTCGTGATTGGCTAAAAAAATTGAATTTTTTTTGGGCCTACCACAACTTGACACGTGGCAGGACCTAATTTCGATGTCGTGGGAAAATTTGGTTGGTTGGTTGGTGGCAAACCACATGCTGCCATGTGGCCCAACCAGAGGCTGCCACATGGTAGCACAGGTGATGCAGGAGCATTAGCACTCAAATTAAATTTAATTGTTTTATTAGCCCAAGGAGGGGTCAAGTTGTAAATATTGTAATATTCTCTTGTAACATATTTAAATTCCTAGAAAACATAGATAGGGGATATTCTAGTGACTTATGTAAACATATCCATAGAAAAAAGGGATATTAGAGAGGATAATTTCTTTTTATGCTCAAGAGATTAGATTAGTAATAAATTAGAGATAGGAAGGATTTATTTTAATAGAGTTTGTTGCAAATACATAGGAGTCGATTGTGAGAGTTGGATAAGCTCTATTGTAACTATAAATTCAATTGTAAACTCGAAGGAAGGAGAGACCAATTAAAAATAATGAAAATAAGGTCAGAGAGGAGAGGCCAATTTAACAAAGAAATTAGGCCAAGGATAGAGTAGAGAGGTGAGAGCCGAGAGAGCAGAGAGGGTTCTGTAGGAAGAGTAGGCCATGCAAAGAAGCATCATACAAAGCCAAATTGTAATAGGTTTTATTGTATCTTTACATTTATTTAATTAATGAAGAGATCGAATTTCATTATTACTGTGTGATTGTTTCTTTTACGTGTTGATTGATCCGTAAGAGAACAAATCTGATTCTATGTGATATTTCGTTGTTAAATGAATTTTGATGAATGCATAAGTATTTCTGAGTGATAAAGGACTTAATGGCTGGGTAGAATCTATGTGATTGTAGTCTGGAGCAAGTGGATGTGTGTGCAAGTTGAATAAGAAACAAATCATGAATTCTAGATTCAAAGAAGTAATACAGAATGGTGTTCTATATTCTGGCTTGAGACAATGTGCAAGGTGTGCAATAGCGGATAATCATGGATCTAAGCGAAAACTAGAAGAGAAAACTCAGGAGAAGTAGTGAGTAGAGAAGATGAAATTACAAGCAACGGCATAAAACCCACGAAGAAAAATTCCAAAGGAGAGAATGAACGGTTCTGATTAAATCGCAAGGATCAACGTAAAGACCGATGGCTAAGATCACATCGCAAAGATTAAATTGTGAAAGTGCCGAAGTGCAATAAGTTTAAGAACTGCTCAATGCGATAAATATCACACATTACATGCGATATGGAATAATAGTTAACGGTGGAGTTAAAGTTGCGAAGTGATGATGAGGTAAATGTGTGAAGTGTCGATGAGGTAAAGGTGTGAAAAGGTGATATGCGATATTAATATTTGTTGATTTGCAATGAAGCCTAAGTTTGCGATATTGTGATGCGATGCGATCACATATCGCATATGATAGGAGAAGCTTGGGAAGTGCGATATGTTATAATCACCGATGTGCAACATGCTATATTCACCAATCTGCGAAGTGGCATGTTCTGTGATCGGTGAAATCATTGAATCTGCGACATTGTGATATGTTTTGGATTTGGGATGTTTTGTTTGTGATAAGGGAATCTGATTTCACAAGGAATAGTTTGAAGCCACGTCTTGAAGGGATTCATCGAGGTATGTGAATCCGTATAAATATAACATATGATATGTTATATTTGAGCTTTAAACCTGAAAACCATTTTATTAAAGCTTCTACGTGCATATATGGAGTAGCATTGACTCCAATATGGTAATGTGGGTAATTAGTGGGGTTTATTCTGCAAAACCTGCTGTCATTTGGTATCAGAACACGAAATTTATGAAGATGCAGTTTTTACTGCGTCAACAGGGCCACCAAAATTTGGTTAAGTTCCAAACTGAACTGCATGGGATTTGGACACCGAACCTCACTCCAAATAGCAGAATTCTCTAACCGTCAAGCCACCGTTAGTCCTCTTTAACTATATGAAATAAACCATATATAATTTTTACTATGGCGAAAGGTTGGGGTAAGGGGACAGAACTTAGCCCCCCTCCCCCCCCCCCCCCTTTCCCACCACCCCATAAACGTATGTCCATGACTGTTGGTCGGAACCAAGGGCACGGTGAAGGAAGACAAGGCCTCACCTATTTTTTTATTTAAATTTTTTCTTAATTCGACCATGTTAATATGGTTTTAAATTTTGGATTTATGGTGTCATTGGGAAAATTAACTGTCTGAAAATTTCACCCTAAATTTTGCTAATTTGTTGCTTGGTTATCTGAAATCAGGGAAAATTTGTAGGGTGGTTCCAAATTTTGTGGAATTTGTGGTGTGATTAGTAGCAAATCTAAGGAGGCTCATAACTTCTTCAGTTTTTTACCAATTTTGGAGTAGAAAGAGGCTAGACAGGAATTTGTGACAATTCTAGAGCTAATGGAACAAGCTTTGAAGACATTTGAGCATTGTAAATGTATGTAATCAAGATTTTGAGCATAATGATATAGGGCCAAGCCATCGGAATTTAGACCAAGGAGACGTAGCCTAGGAGGGGTGAACTCCTTCATCACTTATTTTGTTGTGGTATTTTTATGGTGTATTTGTCTGTTGGTTCTCTTATTTCAGAGTTTTAATTCATGCTTTATGTGTATAAAAACTAACATAAAAGCCCACATAAAACTCAGTTTTTAACACTTGCAATTTATAAACCCTCGAGCACATTTTCATTAAGATCTCATACAGATCAATTTTGGTATCATAGCATAGTTTTTCTTGTTGTTGTGAGGTTTCAATTGTTTGTAAGTGTATGTAGTGCTTACAAGGTTGAAGTTAAAGAGAGGAGAAGGAAATATTGTGGTTGCAAGACCTCAAGTTAGGTCAAGGACAAGGAGATCAAGTTTGCCTCAATATCCACCACAAATTCTTCCTCAAATTGTAGTTGAAGCTTCATGAAGCATGTCACATGAAGGAGGAGTTGATAATATGTCAGATGAAGAGAAGACTTTCATAAAAGCTTTCTTTGACATGACTGAAATGGTAAAATTTCTCTATGAGGAGAGAAGCACAAGGATGCAAGGTGAGAGCTCACATATTCCAAAGGGAGACAAGTCTTCAAAAGGAGAAGAAGGAGATGAAGGCAAGATTCCAAAAGGTCATGATAAACTCCATTTTTAAAGTTTGACATTAAGTTTTATTTGCCTATGTATGATGGAGAGGTAGATGTTTAAAGATTAGACAATTGAGTACGTCAGCTTGTAGTGTATTGAAGGATACAAATAATCAAGGATGATGACACAAAGATTCAAATTGCTTCACTAATATTGGAAAGTGAAGCTCTTATTTGGTGGGAAGCCAAAACTCAAGAGGACATGAAGAAACATGGTAAGGTCTTAACCTCTTGGAATTATTTTGTTGTTGCCTTAAGGAGACAATTTTATCCATTAGAATACATGAAAAAAGGAAATAATGGACTGGAAAAACTTTAGGCAAGGTAAAGGACAAAGTGTGCAAAGCTATACTCAAGACTTTAGGAGAAGAGTACTAATTTTGGGTGTAGATTTTACATCTCAAGAAACTTTTTTAAATTACATTGGATGTTTCCATAGTTACTTAAGACATATTATTCTCATGTTCAATCCTTCAAATTTAGATGAAGTATGTGTACATGCCAAACATCTAGAGGCAAGAGGGAAACATGTTCCACAGGAGACAAGTGAGGATACCTTTAAGTCTGAAGAGAAAGGAAAGGGTAAGTTCAAGGGTAAAGGTAAGAATAATTCTTCCATCAAGATGGAGAAATAAAAACTCACATGCAAACATTGTTCCAAAGATGGACATGATGAAGATCATTGCTAGAAACTTCATCCAGAGGTGAGACCAACAAGCTTAAAAACAAAGAGAAGGAGAAGAAAACTACAACAATAACACATGATTTAGGTTCTGATTCTAGAGATGAAACAAAGATCACCACAATGAGGTTGAAATGTAAGGACATTGCAAGTACTAGTTCTTCAAGTTGTCTCAATAATATTCAAGATGATGAAATAAGAATTGAACTTTTCCATGTTAGAGTTATTTCAAAGCATACCAAGATTGACACCCTATTTGATAGTGATTCACAAGCAAACCTTATTTCAAAAGACTTAGTCAAGAATTTTAATTTCAAAACCATTCCTTATCCAAAACCTTATCCTTTAGGTTGGATATGTAAGAATGAAAATTTTCAGGTGGCGAGGAAGTGCATTCTTAGATTTGTAATCACTACAAACTTTCTTAATGAAGTTGAGCTTGATGTTGTTCTGCTTGATATTTTTGGTATTGTTTTGGGTAGCCCATATCTTTATGATAGGAGAGCAATATTTCATTGCCATTATAATAAGTATCACTTGTTCAAGAATGGGATTGATTACATTGTTAGAGCGCATTAAAAAGATGAATTTGTCTCTTATGCATGCTGGAAAAATGAAGAGAATTGTGAATGCTTGTCAAAATTTTGCTTTGTTAATGTTCAAGCATGAATATGTTGCAAATGAGGCATTTCAAGGAGATGCATCAAATGAAAATTATGAATTCATTGAGGTTGCTAATGGTTGTGATAAGATTTTTTAGGAGTCTAACATGTTGTCTCCAAAAAGAGGTCAACAAGATGAGAAAAAATTACAGCAACATGCATCATTGTTGAACAGTGATGTGAACAAGATGCCAGTGCAAGAGTGTGCAAAGGTTAAAGAGAACGCCCCAAAGAAATTTGACAAAGAGGGCATTGGGTTAAAAAAAATTTGTGGGTTTCACAATGTTTTGTCTTTGAAATGGGATGTTTCATGGTGATGGTGGTCACATTTGGTCAAGATTCGAGCCAAGGAAAAGGAAATAATAGCTAAACATCGTCATGTCAACAATGTTCAAGGTGAGAAGAATTTAAAGTTGTTTAAGTTTCCTTTGATTAACGATTGAGGAGGGAACATGTTTGATTCTTCAAGGACAGTTTGTTGTTCTGCAAATTCTAGCAAAATGCAACAAAGTGGTATCTACAACAACAAGACATGGTTTCCAGAATCAAGGAAAAAGATTAGTTTTCATGAAAAGATCAAATTTTTGAATTCAGGAAAATTCCAGTGGATTGAGACTGGAAGGGTGATGGGGTTGTACGCTCATCTAAATTTTTAGTAATAAAATAGCTTTTGGGGTCCAAAAGCTTCGAGTGGGGAGGTGTGATCAAGTTCTCAAAAATATGCTCAAAAATTAAAGTTGTCGGAATGGTGTGGAACCTAAACGGCCGCATAGATCTCATCATTATGAATCTGGCGCAACTCATTTCATGGAAAACCAACACTGTATGCTCCCAAAAAATGAGTTCTTTTTTTTTTCCCAAACAGGGAATTTTTTCAAAAAAATGACAACTGACTGTGTATTTTGGGCCAATGGCAAGCTGCCACGTGGCCTCTCCTAATTAACTAAAAAATTCAAAAAAAAATTGGGCCTACTAGAGTTTGACATGTGGCGGGCCCTGATTGAGTTGTTGTGGGTGAATTTGGTTAGTTAGTTGGTTGCAAACCACATGCTGCCACGTGGCCGAACCGGAGGCCACCACGTGGGAGCACGGGGGCCACCAAAATTTGGTTAAGTTTCGAACTTCACCGCATGGGATTTGAACACTGAACCTCACTCTGAACAACACAACGCTCTAATCATCGAGCCATCGTTAGTCCATGTTAAACTATATGAACGAAACCATATATAACATTTAGTATGGTAGACAGTTGGGGTAAGGGGCTAGGGCTTAGCTTCCCCCCCCCCCCCCCCCCCATAAACATATGCCCATGACCGTTGGCCGAAACCAAGCGCGCGACGAGGGTAGAGACTACCTTGCCCATTTTTTAATTAATTTTTTTTTAATTTGACCATGTTAATATGGTTTTAAATTTTGGATTTATGGCGGTATTGGGCAAATGAATTGTCCAACAATTTCACCCAAAATTGCACGAATTTGTTGCTCAGTAGCTGAAATCAAGGAAAATTTGTAGGACGATTCCATATTTTTGGGGATTTGTGGTGGGATTAGCAGAAAATCTAGGGAGGCTCATAACTTCTTTAGGTTTTTACCAATTTTTTAGCAGAAAGAGGCTAGAGAGGCATTTTTGACAGTTCTGAGCTAATGGAATAGGTTTTGAAGCTATTTGAGCATCGTAAATGTATGTAATCACCATTTTGAGCATAATGATATAGGGCCAAACCATTGGAAGCTGGACCAAGGAGACGTAGCCCAAGAGGGGTGAAATCCTTCATCACTTGTTATGTTGTGGTTATTTTAATGGTCTATTTGTCTGTTGGTTTTGCTATTTTAAGATTTTCAATTCATGTTTTATGTGTATAAAAATTAACATATAAGCCCACATAAAACTTTGTTTTTAACACTTGCAATTTATAAACCATCAAGCACATTTTCATTAAGATCTCACACAAATAAATTTTGGTATCAGAGCATAGGTTTTATTATTGTTGTGAGGATTTAATTGTTTGCAAGTGTATGTAATTCTTACAAGGTTGAAGCTCAAGAGAGGAGAAGGAAATCTTGTGGTCGCAAGTCTTCAAGTTAGGTCAAGGGCAAGGAGAGCAAGTTTTCGAACATCTCCACCACATATTCTTCCTCAAATTGCAATTGAAGCTTCAACAAGCATGTCACATGAAGGAGGAGTTGATAATATGTCAGATGAAGAGAATAATTTCATACAAGCTTTATTTGACATGACTGAAATGGTGAAATTTCTCCATGAGGAGAGAAGCACAAGGATGCAATGTGAGAGCTCTAATATTCCAAAGGAAGACAAGTCTTCAAAATGAGAAGGAGATGAAAAAAAGCCTCCAAAACGTAATGGGAATGGTGATAAACCACCTTTGACACCACCATTCTCCTCTCCACCATCCTCACCACCATCCTCACCACCATCTTCACCATCATCTTCTTCCACAACAAGCCCTTCACAAGCACCTCCACATTATCCAAAATGTCATGGTAAAACTCCATTTTTAAAGCTTGACATTAAGTTTGATTTGCCTATGTATGATAGAGAGGTTCATGCTAAAATATTAGACAATTCGGTACTTCATCTTGAAGTGTATTGTAGGATACAAAGAATCAAGGATGATGACACAAAGATTCATCTTGCTTCACTAAGATTGGAAAGTGCAGCCCTTATTTAGTGGGAAGCCAAAACTCAAGAGGACATGAAGAAACATTGTAAGGTCTTAACCTCTTGGAATGATTATGTTGATGCCTTAAGGAGAAAAATTGATCCATCATACATGCAAAAGGCTATAATGGACTGGAAAAACTTTAGGCAAGGTAAAGGAAAAAGTGTGCAAATTTATACTCAAGAATTTAGGAAAAGAGCACTAATTTTGGGTACAGATTTGACATCTCAAGAAACTTTGTTAAAGTACATTGGAGGTTTGCATAGTTACCTAATAAATACTATTCTCGTGTTTAATCCTTCAAATTTAGATGAAGTATTTGTACAGGCCACACATCTAGAGGCAAGAGGGAAACATGTTTCAGAGGAAACAAATGAGTATAAATTTGAGTCTAAAGAGAAAGGAAAGGGTAACTTCAAGGGTAAAGGTAAGAATAATGCTTCTATCAATATGGAGAAAGAAAAATTCATATGCAAACATTGTTCCAAAGATGTACATGATGAATATCGTTGCTAGAAACTTCATCCACAGATGAGACCCAACAAGCTTAAAAACAAAGAAAAGGAGAAGACTTCTACAACAATAAAACGTGATTTAGGTTCTTATTCTGAAGATGAAATAAAGATCACCGCAATGGAGTTTAAAGGTAAATACATTGCAAGTAATAGTTCTTCAAGTTTTCTCAATAGTACTCAAGATCATGAAACAAGAATTAAACTTTTCCTTGTTAGAGTTATTTCAAAGCATACCAAGATTGACATCCTATTTGACAGTGGTTCACAAGAAAACCTTATTTTAGAAGACTTAGTCAAGATGTTGAATTTAGAAACCATTCATCATCCAAGACCTTATCCTTTAGTTTGGATATGTAAGAATGAAATTTGCAAGTGACGAGGAAGTGCATACTTATATTTACAATCACTGCAAATTTTCTTGATGAAGTTGAACTTGATGTTGTTCCACTGGTATTTTTTTGGGTAGCCCGTATCTTTATGATAGGAGAGAAATCTTTCATCGCCATGAGAATAAATGTCACTTGTTCAATAATGGGATTGAGTACATTGTTAGAGCGCATAGTAAAAACATGAATTTGTCTCTTATGCATGCTAGACAAATGAAGATAATTGTGAACGCTAGCCAAATTTTTGCTTTGTTAATGTTCAAGCATGAAGATGTTGTGAATGAGGCCTTTCAAGGAGATTCATAAAATGAAAATTCTGAATTCATTGAGGTTTCTAATGTTTTTGATAACATTTTTTAGGAGTCTAACATGTTGTCTCCAAAAATAGGTCAACAAGATGAGAAAAAATTGCAGCAACATGCATAATTGTTGAGCACTGATGTGAACAAGATTCCAGTGCAAGAGAGTGCAAAGGTCAAAGAGAAAGCACCAAAGAAATTTGAAAAAGAGGGCATTAGGTTCAAAATTTCTTCTTGTGGGTTTCACAATGTGTTTAATTTGAAATGGCATGATTCATGGCGATGACGATCACATTTGGTCAAGAGTCGAGCTAAGCACAAGGCAAGACAAGCTAAACAACGTCATGTCAACAGTGTTCGAGGTGAGAAGAATTCCAAGTTGTTTAAGGCTCCTTTGATTAAAAACCAAGGAGGGAACATGTTTGGTTCTTCAAGGACAGTTTTCTATTCTTCAAATTCTGGGAAATTGTAGCAAGATGGTATCTACAACAGCAAGATAGGGTCTCCAGAATCAAGGAAAAATATCAATTTTCATGAAAATTTCAAATTATTGAATTCAGGAAAATTCCAATGAATTGAGACTGGACGGGTGAGGTTGTACCCTCATCCAAATATTCAGTAATAAAATATCTTTTGGGGTCCAAAAGCTTCCAGTGGGGAGGTGTGATCAGGTGCTCAAAAATATGCTCAAAAATGGAAGTTGTTGGAATAGTGTGGAACCTAAACGACCGCATATATCTCGTCGTTTTGAATCTGGCACAACTTGTTTCACAGAAAACTGACACTGCATGCTCCTAGAAACAAGTTATGTTCGTTTTCCCAAACAGGAAATTTTTTGCAAAAAAATGCTGAGTTGATTGTGTATTTTGGGCTAGTGGCAAGATGCCACGTGGCCTCTCTTGATTGGCTAAAAATTTTGAAATATTTTTGGGCCTACCACATCTTGACATGTGGCAGACCCTGATTGAGCTGTCGTAGGTAAATTTAGTTGGTTGGTTGGTGGCCAACCACATGCTGCTACATGGCCCAACTGGGCCGCCACGTGGCAACACGGGGGCCACCAAAATTTGGTTAATTTCCAAACTGCACCGCATGGGATTTGAACACCGAACCACACTCTGAACAGCAGAACGCTCAAACCGTCGGGCCACCGTTAGTCCTTGTTAAACTGTATGAACGAAACCATATATAACGTTTAGTATGGTGGAAGGTTGGGGTAAGGGGCCAGGGCTTAGCCCCGGCCCCCCCATAAACATATGCCCATGATTTTTGGTCGGAACCAAGGGCACGACAGAGGCAGAGAGGGCCCCGCCCATTTTTTAATTAAAAAAAAATTAATTCGACCATGTTAATATGGTTTAAAAATTCAAATTTATAGCAACATTGGGAAAATTAACTGTCTGACAATTTCGCCCGAAATTGCATGAGTTTGTTGCTTGGTTAGCTAAAATCAGGGCAAATTTGTAGGACAGTTCTGGATTTTGGGGAATTTGTGATGCGATTAGCAGCAAAGCTAGGGAGGCTAATAAATTCTTCAATTTTTTACCAATTTTGGAGCAGAAAGTGGTTATACAAGCATTTTTTACAGTTGTGGAGCTAATGGAACAATATTTGAAGCCATTTGAGCACTGCAATGTATGTAATCACCATTTTGAGCATAATGATATAGGTCCAAGCCATTATAATTTTTACCAAGGAAATGTATCCCAGGAGGGGTGAACTCCTTCATCACTTGCTATGTTGTGGTTTTTTTATGGTGTATTTTCCTGGTGTTTCTTCTACTTTCAAAGTTTTAAATCATGCTTTATGTGTATTAAAATTAACATAAAATCCCAAATAAAACTTAGCTTTTAACACTTTCAATTTATAAATCCTCAAGCACATTTTCATTAAGATATTATATAGATCAACCCCAAACGAAGAAATTTTGGTTGATACTTGGAATTAGGACATTGTTTAGAGATGACAACAAGTTTCAAAACTTACACGCAATGTGTCTTTCTATCCTAACACAATAGACTGTAGAAAGCTTCCATGGTGCAAAGGAGTCATAAACCCTGCTTCTCTGTTAGTTCCCTATAATACTAGTGTAGCCCCTTATTGTTATTGTTAGTGTAGCCCCCTTATTTTTATTTTTGTATCCATGTAGTCCCCATATTGTTATTAATGTTCCTCATAGAAGCTCACTATTGTTATTGTTGTGCCCTTACATTATTATTGTTATGTAGGCTATAATTATTTTGTGATCCCTTAGACTCATATATATAGAAAGTAGGTTTTGTCATTTGAATCATCCAAGAATTGTTAATTTATGTATTTTCAAGGAGGTTTCACCTTCGAAGTGGATAATTTTTAAGTCTTAACCTATATTTTCTTCAATTTTGTGAGTTGGTTGCATAACATTTGGTAGCAAAGCTTTGGATTCTAGATTTTCTCTTCTTCAAACATGTCATCTTGGAGTTTTCACTATAACGTTTTTTCTACAAAGCTTTAGAAGCTGAAATTGAAACCATATGGAGTTGAAATATTGGTGAACCTCTTGTATAAATTTCAGATATTGGTTAGCTATATTTTCAGAGATATGATCTCAGGAAGTTAGGGTTTTTTGCAGGCTCCAGAATTTCATCTCAAATAGGTGAAAGAGGGAAAATAGTCATAACTTTCGTTTCAGGCATCAGATTTGAATTTTGTAAAACGTGAACAAAAGCGCATGGAATTTAGTTTCTTTTTTATTAATTTTAGGGCTGAATGTCGAAACAATGACACGTGGCACGTCGTACAGGTTCACTCTACTCAACTAGTCCATAATTAGGTCATTGTGGAAGATTGGGCATAACTTTACCTTGAAAAATCCAAATTAGGTATGACCTGTGGCATTGAAAATAAGACTCAGAGGGATACAGGAGAACCAAATTTCAAATTTTGGGGATCCAAAATCACAGAGATACTTCAGATTCAATATTGAGCTCCTCAAAAGCAAGATAAATGTGCATATTTTTTTTTGAATTGCATTACTTTTGTTTGAAAAATCAGTTTGAAGTGATTCCAAGGGCATATTGAAGCATTGATATCAGTATTAGTTTCTAAAATTCCTACCAAAAATCATTACACGTCCATTAAGCCCTCGGAAAGCTCTACTATGACACATCAAGAGGAATAATTGCAACATGATATATACAAATTACAAGACTAAGTGCAACAAATTTCGCTCTCGCAAAGAGTAACCAAAAACAAAATGGAAGCGAAGATAGATGGTATGGAAGCGAATATGGATGGCATAGAATCAAAAGTGGAAGGTTAAAAGGATGGTTTAAAAGCATACATGGAGGGCTTGAAGGAAGGTTTGACAAAGTTGCTACAAGAAATTATTCCTAATGGAGAAAAGGTATTATATGAAACTCATGATGAGAACAAAAAAATGTTAATCATGATTTCATAGCCTCTAATTTTGGATTGAATACCCACCATATTGCAAAGATAGATATGAGGAATTTTAATGGAAAGGATCCGGTAACATGGATACTACAAATGGAGCAATAATTTTATCTCCATAATGTGAAACACACACAAAAGGTACGCATTGGAACTTCATATTTAGAACCCAATTAGTTTGTATGGTATCTATGGATTTTTTCTCGTAAACCACTTTTCTCTTGGGCAATTTTTATGGAGGAAATGATAGCACATTATGAGGATACAAATAGCAACACCATTTTTAGCCAATTGATAAATATCAAACAAAATGGTTCAATGGAAGAGCACATTGAGGACTTTCAAAAATTGAATATAAGGGGAAATGATATTCCAAAGGAATGTAGGATTGATATATTCATAGGGACTTTAAATGATAACATCCAACATGAGGTTTTCCTTTGGGAACCTAATTCATTGGAGAAGGCATTCATGTTAGCAAGAAAAATTTTAAGCAAAATTATGGCGACAAGGAAGCCTACCACCCACAACTATAAAGATGGAAGTGTTGCTACTCCTATTCTTCAACAACCTACAAGGTTGACACCACACTAGTTGGAAGAAAAAATAGCAAAAGGGCTTTGTTACAACTGTGATAGAAAATACACTAAAGTTCATAAGTGTGTTGAGAAGAAATTATTTTACAAATATTGTGAAGAGGAGGAAGAAAAGGAACGGGAAACTTCAAAAGAAGAGGATATACACCAAGAATCGACCTTAGAGAAAGAATAAATGAACCCGACCATATATTTTAATGCATTTGCAAGAATTACCACTCCTCAAATTCTCAATATATAAGGAAATATCAAGAAGAAAAAGGTAATAGTGTTTATTGATTCAAGTAGTACCCATAATTTTATTCATTGTAAGATGGCCAAGAAATTTGAATTGCTTTCTATATCCAGCACCAGAGTGTCAAGTGATGGCTACAAATGGAGGAAGTGTAAATTTCTCTAGAAAGTGCCATAATGTCAAGCTATCCATGGGGTAATATGTATTGAATATCCCAATTTTTTCCATTCCAATGGGTGGTGTTGATGTTGTACTAGGAGTTCAATGGTTACAATCTTTGGGTGCGATAACTTTTAATTTTCAAGAACTTTTCTTGAATTTTTTTTAGGAAGGAAATGAAGTTGAATTAAGGGGTATCATAGGGAAACTAGGAAATATAATCAAATCTAATGGTATGAAAAATATTGTAAAGAAATAACAACGAGGCGTAATTTCACAATTATGCTCACTAGAGTTTCAAACATCGAAATCATCTATTTCTCTAGATTTCCAAAAAGTCTTGGAAAATCATTCCAAGGTATTTGAGACTCCAAAATGCGACCCACCTATTCGTGATCGTGATCATGCTATTCATTTGATTCCAGGAATTGTTCCTTCAAACATCAGGCCTTACAGATATACCTATAACCAAAAGAGAGAAATTGAACGTATGATTACAGAAATACTATTGGTCGGTATAATTCAACATAGTCAAAGTTCTTTATCTACTCTGGTAGTATTGGTGCACAAGAAGGATGGATCATGGCGCATGTGTCCAGATTATAGGGAGCTCAACAAGCTCATTATTAAAGATAAATTTCCAATTATTTTCATTTATGAATTATTGTATGAATTACATGGAGAAATTTACTTCACCAAGTTGGATCTCCATTCAGGATATCATCAAATTAGAATGAATACTTAAGAGATTCTGAAAACAGCATTTATAACTCATGAGGGTCATTATGAATTTTTGGTCATGCATTGTGGCCTTACCATTGCACCTTCTACATTTCAAGGGTTGATGAATTCCATTTTCAAACCCTTCCTTAGAAAATTTGTTTTAGTATTTTTTTAATAATATAATAATCTACAGTAACTCTTGGAAGGATCATGTTGAACATGTTGAAAGGGTGCTCAACCTATTAGAGGAGAAACAATTATATCAAAAAACCTCCAAATGTTTCTTTGGAGTACAGGAGGTGGAATATCTAGGTCATATTGTATCTCATGAGGGTATTAAGCTAGACCCTAAAAAAATTAAAGCCATTAATGAATGGAAAATACACACAACCATAAATAATATGTGAGGATTTATGGGGTTAACAGGGTATTATCACAAGTTTGTTAATAATTATGGGAGAATAGTAGCACCTCTAACAACATTATTGAATAAATATGTATTTTCTTGGACTCCAAAATAAAATAAGGCCTTTGAATATCTTAAAGAGGCAATGTTCCAAGCACCAGTCTTAGCTACGCCAGACTTCAAAAAAACCTTTATTGTGGAATGTGATGCCTCAGGAAATGGAGTTGGTGTTTTTTTAATGCAAGAAGGAATACCCATTCCTTTTGAAAGTCATCCAATAAAAGTAAAGTATTTAGAGAAAACTATTTATGAGAAGGAAATTTTGGCAATACTACGTGCATTAAAGAAATGGCGACCGTACCTAATGGGAAGACACTTCAAGGTAAAGTAGATCATGATAGTCTTAAATAATTTTTGGAACAAATACTATATTCAGAAGAGCAACAAAAATGGGTCACAAAGATGTTGGGTTATGACTTTAAAAGCATCTAGACAAAAAAAGGGAAGCTAAATTTTGTTGCAGATGCACTCTCAAGAAAGGATGAGGATGTGGAAGCATTTTTTTGTGCCATTTCTATTATCCAGTCAGATTGGATAACCGAAGTAGGGGAGGAATGGAATAATGACGAAGAAGTGTGGAAACTCATTAAAAAGTTGCAACAATATCCTAATACATCTAATACATTTAGCTGGAAAAATTATTCATTATGGTACAAAGATCGCTTATATCTTTGTAAGAATTCCCAACTAAAACAAAAGATTCTTTTGGAATTTCACACCTCTCCCTTAGGAGGACACTCAAGATTTTTAAAAACATACCACAAGCTCAAGAAAAAAAAATTTGGGATCACCTTAAATCTGATATTTAAAAGTTTGTGGCGGAATATTTGGTCTACCAACAAAATAAAGTTGATAAAATTAATACCTCGGGTCTGCTACAACTTTTATCAATTCCAAGTCAACGTTGGGAGGAGGTTTCAAGGAAAGAGTGTCATCATGGTGGTAGTTGATAGACTTACCAATTATGCACACCTTTGTGCATTATCTCATCGATTTAAAGCTCGTACATTTGCTACTGCATTTATGGAAACAATTCAAAATCTACATGGGAACCAAAAGATTATTGTAAGTGACAGAGATCCCATTTTCACTGGAAATTTTTGGACGGAATTATTTTCTTGTTTGGGTACTCAACTACCTCATAGCTCATCTTATCATCCTCAAACTTAATGGAAAACTGAGATAGTGAAAAAATGTTTGGAAGCATACCTTCGTTGCTTTGGATCTGATAAACAAACATGATGGGTCAAGTGGTTACCTCTGGCTGAATGGTGGTATAACACTTACTTCCATACTGCAGCAAAAATGACCCCATTTATGGAACTTTATGGATATCTCCCACTATCCATCACATCATATTTAAGAGAAAATTATAAGGTTAAAGCAGTGTAATATCACATCGAGCATCAACAAAAATTTCTCCAACACTTAAAGGATAACCTCACTTTGGCACATAATCGAATGAAACAATGGGAAGATCAACATTGCAGTGAAATAATTTTTTATGTAGGCGAATGGGTATTTTAACAACTATAACCATACAAAAAATTGTCCCTCAAGCAAGCTAAGAAGAATAATAAATTATCACCAAAGTACTATGGTCCTTACAAATTG
Source organism: Pinus albicaulis (assembly GCA_034641835.2). Lineage (NCBI taxonomy): Eukaryota > Viridiplantae > Streptophyta > Pinopsida > Pinales > Pinaceae > Pinus > Pinus albicaulis. Next base: position 577,356,552 of record CM076579.1, on the reverse strand, counting down.
TTGCAAAATATTGGTACTATGGCATACAAATTGGAGCTTCCTGCATCTTCCCGAGTGCACCCAATTTTTCATGTTTCATGCTTAAAGAAGGTTATTGACAAGCTCCCAGTTCATAAGGAAAAATCATTTTGGAAACTGAAGCAGTCACGGAAAAAATAACTCAACAACTATGAAATCCTTCAATTTCAGAGTATCTCATCAAGTGGAAGAACTTACCCATGGAAGATTCCACATGGGATGATGATAATTTTATACAGAAGCAACCATAACTACTCAAGAGTTGACAATAGCACTTTTTTGAAGGAGAGTGGCATGTTAGGTACCTATAATATTAGTGTAGCCCCTTATTTTTATTGTTAGTGTAGCCCCCTTATTTTTATTATTTTGCCCATGTAGTCCCCGTATTTTTATTAATGTGCCCCATAGAAGCCCACTATTGTTATTTGTGCGCCCTTACATTATTATTGTTATGTAGGTGCTAATTATATTGTGACCCTTTAGACTCCTATATATATAAAGTAGGTTTTGTCATTTGAATCATCCATGAATTATTCATTTATGTATTGTAGAGGAGGTTTCCCCCTCAAAGTAAATAATTTTTAAGTAGTTTATCTATATATTCTTTTATTATGTGAATTGGTTGCATAATATTCCCCCACACACTTCATCAAAGTGATGTATGTAGATTCACTTCATGACTAAGTACATCCTTTGCTAATATTACCATCAACCACTTAAAAGTGATGGGAAACAAATTATTCCTCCAACATAGATTTAAAGTCCATTCAAAACCCAAATTTAGATGATTATAAATGAAGGATATGTTACTTCTAGACTCATCTGCATGTAAATGATAAAATTCTAAATGATTACGAACTTCTCGACTCTCCTACAAACTATGACATAAATATATAGATGACTCAATTAAAAAATTTATTACAAAATGTGGGAAAGTAGTATTCGTTACAGTGGATAACCTCATAATGCATATAAATACTAGTCGAACCTATTACAATATAAACTGCATTGAAACTCAGTAATGAAGCCCAACATGGGGAAATTTCTGTAATAATGGGATGTAAGATAAGACATAGATGCATGCTACAAACATACCTCATAATTTTATGGATGCTATAAATCCACACAGAGGTGATTTGTCTCCTAGATCATGCCCCAGTCTCAATATGTTGCCACATAAATCCTTGGAGAAGGTTACGGAAGTGATGAAATTATTCTTGAATCATCTCATGTTTCCCCAAAATGACCCTTGCTACCCAAGTCGGACCTCATAAGGGTTTAGTGGCTATAATAGTCAGACTCAATGCTCTCAACAGAACTCTAATTTGACCCTCAGTGTGAGTTGCTGCCATCAAGGATTGTTTTGAGGTAGTTTCTACCATAATAGGGCTTATTCCATCCTTTCACTATCATAGAGGGATGAACGAACCTTAGATCGAACCTTAGGATATTTTGTCGAGGATTTAAACCTACGGCAGTTGTGCTACTATGAAGATGCTCAAGATGGGTATTTATATGAAATATGAGCATGGAAACCCTTGTTGCCTCTGACTGAACCTTAGTCCAATATCGTTGCTTCAGAAGATGTCTGGATGATAATTCTCTACCCAAACAGATGCCAAATACTATTGTTTCCATGCCATAAATAGATGAATGTTGTCGTCGAAGTAACCCTAAGTTCACTTCTACCAATTATCATTGTCTCCATTCCAGAAAGAGATTAATGTTGTCGTTGAATGAATGAATGATATTTTAATGTCCACGAGACTAAAAATAGTCTATGGGACCACCAACATCCATGATTTTCACCTTTTTCAATTCAATCCTTTTCAATATGTGTCTATAAGTAGTCATTGGCATGGTGAAAGGACTAGTTTTCTAGAAAAGAAGATACCTAGATCAAAGAGGGTGAGCCTCCTCAGCCTGATGTTCCATAAGTTTTCTTTGGAGTGTGTGTGTGTGTTACTTTGAAATAATCCCCTAGAAACTTTTGGACACTTCCCCCATCATGGGGATGGTACCCAATGTAAAGTGAGCAGAATATACTTAAAGCATCTGACTCTGTCGAAATTAGACAAGGACATCTAAAGTGCACTAGATTCACAACAATGTCTTCGTAAAAAAGGCACCAACTGATTGATAAAACACTCAAGGCTACCCCCAACCACTACAACCCTATCCCCACCCCCCACCAACAAAACCACAAAACACACACACAAGCATGGAAAGAGAGAGATCATGTTGATTGTTGATTTTCATGTTAAAATGTTTTCAATGTTTATGGACAGTTATTTCTAGGTTTTTATATGTTTATTACAGGATGATGATAACTTAAATGGATATTTCCACTCAACTATAATAAGAATATTAGTTATTCTTTGAAATTTAGTTCATGGTAGTTTCTATGTGTCAATATGGCAACACTTTATGTATGTATAAAAACCATTTCCGCTTGAAAGAGTTTGGTATGAGATTTTTTCTTAGGGAAAAAAAAAAGTTTTGCATTGACTTGTGAGTATCATGAATCTGTAATGAATCAGATAATGAGTGTGTCCTTATATACGAACATTACAAATGTTTCTATTTTTCAATGTTTAATGTTTTCAACTCTACATGAAGACATTGTATATATTATCATAATACTATCATTTCCCCCTTTCCTAGAATTTTGAAAATAGAATTTATGAAACGCATAATTGTTTGAAATCCATACCTATATTCCCATTTCAAGTAACTTAATAATATGTGTGTGGGTGAAATTATGCCTCCTGCAAGCCTCAAAACAAATTTCACCCCTGGAAAATTGGTAATTTTCCAAAGCTAGTCCTAGACAGTAGACTAAAATACAAATGCAAGATCTAACAATAAATCAAACCCTCCAAGTTCTACTCCAAGCTATATTTAGCAAGTGAAGAATGCCATGGTCTGGTTTTATGTTTTATTTAAAATAATTTTATACTTGAGTGATTATGTGTTTTCATAAGTTATATTATGATTATAATATTATATACTTGGGAAGAACCAAGAAATGGTCATCTTTAAAGAGAAACGGCAGAGAAACCGCCATTTCTACGTTATTTCTTCCAAGAAATGGCTATTGTTTTATATTTGTTGAGAGCAAGGAAATAGTCAATTCTAAAGAGAAATCGCAGGTACATCCTAGATGTGAAACTCAAAAGACAAACTCTTAAAAACTAGCATTTTAAATTAATCGATTCATTGTATTTAAAGTCATTGATTAAATCCTGAATTTAGTTTGATTCGAGAGATAAGTCTAGGAATAAATATGATATGTCGAACCTAAATGTTGGGCATAGACACACTTAAAATTTTCGTAAATATTTCCATAAACATGTAAGTAATTGAGCTCTGAGATTTGCAGGTAGGTAATCTACAAAAATAAAACATTAATTTCGATAATTAAACATATGGGCTTGCTGGTTGTGTCGGATTGAAGGGCCTCTCGTCAATAAAAACCTAATTGAAAGGGCAATGGAATGGCTCGTCGTCCAGCATGCCCATGCCCATGCCCATATTCTCCCTCATCAACCCAAAAAGGCTACCAATTTCAAACAGACTGTTGCCTAGGGGTCGAACAAAGCCCCGAATGGACGCTGGAAAAAAGGGTCGTCAAATGGGTCATGGTTGAAGAATTCCTCTACCAAGCTTTCCCCTTCTGCTCCTCTACCAAAACCACCTCCACCAAATAAGTCGAATCTGGAAAAAGGGTGTGGGAAACTTGTAAAATCCTCAAAATTTCTGCCAAAAGCCACTGCTACCCATACCGCCATGGCGACCCTCGCTTTTGTCACTGAGATGCATTATGCTATAGTGAACTGGGACTCCTTACTATACAGATTATAAATCCACCAGGGTTTCATGGCTCATTGGATGATGACAGATTTTAATTGACAATAACGGCAAGTGATTTTCAAATAGAAGAGGATTTCAGGGAAGCTGAAAAAATCAAGAATATGCACCCACTGCACTGAAGAGTGTCGAAGTAACCCTAATTTCACTTCCCTCTCGATACTCCAAAGGAGAATTTTTTGTGCCCTATACTCCCATGATACTTCGCTTGTTTTCGAGCCTCCGCTTAGCCATTATTGATCCTTTAGGCCAATAAAGGGTATGAAATTATGATTGTGAATACAATAGACTAAGAAAACGATATAATATAATATAAAATTCAACAATTTGAGTGATAACAAAAAATTCACAATGGAGGTGGGGAAGAGAAAAAGTGTATCATTTCTAATTGTCCTTATCACTAAGAATGAGATTGGCTCTTTGGATCAGCAGGTTTATGGAAAGAAAACTCATACTTGCATGTTGAATCACATCACCATGTCATACGAAAATAGGAATTATTAATACTCTTATGACTTAGGCTATGGGAATCTACAACAAGTGTCATGTGGAGAAAAAATTGGGAAATCTAAAGAAGGTTTTTCGAAGTAATGTGCATGATGAAAAAACCTTTGATCAAGTGGTTACACAAGAAAAAATTCCTTACCCTAAAAAATACAATGAGGAGGATGGGACATAAATGACCCTTCTGTACATAAAAGGGAACAAAAACAAAATGGCCAGGATCCTTGAGAAATGTTATATTAAAGTCACATGTGATCCCCCTATCACAATTGGGGGTATAGTGGAGTAAACCAAATTCCTAATACACCCAAATACTTATAAAGGTGTATCTACCATTACTTGTTTCTATGATAAACAATATATTCATGAGAGTAGAAGAGAATATCATATCAGAGTGAAAGAACATAACATTGATCTTAAGCATAACAAAACCAAGAGACCTAATCTAGCCAAGAACTTGGAAAATAAAAAGTACCAAGTTTGCTTAGATGATGTGAGAATCATCACCAAATTTGATTGCTATGTGAAAAGGAAGATCAAGGAGTCTATGAAAATAGAGAAAAATATAAATAATTCAATAGAGAGGATAGATTTAAACTTAGTTATAAGTGGCAACCTGTTATACACTTGCTCTACAATAATAACCATGCATAAATTTCTATTATTATATTGGTTGGGAAGTGTATAATGCTAATTATTATGGTAGTTTGGCTATATTTTTATTGAGATGAAAGTCAAGGTTACGAGATCATTGGATAGTGATAATAAATATATTCTTTTTCAATACATTAGTGTGGTTATTATTATAAATTTTAAGAGAAAATAAATAAAGCTACATATAATACAAGATGAAGGATTCTAACCTAGTGAAATATATGTAAAAGAACACAAAATTCTTTCAAAACTACATGTTTAGATGAAGTTCTCTGGTATACTTAAGGATGTTTTAGAGAGGTTAGAGGAATGAAGTGGAAGGATGAGTCTTACTATTATTTTTTAAAATGATTATGAGGTGTTTCTCGGACAAGATTTCATGCAAACAAAGAAGGTAGTCGCCCTTTCACACTTATACTATTTGGCTATATTTTCATGCCCAACCCCACACTTGTGCCTATTGTGAGTAGGATGATGAGGGTAGGTGCGCAAGTGTCTTCCTTGTGACTCATTAATAGAGGAAATTAGTGGCATCATGGGGAGACAGACGAACAAGGAGAGAAGTAGTTGAATGGCCTAACACTAAAAATTGAGAGACATTAGCAGTATTAAAATGGTCCATTGATAAGCCTGAGGATATCTTGGAGAACAAGATTATATCCATGGAGATGCTAGCTGATGTACATGACTTTCACAGTAAGTTCAGATGAAGGTTGTGGAAAATAGTCTATTAGAATGATTTGAGGACCATATAAGTGAATAGATCACATACTAATTGTGTGATGAGGTGAATTTGTAGCTTTAATATAGGCATGCCAAAGAGGAATTTTTATTGATCACAAATATTCTTGGGGGTGAGTGAACATACAATCAAGTACTTAAGTGTATCGTGGAGGAGTGTGATGGAAAATTTGGTTCAAATGTGCCTCTCCTCAGGTATTTGGTAGAGAGGTATGATAGAGATTCTCAAATCATGGTGGACCAATTTAAGCATGGATATGATGACTCATGCAATCATATCACTTCATCTTCACAATACTGAGAAAACATGGTGGCTTGCAACCAAAAGGTGAGAGGGAGTCTATCTAAGGTGTCTTGAGGGGAAGGTGTTCAAACTTAGTTGTACATATTATAGATTGAGGATTTGTGAGGGTTGAGTTGATGTGGAGAGAAATAAGTGTGTTTGTATGTTGATGTCAGTTCTTACAAACATTGGTGTGTTGGAATTATGGCTCTAGTGTTGTCCTTGATGACAACCTACTATAATGTCTACCCTATCTTGATGATTGATGCTTTCATAGATTATATGAATTGATGTGCATAGTGCATGTTTGATATAATTGATCAGATAGTGCATGGAGAGAGTGGATATGGAAGGATAGCACATTATTCAGGTGACCATAAAGGAGCACAAATAATTATGGGCCCCCAAAGCCTGGACAAAAGGAGTAGATTCTTGAAAGTTTGAAGAAAACTAAGGAACACATTACAGACCCATTTTTTATCATAAGGGGTGATTTCAACATGATCCGCTCCCTTGCAGAGAAGAAGGGAGGGATATTAATATTGGATCCAATAGCTGCAAAATTGATGAATTAATACAATAGTTGAGATTGATAGATGTAGAAGCAAAGAATGACACTTGGAAAAATAGGTGGAAGGAAGTAACAAGTAACAAGTTGATTGGATATATTTTTTCTTTCTGAAGAAATAATGTTGAGGGATGTCATGATAGAATTCATGATTTTTCCAAATATCAAATTGGATCATAAGCCAATTCAACTGGAAGTAGGTATTAATGCTACCCCCAAGAATCACCCTTTCCGCTTTGAAATATTATGGCTCTCGGATCCTATCTTCTTAGAAAATTTTTAACAATGGTGGGTTTTCATTCTGGTTGATGGGTATTCTAGGGTGTGGATTTTTCAAAAGAAGTTGAAGGAATTAAAATTAAGAAAAAAAGCATGTAATAGTGAAGAGTTTGGGTCTATACTCCAAGAGAGGAAGTGACTAGAAGCCGAGATGGAAGAGGTGCAAGGTAATATAATCCGTGAAGGAAGAATTGAAGAGCTCAAGGATCGTGAAGGAAGAATAATCCAAGAGATGGAGGAAATAAGAAAACAAAAGGAAATCCTATGGAGGAAAAAATATTGCATACAGTGGCTCAAGGAAGGCGAAAAGAACATGAAGTTCTTCCACTACTTTATGGTCCAACACCGAAAACACGATCATATCTACTCTCTCATCTCCAACTTAGGGGACATAGTGGTTCACCATGGATATATGGAGGAGGCACTCGTAAGATACATCTTGGGTCTACTTTTGAAAGAATATCATGATAGGGTAGATGTTATGGATACTGTGCTAGGTAACATCCCCTAAATAGTCACGGAACACCAGAACAAATCCCTCATGAGGGAAATCTCAAAAGAGGAATTTGAATCAACAGCCAAAGGGATACCCAACAATAAGGCACCCAAAACAGATGGATTTACAACATAATTATTTAAAGCCTGCTGGAATTTTGATGGGCCAAAAATTCGTAGATTTGGTGGAGGAATCAAGAAGATCATAGTTCTTATGGTCGAGGTTAAATGCTACATTCTTGATCCTCATACCCAGATCGAATGCAGCCAAAGAAGAAAAATGGTATAGGCCCATCTCCTTATGTAATGTGATTTACAAATTTTTTTCCACAATTCTCGTGTGTTGGCTCAAGCCTCTAATGGTCCATCTGATAAGTCCAGAGAAAATGGGCTTTGTGGAAGGGAGGAAAATCATGGATGTGATTGTAGCAACACATGAAGTGATACACTCACTCAAAATGAATAAAAGGCCAAGAATGTTGGTTAAAATAGACTTATCTAAGGCCTATGTTCGACTATGTTGGCGATATATCTTCAGACATTAGAGGCATTTGTTTTTTTGAAATCATGGATTCAGTGGATTAGGGGAATGGTTTCCACCCCTTTCTACTCGATCCAGTTGAATGGTGCGCTAAGGCAAACGTTCAGGGAATCACAAGGCCTATGCCAAGGATATCGGTTGTCTTTGTTCTTTTTTATTCTAGCAGCTGAAGGTCTAGGAAGATCTATCCAAGTGGTCGAACTAGCGGGGTTGATCCGCGGTCTGAGGATCCCAAATGAAAATATTGTCACCACACATCAGTAGTTCGAGGATGACAATTTATTTTTTAGGGAGCCTTCTGCGCAGGAAGCTCGTGATCTTAGACTGGTGTTGGAGGAATTCCAAGCAGTGTCAGGTATGCTCATAAACAACATGAAATCCAATTTACAATTTTTTCACACTTCCCCTTAGGTGTAGAGGCATCTATCTCATTTGTTTGGGTTTCAAATTAATATCCTTCACACTAAGTACCCTAATGTCCCTCTTGTGACGGACCCTTTGAGACACATATGTTGGAAGGAATTATGTAGTAAATTATCGAAGAGATTAGCTAATTGGTCCTTCCAAGTTCTCAATCTACCAGGGTGAGAAATTCTTGTTAAATATGTTCTCCAGACCATTCTTTTCTATCATATGATTGTCCTACATACTCGTAAGACCATTTATTCTGAAATAGTGACCCTGTTTAGGAAATTCTTTTAGCAAGGGTCTGGGACTGAAAATAAGTGAGCACTAATATCCTCGAAAATATTTATCTCCTAAAGTTACATGGAGGCCTTGGACTTAAAGATCCAAAAGTTTCCAATAAGGCTATGGGAGCTAAGCTATGGTGGTGATGGTTGCAAGGGGGATCCGAGTTGTGGAAGCGGATCTGTGGGGAAAAATATGGATGAAACCTCTCACAGGTGGAGATCTTTGCTCCCAATTCATTCCCATAGGTTTGAAACTCTGGAACATGACCAGAAGAATAGGGAGATTATAGAGAAGCATCCCTTTTGGGAGATCTAAGATGGGCAATCGTTAAATTTTGGAAGATGCATGGCAACAATGCACCAGATTAGAGAGGGACCCAGACCTGGCTCCATTGAAATAAGTTATCCTCAGCATGGACTAGAATTATGTTGTGGATTACTGGACTTAAATGACACCAACGGATGAGTGGAGAAAATGGGAAATGGATAGAGAGGATCTGCATCCAAATGATGGTTTAAATTTGGAACCTTATTAAAACTTCTTGAAGGAATGAGGTATCCTAATCTCAAAAGAGAAGGATAAATTAAGATGGGGGTATCGACGGTCGGCATGTTTACCACCAAAGAAGCATATGCATTGGCAACCAATCTTCCATGGCCTCAGCAGGAGTTTACTTGGAGAAATATGTGGACCCAAAAATTGTGGCCTAAGGTAGCTTATTTTCTCTATCTGCTCGACCACAGAATAATTTTAACATGGGACCAACTTAGGAAGAGGGGTCATATAGGATCATCGCAGTGCATTTTATGCATCTCTAATGAGGATACACAGGAACACCTATTTAATTCATGTAGGGAACCTGAGATGCTCTGGAGTAAGGTCCACACAACCTTTGGCCATCAGATCTCTCTATAGATTGTATTATGGACACTGATGAACAATGGTGGATAAAATCTTTCACAACCCCATTTAAACCAAGGTATGGTCTTGGTGCTAGGATTCCTTATGTGGAATTTTTGGAAAGGGTGTAATTAGTAAATATTAAAGGATCAAAGAATGCTCATAGAATATATATGGATTAATAAGATAGAAAATATAAAAGAAATTTCTCTTGTGGAAGTGATCCAAGTGCATATTGGTGGTCACCCACCTATTCCATTTGGACCCCGACCATCGATTCTTTCATTTTTTCAGTTTCAACACAACTTATTTTTAGCAATTTTTCGGGTTGTGAACTTCCGGAGCCGTTTTGAGGCCCTAAACGAATTTTTTTGGGAAAACCGGGAGAAACATGGAAGTTCCTTCGATGTTTCTCATGTCAAAAGTTGTAGTCCTCAAATATATCTTTCTAATGAGGTATTGAGTGTGTCAAATGGAGATCATATGCCAAAGTTACGTCCCCAGGAAGATTGATGTACCAATTTACCCAAACGAGACCCATAGTTTTGGCGCTTCATATCCTAGGGTTAGATTTTTGGATGTTTAGGGTTTTCCATTATTTCTAAATAATACATAGGCATTCGAGCCTCATTGTAACACAGTTCAGATTCATGTACTCACCACATCTCTTCTCAGAGATAAGCCTACCAACACCCTAGCTAGTTTACTTCCATTATGTTTGTAAGCATATTTTTGTTACATGATATTAATGAAATGAAGCTTTATTTTCGCTGCATCTTTGTGTTTATGTTTATTTTTGTATATTATTATGTTCCTGCATAAATTTGGATCAGTGCTATCAGTGCGGCCTGCTCTTTCTTTTCTTTTCTTTGCATGTCCCCAATGAGGTTAGGGTATAAGGAGTTAGGGATCGATTTGGCTGAACCCTTTCAAGATCAACCTCGTAAACCCCGATGACCTCCCATGGTGGAAGAAAATAAAGACGAGGGAGAAGGAGATCCTATTGAATTATTGCTCGAGGAGGCCCTCAAGAAACATAGGAACGCGATGATGGATAACTTTGCCTAGATCCTTCAACGGATGCCCACCGACGTCGCATCTACATCCAACGGCCACTCTGGAGGCGCCTCTCCTTTCAAGGTACAATTCAACTTTGGAATTCCTATATTTGAAGGCTAGATATATGAAGATGTTTTTGATAGATGGTTGAATTTTCATCCATGATTTCTCCTACCGAGAAAATATTATTTTTTCACTCCTCAAAGTCGCTCCCCATTTCAAATACTAGTGGGAAACCTACTGTGATTCAAAGGACGAGAGGGAACCCTCTCTGTTCTTGGCCACACCCACTTGGAATTCATTCTGATACAGCATCAAGGAACAATATTACCCTGTGGGGAGCTATGTGGACAAGTACATCTAATGGACCACGTTGTGGCAGCAAAGGGATCAAGATGTGCACAAACTAACTAATATGTTCCATACCCTGTGCACAAAGTTGGGTATTAAATATTTAGAGAGACATTTGGTGCTAAACTATCACATTTTTTTCATATATAAATTTAGGAGGAAATGGAGTTCCTCGACATTACCTCGCTTGGCACGACATATCATTATGCCGCCAACATCGAGCATAAATGTAAGCAAAAGAGTCGAGACTTTGGATCCGCGAATCCGAAGCGAGGGAAAGGCGCCCCTAAACCAAAGAACAGGGGCAGAGCCAAAGTGGGGAGACTCAGAACAACACCACAAATCCAAAGAAGGACATGGGGAAGTGGTGTGAATTTCATAACAGCCCCACTCACAGCACAAACGAGTGTCGGGCCAAACAGTCATTGCTGGTCAAATTGAAGGCACCCAAATTAGATGCATGTCCTGATCCTGAGTCAGAACCAAACAAGGGTGATGAAAAAAGGAAGAAGATCACTGATGTGGATCCTAGTGCCATTGTTTCCTCCACCAAGCTCCAGAGGGAGGATCCCGAGTATCCAGACGAGGGGGAGTCCCTCTTCCATTCGCAGATGTGGGTGAAGGTTTCTCCACTGCAATTATTTATCGATAGCGGAAGCCAAAAGAACCTAATTTTAGCAGAGGTCATGAAAAGGCTCGACCTACTAACCATAGCACACCCACAACTGTATACTATTGGGTGGCTTCATCAAGGAATAGATCTTCGCTTCCGCCAGCAGTGGTGCTTTCCATACAGCATCAAGCCATTCACAGATGAGGTATTATGTGATGTTTCTCCTCTTGATGTGTTTGATATATTATTGGGCCAACCATACTTGTGGAAGCAACATGTTGTGTATGAGTCTAGGCCTCATTATGTTGTTATTACTTCGGCAAATAAATTGTACAGGATATCGGAGGTAGTACCGCCTCCTACCATCTCTTTGACTACTGCAAAACAACGCAGCAAGCTTGTTTTCCAAACTAGGAAATTTATTTTCATTACAATTCACCCACAAGGCAAGAAGAAGATTGTGGCCACAGCCTCAAAATAGGGCTCCCTTGCACGACAGGAACAGATCGACAAATTCATGGAGGAATACGAGGACATTTTCTCCTCACCCACAGAGGTTCCTCTACATTGTCAGGTCAAGCACTCCATTGATCTGACCCCAGGCGCGCCGCCGCATGATGTTGCCATACCTCATGCGACCATACAAAAAAAAACCACACATGCACTAAATGAGGTTGATAAAGTAACCAAATTTATTGAACGCATCCAACACGTCTGCTAGCAGGTCCATGACATCTTCAACAAATACAATACCAAATTCAATAAATTTGCCTCATCTCATGGAGGAACTCAACGCAATGGGTACCATTGCTTCCTAAGGGGAGAGGAATTTTTCAGGTGGATATTGGTGGCCACCCACCTATTCCAATTGGACCCTAACCATGAATTCTTTTAGTTTTTCAGTTTTAGCACAACTTACTATTTTTAGCAGTTTTTCGGGTCATGAACTTCCGAAGCCGTTTTGAGGCCCTAAAGGACGTTTTTTGGGAAAATTGGGAGAAACATGGAAGTTCCTTCAATTTTCCTCACATAAAAAGTTGTATTCCTCAGATAGATATTTCTAACGAGGTATTGAGTGTGTCAAACGAAGATCATATGCCAAAGTTACGTCCTAAGGAAGATTGATGTACAAATTTTACCAAACAAGGCCCATAGTTTTGGTGCTTCATCTCCTAGGATTAGGTTTTTAGATGTTTTGGGTTTTCCATTGTTTCTCAATGATAAATAGGTATTTGAGGCTCATTGTAACATAGTTTAGAGGCTTGTAGCCACCACATCTCTTCTCAGAGATAAGCCTACCAACGTCCTAGCTAGTTTACTTCCATTATGTTTGTAAGCATATTTTTGTTATATGATATCAATGAAATGAAACTTTATTTCCACTGCATCTTTGTGTTTATGTTTATTTATGTATATTATTGCGTTCATGCTTAAATCTGGATCAAGAAGCTTAGACAGAGGAGGACTAGAAGGCAATTACAGAAGAAGAATAAATCCTCTGATAGTTGGGTATAGTTGGGCCAAGGACGAACCAAGTGAATAGACCTTCCCCTTCAATGCCAACTAGAATCCCCTCTGTCGTAAAGCTTAATTTTGATGATGCATCCAAAGGCAACCCTGGCCCATTAGGCTACGGGGGAATTTTAAGGGATGCACACATCAGGGAGATGAGAGTATATGTTGGTAATTGTGGAAAATGACCAACAATGCAATGGAAATGACAACATTGGAAAAAGTGTTAAAATTAGAAAAACAAATGGGGCTCCCTAAGCTCAATATCACTAGAGACTCAACCATGGTTATTATAATAACTCAAAATTTGATCTATGGATCCCCCCCTCAAATTTAATCTGGAGTTTTAGAATAGAATCATACGTCTAAAGAATCAGGGAGATCCTTTTAGGGTTCCCTTATGTAATCACTTATCACAGTAAGTGAACAGGGAACTTTGTGGTAGATTGGTTGGAAAATTGGGGAGTAAGCACATAGGGTAAGGACTACACCTCAGATTGGCCTCCAAAATGGATGTGACAGGGACTTGAATCCGTTGAGGAACTATTGCATAAGGATAAATCCATGCTCGATCAGGGTGAATAACTATGATTTATTATGATAAGACAAGCCTTTATAGTGTTGTGGCTTTCAGTTGGAAACTAGGGATGGCACATGTTCGCATTCAAGGAAGTTTTGAGAGTGAGAATGGCATTAAATTGGAAGCTGAAAGGGAGAAAGAATGTTAGTGTTTTGGGGGAAATGATTGATGTAGGAGGGGGTATCATTGGTTCTATGGTATATTCTACGACCCTTTTGCAGGTGGCAGAGGATGTGGTGAGTTTTGTAGAACCCAAGTTATTTGTGTTTCAGCTCGAGGCCAAAAAATTAATGTTGGTTGTACCAGGAAATTTTGGGAGCCTGGAGTTGGGAGAACCCAGGCATGGAGCTAGTGCATCGATTCAATCTCCAAATCCATGTTTGTGCGGATAAAATGTAGTGGGAAGCGAGGGGTGATGCCAAGGAATGCAAGAGGTAATATTTTGAGCTTTAGTGTGAGGGATTTGAGTTTAAATTTTTATAGTAAAACTAGGAGCGTTGGTCCTTTGATTTTTGAAACTATCTCCGGATAATTTTCTGTAAATTTGGCTCGTCGTTTGGTTTGGTAAGTTGCTTGGGGAAGGTGCTGGTTAGTATCAATTCGTGTTATTTGTTCTAGGGGACCAATTGTGGGGTGGCCTTGTTGTTGGGCAGTCGGTTAGCCTTGTTCTATTTTCTTTGGCTCCGAATATTGGTTTTTTCTTCTAATGGGAGAATGGGCTTTCCCTGCTGGTAGGCATGGAGGGGGCCTGCTTTGTTTGTGTGGAAGGGTTTGGAGGTTTAAGGGGGGGGTGGGGGGGTGGGGGGGCTTGGGGTGAGTCATGAGTGTAAGAGATTATCGCAGCCAAAGTGGGATTCATTGGAAGTCGAGTATCTGTGAGACAGGGTGGAGCTGGCATGGGAATCCCGTGTTTGTTGGGGTCTTGTGTGATCAGTCAGGTCTCCTATGGAGGTGATTTGTGGGGACACCATTCTTACTGAATTTCTGGGCATGATTGGAGGTTGGCTGGTGCATTTCGCTGAAGGGGGTCCTTATTTAGTTCTATGGTATTTTAAGAGGGGTGGGTGAGATGATACGACAGTGTGGTAGGTCACGTCGTGGTGGGGGGGAAACGTGGGGGCGATGGAGGGAGGGAGTTGATGGAGGACCCTGTCTAGGGCAAGGAGGTGGTGGAGGTAGAATTGGGGAAACGACTTGGTCGAGAACTCTCTAGGATAGGTGGAGTAGGCTCCATCCCTAGCCTTAGTCATCGAGCAGCTAAGCGAGATTCGGGCGCAGGTGAGTTTCATTGATTAACATCGATATAAAGACGAGTTAGAATACATAACCTATTTCATTTCTATCCAGTATAGCCAGGAAGAAATCCTGGACATTCTTTCTTCCCTGCAGAGGAACTAAAGGTGAATAGTGGACCACCTATAAAATATCAAGGCATGTGTGGCGCATTCAAAATTCTATGTATTTGGTGGAGATGGACCCCTAGATGAGGGCAGGGATTGCCCACCATGATTTCTCTTGCCATGTAATTTGTTGTTAACAATTTTAGGTATGCATGTGTGTTACACAATATTTTGTCACCATCCCTACAATCCCCATCCCGCACATTAGAGGGCCATTCCCGTGACTTATGTGTATTTTGATACCTTGCCAAAAGTTTCATTACATCCTTTAGCATGAGAAGAACATTTTATCTGTTGACTATTCCTGGAGAAGACTCTCAGAAACATATGATTTTTGGTCGGCGCTGGCAGGGAGTTATGGCCTCATGCCCATGCAGAAATTAACATTGAGCCTCGCACCCAATGGCACTCTGTCTCAATTGACTACCCGCGTCGAGCTGTTTTTGGAAATTTTTTTAAAATAGAAGCGAAGTTTCCATTTCCAACCACTTCGTGAGAGGAGTCAGCATGGGTTGTTCGACTAAATAATGTCGAACACCTTCCTTTGTCTTCTTGTTTCCTACATTTAAGCAACCTCCCAAAGATAAGGCCTCCCTTCCACCATATGAGGGATCCCAACCTCTTCCTCCTCTCCTATAAATACATCTCTCTCACATAGTTGCAGCTAGCTGAACATTTTGTACAATAGTTGAAATGGTTGAATAGAAGAACAATCTAAATTGCTAGTGTGAGATAGAGAAGAGAGATCCATTGTCGAGAGAGAGCCTAGGCTTATTTCCTTGCCAAGTCCAAATTCCCCGACAAATGCTTGAGACGCTTTTCGATTGGACCCGCTGAAGGAAGCTGCGACGCCAAGGCTCATTTGGTTGTAATATATTTCTCTCTTCTTATTAATACATAATTGATGTTTTGGTTCCCGTCTTGCGTTTGATATGATTAATATTTTGCAATGCGTTTAATTCTCCTTGACCAATTAAATAGTTATGAATGCAAGTATTGTTTCATAGGCTGCTATTGTTCTTTGATCCTTGTGCAGGCACCTGAGTACCACCGCTAAAGGACAACGATGTGTCACTCAAAGATCAAGAGACTATTTCCATAGCTACGACAACTGCGTTGGAACAAAGGTAGGACATCTATCCCGACTCAGTTTCATTCATAAACTAGGAATCCAAGCATTAGCATGTCCTCTTGCTGCTAGACCCACCCTAGGGCTAGAGAGATCGCCTTGGTCCACAGAGGGGATTTACCTACAAAACAATGTGGTATAGTTAGTATGGGGATTTTCCTGAAAATTTTGTGTCATCTATCTTTTGTAAATTGAAATTTCCTTCAGTATAACCTCCCGCACAAAAATTCTAGTCAAAGTGAAGGGGGTAGAGGTGAAAAACTATATGATGTAAATAACTTCTCATTGAAAATAAAATGAAAACATTTTAACTAACAATTTATTTTTTTTGCAAATTTATATCAAAGTTTTAGTTGAAGTAATTTAGAAAATTTCACATATTAAAAAAAAAAATAACTCATGCAGTGTAACTCAATTGTGAATCACCTTGTTATCAAGTATTATGTAAAAACATGAGATTCAAAATTCAAATCCCAATGAGTTAGGCTGACCAAAAAATAATACTTTTTATCTATTTATTTATTACATTTTTATAATGTGGTATGTATATTGTAATTGTTTTGAAATTAAATTATCTTTAATTTATTACTTTTATGTAATTTTTAATATATTTTTCAAATAAATATACATTATATTAGATACTTAAATTTTAGTTAAAATTATTCTAACTTTTCAAAATGTTTTATTTTAATTTTATATTTAATTTTAAAAATAATTTAATAGGCATATTTTAATTTTATATTTAATTAAAATGATTAATGAAAAAGGAAAAATATAAAATAAATAAATGGATATGATTAAATTTCATGTGGTTTGAATATCTATTTTCAAAAATTAAAAATATAATTATCCCCTATCCACTGTTGTCTCTAATCGTATTAGCATAGATTGAAGGGATAGAAGAGGAATTGATGTTCGAGAAATCTTTCCAGAAAAGTTGTCGCTTTCTTCAGAGTCGGCTATCCCCACAAAATGAAGAGCCTAAAAAATCGTTGTCTTTATATAAGATAATGTGAATAATAAGTGAAACAACAACCTCAGTATAGGTGTGGTTTAGTAGTAGTCTGCAAGCTAGCAGATTTAGGACACACTATCAAGTCAATTTTGTAGGTGTTAGATAATATTGTCTTAAATTGATATGATTTTGTCTTAATTGTCAACTATCTTAAATGGGTTTGTCTTAATTTCCATTTTCTTAAATATAAAGTTTTGTCTTAAAATATTTTTGTCTCAAAGTTTTTTTTTGTCTTAAATATAAATTTGTTTCTTAAAATACTTTTGGCTCAAACTATGATCATCGTCTATCCAAGACCCCATGGACGTTTTTGTCTTAAATATAAAGTTTTGTCTTAAAATATTTTTGTCTCAAAGTATTTTTGTCTTAAATATAATTTTGTCTTAAAATATATTTGTCTCAAATTACTTTTGTCTTAAATTTTATATTTAAAACAATTCAATTGATATTAAATTTTAATGTAAAATATTTAAAATACTAAATAACTTTATAAAACAAAAATTGTCTTTACCTTAAGAGTGTCCTTCCTATAATAATCCATCTTTATTAGATATACTGCAATGAGAAACTTCTTTTCTAAATTGAAATTTTATGATATCATTTTATCTCTTTCCTTCCATGGCCATAATCAAACCCAACCAAATAATTTGACTTTATAAAATCAAGAAAAGAGAATATACGATAAAGTTGCAATGCTCTCATATAGATTATCCTTTGCAAAATAAATCAAATCAAATTTACATGTGTGTTTTTGTTATGAAGCTAGGATTTTGTATGAAGGTATACCGGCCACTTAGTCCCTCGATCAACAAGATCGTGTTCTCAAATTTGTTGAGGAATTATCCTTGCAACAATATCTAAAATGACCTCAGAGGAGAGATCATTTTCCTTGCAACAATATCTAAATTTTTACCTTCTCCTCAGTAATAGTGAAGTGATCAGCTTCTGTTGTGATCTGTGCATAGGGGCATCACTCACAAACCAATATTATATCACGTGCATTCATATTGGGTAAAAAAAATCAAAAAATCAAAAAACATTATATTGCCTATATAACTAGGGGTGGGTGGGTTTTTATTTATGATTTAAAAATATAAATATCATGGGGTATTTTTTATTATTTTTTTGGGCCAAGCGGGTAAGCAAAGAGCATGCAAAGAGCGCGGAGGAGAGGCTCACTGGTAAAATCGGGCAGAGGAGGTGGGCGGAGAGGGTTAGGTAAATCGATTTTCGACCACTATTCTGGTTCTGGTTCCTATCAGCTATGGTGGAGGAGGTGGGAAAGTGAGGCCGTGGGAAGGCAAAGAGTGCGGAGGAGAGGGTTACTGGTGAAATTGGCACGGAGGAGGTGGGCGGAGAGGGTTAGGTAAAATCGATTTTTGACTGTTCTGGTTCCTATCAGCCATGGCAGAGGAGGTGGGAGAAGAGTGTTAGGGAGGTTAGGGAAGTAATATCACACTTCGATTAGCTTCAACTGGATTGGACTGGAGGAGCGGGGTTATGGATTTATTCAATGGCTTCGACTGGATTCGACTAGAGGAGCGGGGTTAGGGATTTATTCAATGGCTTCGACTGGAGGTATTCTCTGCTTTGACCAGCTTGTAGGCTTCCACTAGAGGTGCAAGACATAATTGCAGGTGGGGTTTACTCATTGTATGGGATTCGGGTACCTTCAGACTAAGACCAAATTCGAACTGTGTTTCTTTACATCTCCAATGCTATGCCAAGATTTGGGCCCATATGCAAGTTGTGAGGGAGTGGTATCCTTGAAACCTGGAGATCGACACAGCAAGAGGAAGACCTGGAGATCGACTCAGCAAGAGGAAGATAACGAATCAGCAAGAGATCTACTGAGCATTTGAGCAGATCGACTCAGAATTCAAGCAACTTCCATCTCGTGCCAAGAACTGCAAAAATAGGTGACTGGTTTCCGCCTTATCCACCGAATAGGACAACCCAAAACCGTGGAAGAATGTCCATAGTCACAATTCATAGCAGGCTTTGTTTCAGATATTTAAGATTAAGGATATGGTTTTTTTTTTCTCGATGTTGTTCTTTGGTT
Source organism: Pinus albicaulis (assembly GCA_034641835.2). Lineage (NCBI taxonomy): Eukaryota > Viridiplantae > Streptophyta > Pinopsida > Pinales > Pinaceae > Pinus > Pinus albicaulis. Next base: position 577,337,285 of record CM076579.1, on the reverse strand, counting down.
TATTTCCTGAAAGCCCAAATGGTTCTTTCTCTGCAATTTTTAGATCGCTTTACATAATTGTATGTCTTAACATTCTTAGATCACTTTACATTACTGTATGTTGTAATATTCTTATTCCCTTCAGGCATGTTGAAGGAGACAGGACAGAAGCTTGGAAGAAGAGATTATGCTAATTGTGATGTTTATCATTCCCATAATGTGTTTATAAAAACTAAACAGCTTCTCTTAATTTGCCAGTTGACTGAGTTGGTGAAGTGCAGCATTGTGGTTTATTTCTATTCAACATAGTAAGGCTCACAAATTTTTGCCCATTACTGTTCCTGCATTGATTTTTTGTTGTCTTGTTTTGTATTTCAACCTTAATCCACTGCTTAATAAATCCAAATCTGGAGAGATCCATTGATTAAGGATATGGTTTTTTTTTTTGCTAGCATTTTCTCGTCAATATACATAATGTAAAGGGTCAAATTTTTCAATTAACCACACAAATTGCCAAAATTTTCCTCTTTTTGTCTTTTGTTGGTTTAAAGTATATGTAAAATTAATTTGGAAGGTATATCATACAAAAACCCATTACACATCATAAATGATTCACAACTAAGCATAGATAATTGAAGAAAAGGAACCTAGATTTTTTTTTAACTACACTAGTAGCTACATAGATATTTGTCTCATATCGTTCTCTTGGACTCAACTCTTGGGATTTGTATCCAATGTCCCTCTATCATACATGTTCTGCTATATTGAAATTAAACCCTTGGGATGTGTATCACACAAATTTTCATTTTCTATGTCCCTTTATCGTACATGTTTTTCTATATTGAACTTGACCCTTAGGGTGTGGCTTATGACATTTTTTAAGCATTCTATAAAGAAACTACCACCTTTTCCAGTGCAATTTTCTACAGTAGCACTAGTTATATGAATTTGTGTTTCATTTTCCATAGTATCTTGAGGAGCTGAATCTTTTCAAATGCTCAGGATTAGCCATACCCGACTATGGCTGGAAGGTTGGAACCTACAATAATTTGTTGGTAGGACTTCCCATTTAAGAAAGACTAATAAATATTTAAGAAAACAAATTATGAATGTTTTTCTTTCAATCAATCTGGGCTAAATTTAGATCTTCATATGCTACGATGTCTAGCCTATTTATGGCTAAGAATGCATGCAAAGATGTTTTAAACTCTAATCTAATACTAAACATAAATTAAAGTTAGAATTTAGGTTTTATGATTAAATAATGGGAGAGGAATAGTGCCTACTATATTTTTTGGGTATATGGGGTCGACTAAGGATTACCTGGAAGAGATTTAAGTATATCTGGGGTGATGACTATAGGGTTTTCCATCAAAAATCCTAGAAGATCCATCTAGTACCTTACAAACTTCAAGAAAATTCAGGGGAAGACGTGGGGAAGACTAATGATGGTTGGAGAACATACTACATGGTCTTGAACACGACCATCATGATTTCCAAAATGTGGTGGATGTGCAAATGCATCTTGCTGTTATGCTAGATATTACACAAAAAATCTAATTCTGTGAATGTCAGTATGCCATGAAGCTACCTTGAAGCAACATAAGTGGAAAAATTGTTTGTAAAAAAAATAAGTGAATTTTACATCCAATGGATCTCCCTTTTACATGAGGATTATGCCTCCAAGTGAGTTTGAACATAATCATAACATAAAATATTCACAACTTCCTCAATACTTTTCAAAATCATTATTATGATACCAATTCATAAATGGCATAAAAATTTGGCCTCTCATGGCGGACTTCAATCTAGTTCCTAGGAAAGGAAAAATTTTCCTCCCAAGATAGAGCTTTGATATGTATGGAAGGAAAACCTCTTGAGGGTATAACACCTACGATACTGCATAAAATCACTATTCTGATCCCAGTGTTGAAATGGAGCCAAAATTTTTCATCTTGCAATTTGATTGTAATCCACCACATTAGTGAAAAAATATGCACGTCACAATTTTTAGGTGGTTGAAGGGAGTATATATAGTGGAATTTGAAAATTAAAAAACTTCAATGAGCCAAGGTATATAGCCCTTGATTGTAAAAACCCACCATTGTTAGATCTAGTAGCAGTGTGAGATGGAAACCTTAAGAGGTGACTAGATCTACAGGATGCAATCGTTGTATTACAACAACAACTAGTGCAACCCTCTCATCTCATTTTATAAATAAAATAACATAGACCTATAGCTAGTAATTTGGAGAGATTGAGTTCTTTGTTATCTTTTTGAATTAGAGTGATGAAGGTAGCATTTGTGGTTGGAAAGGAACCTCATATTTAGTGTAACTTTTACTTTAATACCTAGACCTCATTTTTAATGGTGAACCAAATGTGGTGGAAGAAATTTGTGGTGAAAATGTGAGGGCTTGGAGATTTTATGTGATGCATATCTATGACATTCAATTTTACATATATTAAAGTGACGGGTCTCATGGGACTGGCAACATGTTCTTTCAAGACTAATTAGGGAATGTGTTTGGTGATCATGTGAATGGCAGTGAAACCATCCTATTTGAGTTTTGAGAGGAGAGACCTGAAAAATTTTGTTGTTTTGTGATAAATATGTTGATGATAAGTTAACTTGTTACCTTGATTGTTTTTGAGATGAGTAATTCTATTACAATTCCAATGTCGAATCATCAATTTGTGGAAGAATTTCGAGTTGTGTTCTCCTTCTTGAGTCATTGCACTTGTGATTTATACTAGCAAAGTATTTTTTCTTGTTGATGTCACTCACTAGGGTGGGTGAAAAAATTTTTCTCTTGGCCAACAAGGGATTCGTCTCTTCGACGAATAATTTGTTTTTGAATGCATGCCATTCTTGATTCTAGATCTTTTGGGCTTGGAAAATGTCTAAAAAGACTATCATGTTCCATGTCTTGAGATGTTGTTTGAGGTTTTTAAGTCTTTGTTGGAAATGATGAAAATGATAAATTAGAGTCCTTTTGTGTATGACATCTTGAATCCACCATTGATTGATGTTCTTATAAATGTATGGGCAGGAAAGCCAAAAAAAATAAAATCTAAAGGGCTTTTTGATGAGGATACTTGGGTTGTGGAGAGTGACGGATATGGGCCAATGATCTAATCTAGTTGAAGGGAGAATATTGGTGTGTATACCTTGACCATAGAGCATTAAGAATTCTAAAGTCAAGAAATATTCCAATTGCAAACTACATGTTGTGATCCCCCACATTTATTGTTACAAGCATGGAGCCCATTGAGGGTTTCCACATCAATCAGTCTCATATCACTGATAAAGGTGTTGAATGCTTCATTATCTTGATCATGTCTACAAATTTATCCTTTTCTTTTACTCTAAGGAAGAAATAAGGTTGAAATCCCTTCTTAGAATCTAATGAGAATTTCCATTGAGATGTACAAAGTTGGCAAGACTCTACAAGAATTTGTGTGTTTCCAGAAGAAGATGCACACCAAATACATTGGTGATGAATGCATTTTATGAGGATCGCGAGGTAAAATTGAGCGATTAAACTTATTTCTATGGCAAATTAATTGTGAAGTAGAATCATGTTTAGATTCCAAATGATGACTATGTCACCAACCATGCCTTTGGAATTTATGGTTGTCAATTTTCCCTTTTTCCAAAAGTTTTTGAGTAGGGTTTCTATCATAATACTATAAAAAAAAATTTCTTGAAACATAAGAGTATCATGTGATTCAATACATATCTTATTGTGTAAGAGTAATTTCTTGCGTTTAACATTAATTTCTCATATATTCGAAGATATCACCTTCATTGACCAGAGGTATCTCTCTAATAATAAATGCAGATTGGTCTTGTGACCTCAAAGATTATCATCATGCAAGAGTTATTTTAGATTTTTTGTCCTGTTGGGTTGAATCCTAGGGCAAAAGAAGAATTTTGAGATGGGATATTGGCTTAATTACATTTCTTGCTACCCTTTAGGGCTTACTGAATTTGATTTCTAAGGATTGATTGTATGTCCTTCCATGATAGGCATCCACATTTTTAGGAATATTCCCTGCATACACGTAGAAACAATTTCCTGCACCAAATATTATACCATTTAGACTAAACTGCATCTAGATCAACCTTTTAAGTTTTATGACCTTTCCTCTGGGGTAAAATAATCCCCCAGTCTCTATAATAGGAAATTTAATGATGTCATATAAACTTTAATCTCAAAACCTGAAGCTTGTGGCATAACTTGTTACTAAAATGTTATTTTGGCTAGAACCATTTCAAGAAAAGTATACTTAATTGACTCCCCCTTCATTTTTCTTACATATTTTCATTATTACTTTTTTTTTGCTGCTAAGGGTTTAAGGTACAATTGCATGATTAATTTTTGTGGCCACAGTCGTCACTCTCCTGGATATATGCAAGGGTGTAAGTGGTGATTTCAAACTCCTGAAAATTATCCCTCTATCTAATTATCCTTATGTTTTACAACCTTGAAGGTCTTAAGCCAGGCAGGGTTTCAGACATTAATCCCAAGTTAGAGCTTATACATAATTAGTAGTTTAGGATCAACAATCATGTCTAAGACATTTTCTGTTCTGACAGTTAATAGACCCCTAGATGAGGTGGATATTCTCATTATGTGGAACCTTCTTTAATTTGTATCGTACTAACAAATCTCCTTCTTCTTATATGTAAAATAGAGGGTTCCTCGGGGCAAGGAGGTCAATCTATAGCATAGATCTTATTATCCAAATAATTCACCTTCATATAAAATCATTGGAGTTGTCCTGAAGCATATGTGAAGTATACTTTGTGTGTTTGTGTATATATATATAGGATCTGACAGAGCTATTTAGGAAACCTTCATTTGAAATCTGAAGGCTGTGCTATGAAATTTCCTTCGGTCTACCAACATTTATAACAATGTGATGGTCTCTCTTTCCCATGAACCATGACTTAAAAGAACAATTCAAAGAAGTGTTACCCAAGCTTTCTCAAGTACACCGCCATGGGTTAATTATAAGAGTGACACAAGGTTACACCATGTACAAAGTTCAAACAACCTCATGTTTTTTTTAGACTGTTAAGCAAGGAATTTTGAATTTCAATGAGTTTGTCCAGAATCTAGATAACCCGGGTCATGTAGTTGATTTTGCATGTACCTTCATGTGAATGGAGTTATAATCTGCTTTACTCATGAGGTATCTCTTATATGCCTGTTTCGACCTATTCACTTCTTTGTTCAAGCCAACTAGCCTTCAATGTTGTATTTGCATTGATATTGAACATGCAGAAAATTACTTCATATATCTTGAATTCTCTGGTTTTTCTGACTTTGGGTGCAATTTTCTTGTCGTTCATTCAGATGGTGACAGGCCTAAGGGAGTGAATACTTCCAAGTACATAGTAGGCTTCATTTGCACTGTTGCAACTTCTGCAATCTATCAGCTGCTTCTTCCATTGATGCAGCTTGTATTCAATGTGGTTATAAAGAAGGATACCTTTGCAGTGGTTCTGCAGATGAAAATTTTCACATCCATAGTTGTTGTTGTGGTATGCATAGTTGGATTGTTTGTTAGTGGGGAGTTCAGAGATATGAAAAAGGAGGCTGAGAAGTTCACAATGGGGACAGTTTCCTATTATATGACACTGATATGCAGGTCTGCAATAGGTTGCGAGGTTTGTTTTGTTGGTAGAGTGGGTTTGATATTTTTGGTTTCTTCCTTGTTCTCAAATGTGATTAGTACTCTGGCCCTCCCTAATGAATCTAGCATTGGGGACAAATCTCTTGCGGGAATTTCTCACATTAAATTAAATAAGATTAAAACAATAAAAATTAAATTAAATGATCAGGACATTTTTCCAGTTAACGAATCAGTTGCTTCCCAACCTAAGACTGATGTACCTAGGAAAGGACAGTAAGTCGAAAACTTTAAAAACAGAGTACAGAATATGCATTTAGCTCCTGAGACCATTCCATAGGTTGTTGCACCCACTTTACCTCTTGGTCTACTAGTAAGTTCTGATGTTGCACAATAATTATTGAAGGTGAGGATCCTTGTTCCTCTAGTTGACTTGTTTAAGATTTCTTGGTAGAGATGCACTATTATGCAATCACTAGCTGTGTTATCAGATGGACCTAATATCGTCATCAGACAAGCCTACAAAGAGTATATAAAAAACAAATAAGAATCATTATAAATACCAGGTAACTCTGAAAAAGATAATGCATATAAAAGACATTTAAAACAGCAAATGGACTAGCTATATGCATATTCCTATCAGCACAACTAAGATTTTACCCTTACAAAATATTGTTGCATGATTAATATGAATATTATTGTTAATTAAAGGAGAGATAAAACTTACCCTTGATCATAATTAAAGTAAATTTTACCCAGAAAGAATTCAGCAGTATACCCACATCAAGGATGTAGAGTTGATTAATGACAGTAGCTAAACCCATATAAAAAATAGATCAGAAGTTTGGTACTTGAATAATAGCGAACAATAAATTGAATAAAATCACAAGCCCTAGATACTAGCGAACAATAAAAGCTACGATGGTTTGGTTTTGACATGGTTTTGACCTCTTTAGGACAAAAAAATGATGTAAATAAGGCCAAAATTGAGGCATATTTAGGGCCTAAGCTTGCTTGTAAGTTTGTCAATATTTGACTCAATAAATCAACTCTCAAATCTGTTTTAGTACTCTGTTTTATTTCTGGTTTTAGTTCCAACTCTCAAATCTGTTTTAGTACTATGTTTTATTTACGGTTTTAGTTCCATTTCAGGAATCCATCGATAGTACATTTTGAATCAAGGTGTTTCATCGCAATTGTAAGAGTTATTCATGTTTTTTGGAGCTTTGAATTGAAAGTGCATACCTTGCTTCCTTGCTCCTTTTTTCATAATAAACCAATATGTTTGTGGACTTTTACTTACTTTTTCATTTATTTATGTGCAAAAACAAATGGATTTTTCTTATAAAATTACTATCGATGAAGAGAAACCTGTTATTGGCATTGTCAGGTGTCGAGAAGGTTGTACATTTGTTGAAATCCGTGATGAAATTGTGGATGATGGAATCATTGAATACCCTTTTGATTTTATCCAGGATGGAGTAGCTTTAAATACAAAGAAATAGAAGAAATGGAAAGTTTATACAACACTTTTAGCCATCAAGAGGAAACTAGGCACATTTGATGTGGAAACAAGGTGTTCAAATGCAGCGGAAACAAGGGGTTCAAATGCAATGGAAACAATACAAATATTTGAAAACATTGAAGAGAATGTGGAGGAACCTATGCATAAACAACCAAGAGTTGAAAATATTCCCTTTTCAGTGGAAGAAGCCACAATTGTTGATCCTTGTGTATTGGTATCTTGGGAAAAAAAAGTGAAAAGTTTAATGGAAAAGTTTGTTAATGAGAAACTTACTCTCAAAGTATATTCAGAAAAGAGAGAATCTAAAATAAAGATCCATTGTGAAATTTTTCGCATTGATTATGGAACAGGTGATGTATCCTTGGTAGCGCAAACAATGCGCAACTTCAAAAACCATCATATGAAAACAACGTCCCATCAACAACGCCTTTCAATGCCAAGTGGTAGTGAAATTCCTTCATGTAACAAAGTACAACAAACAACGGTGGTTGGTGATCGATTTCATATTGATCAACCAATCAAACTTCTAGATGATTTCAACAAGACAAAAGAGCCTAATTTTTTCAAGGTGGTGGAAGCAACATTTTCAGACTATAAGGACATGAAAAAAGCAAGAGTCGAATGTACACGATGCAATAAATGGTTTTGTTTAGTGTCGACAAGTGGTAATATTGTCAGTTCTCTAAATGAACACATGAAATCAAAGAAGCACACTACTACTACTACAAATGAGGCTTCACATCAGGAGATTGGGTTGAGGAGTGGCACAGTTGGGAGACCTAAGAAGCCTACCATTGATAAGTCCCAACAAAGTTTGACTAGGTTCTTAGTGCTAGCATCACCATCATTATTACATAGGGGTTCTACAAGTGCAACTCCTTCTACTTCAGGTGTTTTAATTAGTGGTTAATTAAAAGTTTAGACTAAACTTGAATATGAATTTGTATATTATTTTATTTATCATATTTATAATTTATTTGTTTTTTACTGTGTTGTCATCTTATTATAGCTCATTTTTCTCCCTTGTTACTACAATGTTGGGGGTATTGGTATCCTTATATTGATAGAAATGGGGAGAGATTGGAAACAAAGGTCCTAATGGATGATCAAAGGGGTGGAAAATTATGGGCCATAAAGAAGCAAACCAAGATCATGCTATGTTATGAGGGTATTGAATTTCGTATTGATGGTACATATAGGCATATTCATTGCCAGAGGGGTTCTAAAATAGGGATCCCTTTTGATTCATTAACATGTAGATTTTGTAAGTTGGTTCCGGAATGTAATGACTTCAGGATGCGATTATATCATGAATCAAGGTGCACCAATAAAAGAAGTGAACGAGATACAAGAAAAGGTAGAAGATTGTACTATTTGACTCAAAATGAATTGAAGAATGTTGCAAGGGTTACAAATGCTAACCATAGATCAAAAATGTGAGCTCTTTGGTGGGAGAGGATAAAGGTTGCTACACTCTCTATTAGAATGAGATCTCTAAAGGAAAAGTTGTTTGAATCGGCAAAAAGGAAGGATGTCTTTAGGTTTTGTAAGGATGTTTGTGAGGCACATAAGCAAGGAAAATTACAAGGTAAAGATGCAATTTGGGAATTTGTCAAGGATATACTTCATAACTTGATTCATGAAAAAATAGGGAGAAGGTATAGTACATCCACAAAATCCCTTTATGAGATGATCAAGTTATGGGGAGGTCCTAGATTACATAACTTTATTAGCTTGAATCTGGATGGTCCTTCAATATCTACAACTTTAAGGCAAGTTAGAAAGTCATTGACATATCTCCCAGGGGAGCATGAACACATTTTTGAGGCAGTTGGAAAAATTTATGCTTCTTATAAAGCCAAACATGGTATATATGGACCAATTCCCGTATGCCTTGCTGAAGATGAAACAATTGTGAAAAAATATGTTAGGTGGGTAGCAAAAATCGATACACTGGTGGGGTTTTGTGGTTTGAAATAAGAACATCAATGCCAATCACATTTCTTGGTGACAATTGGTGAGGGAGATGCAGGCTATGAGATTATAACAAATTCTTTTAAAAACAATGTTATTGGGCATTATGCACATGTTATTATTTCAAACCCTTTACATGAAAAACTTCCTCGTTTGGTTGTGGTTGTTCATCCAACATGCAATAAATTCAATGCAAATTTTGTTTATCAATAGTGGGAAAAGGTAGAATTTATGTGGAAGAAACACGTAAAAAACAATTTGGGACCTATTGTTGGTCATTCCTCGGATCGGGATAGCAGAAGAAGACAACTTATGTTGAAGGATTATTCATCAACATCAGGTCTTCGATGTCAAATTCCTTGGGAAGGGTGGAGGTTAACTGGGTTGTACAATGGTTGCAATGTAATAGGATTGCAGGACCAAGATTACATCCACAACATCAAAAAGCTAGTGAATCCTTTGTTTAGCGGTCGACGAGAATTGGTTTTAGGAAATGAGTACATAAGTTTTGGCCATGTCATAATGGTTTATCACACTTTTAAAGTGGATGATCACAAGCTTAAGTGTGAAGATATAGAGAGGATGGATTGACAAGATTGGGGTTTTTCACAACATATTGCTTCAAGGCATGTTCAGAGGTTTTTGAAAGAGTTGAGAAGTACACCAAGTGGAAAGTTAGAGAGGACACTAGCTACAGAGACTTACCTAATGATTGTTGCTGACTACATTGACATATTTATGTCTCATAGTTTGAGCCTCTGGGAAAGAGTGCGAAATGCTTAACAAGTTCATCATTTCTTCACATTATGGTTATTTTGGGTACAAAAACAATCTCATACTAATGTCAACATAAATTTCATCAGCAGAGAGGCATATCAAGATGTGAGAATTTGTTGCCATTTTGCAGTTTTGTTTATGAGATTGTTTCGAGATCAATACTCTAACTTGCCATGTGTTTTGCACTTGACTGGGTCAGATGTATGTGAGAACTTCTTTAACAAAGTTGGTGGGATGGTTGGAGTGGAGAGGGCCTATGATTTCACTGACTTTATTCATGTTGTTGGAACCCTTAATAGAGTTGTTGAAGAAGAATCAAATTCCCAAGGGCTTCATTTTAATAAATCCCATAATAAGCAAGAAAAAAATTGGAATAAATTGCACCAAGAAACAATACAAAACATTGACATATTATCGCAATATTATTTAATATCCACGGATGCTAAAATTGAAGAAGCCCTTAAGAATGGATTGAAGGATGCAAAAGACATTTTATCAACTCTTGGAATGAAACTAGAAAATTACACTCAATGTTATTGGTGGGTTAAACCATGGACAGAGGATAAAGATTATCCAACATTCCAAATTGTGGATGAAGTAGTTGATGATTCTCCACCGAGATGTTCCAACTCTATATTTCAATATTGATCTTCATTGGTACAAAATGAAAGTGAATTGCAAATAATGGAAAGTGAGTGGAGACATGAGTTGGATGAAATTTTAGATTCCACTGATGAAAATGTAAGCAAAACTATAAAACCAGTGGTGAATCTTGATGGTAAGGATATGTTCAAAGCATGTTTGGTTAGGCAGTTGAATGGAAATCCAACATTATCCAAAATAGGTTGACAAAAGTGAGAAGTGGGGTCTACTTTAGGCGAGATGGGAATACTCTACAAAAGGGTGTTTCAATTGGCTTTGGAATTGGATCAGATTGTGGGGTGTTGTTTGAAAACAACTCAATTCCCCCCACTAAACGTACTGCAAGAAAAGGTGTTCCTTGACGTACAAAACAAGGTGTTTCTTGTGGAATGTGGTACATTGGAAGGGTTCAAAGAATAAGGAAGAAGGATGGTAATAGGGTGTTTGATTACCATAATGACATCGACCTTTTGGATAGAATAGAAGGCATCGAGCTTCAATTATGTTGGTATAGTAGAATAAAGGGGCAACGCGTGTATACGTATGATTTCACTGATCATGCTTTTGTACAACTTGAATCTATTATAGCAATCGCAAACTTATCATACAATGCCAAGAATGATACATACAAATTAGAAGAAAGTGATTACAATTTTTTTTTCAGATTTTGTGAAAAAAATGAACAAGGTTAATTTTCAAAACATTTTACTTTCACTTTCCTTATGTATTTCCATATGTTGGATTATTTATAAATAGTTTTTGGTTATATTTTTTTTGATTTGTTTGTATGAATCTGATGTTAATTTTGTATTTTTTGGCTTTAGGTCTAGTGAATACTTCAAATGGTGAATGTTCGAGATAACTCAACCTTTTTTTGCTACCTACTTTTTGGTGTAAGTTTCTTTCACTAGCCATTCATCTTTTTGTAGTTGTGTTTCATTCGAACATTAATTTGGTATTTCTTCCATAAAAACAATATAATTACAGACCTATAAAACTATATGTACCCCTTACCTCAACACATATATACAATTTGAATATAAGGGCATCCCTTACCTCAACACTTATGTTGGATGCCTTCTACTGTGGTTCTTCTGAATTTGGTCCATTTAATCATGAAAAGCAAGAAGAATTGGTTCATTTTTTATGAATATGTTTTGAATAAAAGTATGTGGTTCTTCTCACTAATGTTAATGTTTTCCTTGAATTTTTAGATTAATGGTTCGCTTGCTAGAAAGGATATCAAGGATCTAATGGCAAGAGGTTCAATCAGGATGGTTTCTGTTCACTCAAGTCAACAAATTTACACCATAGCAATAGCTAACACATGAAGTGCACTTTATTTTGAATTTTTTGTGGTAGTTGGATTTCCTATTTTTCAAATTGGACATATAAATCAGAGTTTGTAGCTCAAATGTGCCATCAAAATATTTTTGCAAGTATTTATATTTTGGCCACCTTGATATCATTTTTATTTTTATTTTTGCAAAAATACATTTATTGTTTTGGAAAAAAAGGCCCTTGTAATTTGACCTATAAAAAAAAAAAAAAAATTTAATAGAGGGGGGTTGGATATTGGATATATCACAAGAGATCTATTGTACTTGGAGATTTTTTTTTGATAATACAGAGGCAGTTGCAGTAAGAATTTTGGGATTCATGTGGTATGGCTTTATAGCATTTTATCTCCTTCCTGTTTCATTTCATCGAATGCCTTCTCAATTCCATTTCATATCTTATGCTTTCACTGATTGTTCTAATGAGTTATAAACAGAATTCATAAATCAATTTATGATATGTTTTGTAAGGGCAATTATGTTGTGTTACTTTCTTCTTATAGAATGAATTCATTATCTAATTGCTCATTCTAACTCCATTTCTCATCCTACACTGTAATGACAAAGCCCTGAAAGCTATCAAAGTCTACCTATCTTGCCCCATTATCACTACGGTAATTCGTTTAGCCCCGGTTCCTAGTTTCCTTCTTCTAAGTTTGAGATTCATCACGGTGTTTATGTTTCAGTATGTGTTTCTTTAAAGATAACAACTCATGAGGTGTTGTATACTTTTTCTTGGTGATACATCCACAAGCCTAGTAATTCTTGGTGATTAGGGATGCAGTACAAGAAGGTATGTCTGTTAAATCTTTCAAATTAATTTTATATTTGATTGAACTGTCTATCTGCAAGCTGTTGTAATATAATTTGACTGACCTTGAGATATTGGAACTTCAGGCCTTGGTTTGATCAGGGATGCAGATCCAGGAAGAGGCCCCAATAGAAATATATTTGCAGGAAAAAGGAAGACCCATTGGGCGCTCGTAATATTCATCATTTTGTCACTTATTGTGGGTCAAGCTGCTGCTTCACTTTTTTACAGGTATTACTTTGATGATGGTGGTATTACTTAACAGGTATTACTTTATATAGATATGTAAATTTCCACATCTAGTGCAGGTAGATTAGCAATTTTTCTTTGGTTGCACATGTCTAGAATATGCAGTTTTTTAAAATGTGTCATTTAGTGAAGTTTTTATTTGATCCATGTTTTCTCTATATTGCTTATTTTAATCATTAATTTCAAACAACTGTAGGTACATTTTACAAGGTGATGAACAAGAACAAATAGAACTGCTTGTCGTGCTGCTTGCTAAGGATGGTGACATCTATAACAAGCTTACGTGTTCTTTAGCTCTAGAAATATTTGGACACGAGGATGTCAAAAAAGCCCTGCTTCTTCTTTTTGGTGCCCCAACTAGAAAATGCAAGGATGGAATGAAGGTATAATTCTTTTACTGAAGAGCTGTTATAGAGAAACTTGATTATCCCATTGGTGACTATCTGAGAAAAATGTCTTGTTATTCTCCCTTATCTGGTATTTGGAGTCTATATACAAAGGAAAATTTATATTTGTTGCTCACATTTCTATTTTACTTGCAAATAAGAGGTGATTTGCGTGCATGTTTTAATTGACTAAGGGAGGAGATCTCCATCTCTGGAGTCCCTCATAGTTAAAGGGCGGAGTCCTATGGCTGCCTTAGGCTAGTTTCCTTTTTGAACGCTCAAAATTAACCACTTTAGATTCCCAACATCCCTAAAATAATGCCCAGAATCCTTAAAATAAGTGAGGTTTGGGGATTTTCATCTCTGGAGTCCATCATTAGCTGATGGGTGGAGGATAATTACCTCTGGAATCCATTTTTTATGGGCAAAGGTAACATGTCATCCTCTAGTAGAGAAAGGTCCTACAATAACAGTTGAATGCTTACTAATTGGTATCTCAACCTGTATAGGTACAAAGGCTAGCACCTGACTTTCCTCATTCTCCTTTTCTGTTTGTTGTAGGACATTTGCCTATGCAACCTATCACTTGATCCTTCTCATCTTCATCTAACAATTTAGATGACTTCTCCATAACACGGCTATGCCGTCACCAACCATTTGTACCCTGTGTCAATATTTCCTATAAGGAAATGGACTCCATATCAAGTGTTTTCTCAATTTGCTTCAGCCATAATCAAGGATTGTATTAGATGTATACTTTATTATTAAGCCACATATATTTTAACATGTTGCACCTTTGTGTATTTTTTGAAACACACTCCAATTTGTGAGTGTGAATTTAAGCACAAGTCTGGCTAGGCACTGATATGGAAAATCTCTATAAATTTGGTGCTTTTCCAGCATAATTTACCCACTACATATCTACAGAAAATAAGAAATGACTTATATTACATTTATTTTCAATTTCCTCATTAGGCTAAGATCATCTACATGGTTATATAACAATTATGTGATGTTCCTCATTGATTAATCATCCTTGATAAAGTAAATTTTGCCCATGTCCTCAACAATTAGATCGATATAATGGGCAGCACCGGAAGTCCAAATGAATGTGGGGTGTTTCTCCATTAACATCTTGTCGGTGTCCACATAATTAGAACTAGAAGCATTATCTATTATGACTTGTACAACATGTTGCACACGAATCTTTTGGATAAATGCATTCAAAAATTCATATAAAAATGCCCCATATTTTATTTATGCAAATGTGTAACTAGATTTAATAAACATTGTTCCTTTAGGACAATAAACTGAAAAAGTTAGGAGGGTCTTACTCTTCCTATCCTTCCAACCGCAAGAAATTATTGTGCACCTTTTGTTTCCCTTTACTTTTTAAGGTCTTTCAATCTGGTGCTGTTATTGCTCTTTTCCTTTTGAAGAATTTCTTACTTGAACCTGTCATATGTAGGGCCCTTATATCCTATGCCAATAATATCAACAAAATGAATCATTGCATGGTAGAGAAACTGAGCAATGCTAAGTAGTTCATTGCATAGGAAACCATTGCCCAAAACCCTATCAGTTTCTTCATGTTTTTCATCAATTGATTTGATGGATGGCTATGCCCCGGCTTAGTTATGGGAATGAAGAAAGGCAATTTTCTTGTAGAAGGTGAACCTTTGGAGTCCTTCTCCCTTCTGGCCATCCCCAATATGCACATGGTTCTTGCAGTTATTTCTATTCCTCCAGTTGCAGATTCAAGCCACATATCCTTTGTCTTCCTTACTATTCGGATAATATGGCCTTCACATAGTAAAAAAATCAGAGAATATGAGCAACTTTAATTTATATAGAAGGTATCACTATGGAAATAAGATCCAAAAGATATAAAAGAATGTCAACAATTTCTTTCGTACCCTTGATGTCCATAACCCTTATGTGGATTTCAAGGGTTTTAGCGAACAATCTGAACTTCTTGAAGAAATGGGTCGGCTTATAATGGAAAGGGTTAATGTTAGGATGACTAATGATGGCAGCTCCAACTCATTCATGCTTCATCAAATGAGCACAACTGAAATATTTCAAAGCGCCATTGATGGGTCGCATGATACCACAATGTCTGAACAGTTTGAGCACTTCATCGGCAGTGATAGCTCCCAAGTCCCGAGTATGCCAAACTTTGTAGTGGCTTTGAATAATATTGTCAGTGATGTCAAACATATCCTATTCAAGAAGGGAGTTAGTATCATTGGGGTTGAAGGGATGGGTGGAAGCGGAAAAACTACCATTTCATTATTCCCTTGCAACGATCCCGAAATCAAAGGTAAGAACAACTCCCCTATTTTAATCGTCACACCTAGCTTCCATATTATTGCTTCCCTTTTGGTTTTTTCAATGCTTATTCTCGTTGTGATTATTAAATTTCTTCCAAAACAATATAGTTTTCATAACTGTTGCACGGTCTCCAAATGTAATGGGCCTTTTGGAGATTATGTGGGATAAAATAATCAGAGGTTGAAGGCTTGTTTTTCAAAGCATCGAGGATGCACACAACCAAATGTAGAAGAAAATCAGTTTAAAATGAAATCCATGCGAAGCCACAAGTCCAGGTGGGATAGTAATAATTTGTAGTCCCAGTAGTCCATCTCTTCATTCATAAGGAAATCACAAAATATCTTCCAAAAGGGAATTTTAACGGCTTCAATCCTTAATATAATTGTTTGCTATGATATTGAGTTAGTATTCAGTCATTTTAGTGATGCTAATCTTCACTGGACCGATCATAAGGATAAACAATGGAGATCAGCAAATGTGTTACTCCCCGTTTAGTTTTAGGTATAATATTATTATTAATATAATTTTCCTTCCCTGGATCTTCTCAAGAATAGTCAAAAAGTGACTATGATGCATTGATGGCATTCAAGGCTTCAGTTGATTCAAACAACAACCTTCTCTCTTGGAAAACCAGGGAACCATGCACAGGAAAATGGATCGGTGTCATATGTCTAAACATTAGGGTTATTCGGCTTGTGTTGTAGAGCCTTGACCTCACCGGTCCCATAGAATCCTTAACTGATTTAGAACAGTTTAGCGTCTTAAGCCTCAAGGGGAGTTCGTTAAATGGCACCCTACCTGACTTATCAAAGTGGAGAAGCATTAAATTATTGTTTCTCTTGTACAACCAATTCTGTGGTCCACTTCCTTCATCTGTTTCACTATTAGATCGGCTCTGGAGATTGGATGTTTCAAAAAATAATTTAACTGGCGAGATATCATTTTCTTTGAATTTTCTTAGCCATTTTCTCACTCTGAGACTGGAAAACAATCTATTTTTTTGGTACTGTCACAACCTTGAACATGACTAGTCTTAAAGACTTTAATGTTTCTAGTAATCAGCTCACAGGGGCCATCCCTGGATCTTTGTCCAAGTTTCTTGATTCGGCATTTGAAAGGAATTTATTTCTTTGTGGCAATCGCTTTCCAAGTTGTAAGAGCATAATCAGTAATCCTACCACTCCAGGAGGCATTGTGAATTCCAGCTTTGTGACGCAGGATCCAAGTATTGTGCCCTCAACTCCAAGTTCAAAGCCTAAGATGGCACAATTTGGAGCATAGATTTTTGAGATATATGGGCTAGGTAAAGAAGTGGTTCACATAGCATTTTGTGGGAGTGTCTCCTGAGTTGGTGGTTTGAATCTGGATGAGGTAACAAAAGCAATTCTTGTTCCTATTACTTGGATTTAGTATGTCAACTCCATTTTGGTATCTTTCAGTGTTGTTAAATTTTTTATTTTGTGTGTTTTGTCATAAGCAATGCATTCGACATTGAGATATAATGGCTGTTTGATGGCTGTTAGTAATCTTGAATTCTGCATTGCATTAAAAAATGTTTGAAGATACTGATATTAGGAAAGAGAATATAGGCAATAATCTGGTATTGTAGTGTAGTAATATAAAAAGTAATTATAATCTTGGTGTCGTTGGTGAGGAAGGCCCGAGTTGAGTAGTGCTAGGATTATGGGGTCCTATGGTTTTCCATATCTAATTATCACTTGCATCCTAATATAGAGTAAAATTCCAGTATTGAATGAAATGCTCATCATAATATATATCTCAGTACCTTACTGCCTTTTTTAGAGCTGAAAAGATATAGGTTCCAGTGTATGGGTTCAATGGTAAATGAAGCACCCATATGAATTGATTTTTTCATGTGCCAAAACTCACTTTCCTTGGATCTTGGGAATCAAATTCAATTTTTTTTCATTCCATCAGGATTCAGAACATGATCCAACAACAGTGCACAAAATTGGATGGAAATATGAAAAGAAAACTAATTGCATACTAAGGTGGAATCAATGCAACGATATAAATTAACAACACACATAAATTTACTTCCCTTACAAGAATCACACATTATCTCAATTATGCTAACATTTGTCAAGAAACAATAATGGGCTATGGCATTAACTCTATTATTACCTAAACTAGCATCTAAGTGGAAGAACCCAATCCAAGGATGACAACTTGGGGTAACATATGGGATTAGTATTATTGTCACTCTAAGAAGCCACCAACTGTTGTTGTCTTTTATACAGCCAGAAATTGCAACCAATTTCGATAGGCCAGGGCCAACTTTGAGCCCACGCTTAATGCAGATCTGTGAATATAGAAATATGGAATGTGTAATTTTTAGTCAGCCTGGTTATTACTGCGCAATGTTTTTTAATTCAGTGTGGCGTGTTTCTATAGCAGGTATGTGTTCTCCCAAGTGCCTCGTCTGTCAAATCATTTTAGGTTTTGAGTTTTGTATCTGGTATTTTTTTGAGTGGGGATTATTTATTTTTCTGTTGTATAATCAATAAAATTTTGACTTGTTTTTTTCTCTTGAGTGAGGGAAGGGAGGGGAGTGGTATTTTTCCAAGTAACAAAAGGGCGTTTTGTTGTTGTTCTCACAGGATCCCTGCACCTTGTGTGCCCATTTTTTTATTTTTTTATTTTATTTTATTTTTAGTGGGTGGGATAAACACTCTTGGGGAATTTGAGCTAGTGACCTTTTCGCACGGAGTGCGTTAACATAACACCCATTCATTGTCAATCCAAAGCCCAGTGGCCTTGTGCCCACTTGACCCTTGCTCTTCACTAGCACTTTTTTCCCAGATTTGTCATGGGGCCCATAAACCCTAGCTCCATTCTCATAGGTGAAAATTGTAGCAGAATAGAGGATGTGCTCCAGTATTGTGGCCTAATAATGAACCCAAATATGATGAGAACATGGAGGAATAGTTGAACATTGTTTATGAAGCCCAAGATATAATTGAAATCCATGTGTTGAATGTGTTGCAATTCCATATTTAGAAATTGGGATCTCCCATGGAGGCTGGTGTTGAATGTGTTGCTTATTTATAAATTGGGATCTCCCATGGAGACTGGTGTTGAATGTGTTACAATTCCATATTTAGAAATCGGGATCTCCCATGGAGGCTAGAGATATGTTTAATAAAAATTTTCCAATCTAATGAGACTCCCTCGATGAAGATTGCAACGGATTTGATGAACATGGAGACACAGGTTTTCAAGAGGATCAAAAACTTCCTCACTCGCTTCAAAGAACTCAAAATGTAATTGGAGGATTGTTGTTTCCAGTTCAGGCAAAATTGATTTGCATTGTACTCATATTGTTCTTTGGAGTCTTCCTACTCCTTACGAGGTATTTTGTTCCACATACGACCTTATGAGAAATTTGTTTGGCACTCTATATGCTATAAGCTAGAACAATGTTGCGCATATTTTTACATCAATCAAGAGAGAAATGGAATAGATAGTACATTAATGATTAATTATTTGAGCATCGGCTATCTAGAAACTAGATTCCTATCAATTCCAAACAAATATACAATTTTTTAATTCATATAATAGAAAGTAGACCATTAACTTATGGAATGAAATAGGTTATCTAGCAACCGTCATCAATAAAATGACCAAATAGCTATGTTTACAAAATAGGCTACCTACACACTGAAATATGAAGACCAAAAGGTCCAAAATAGTAAACTGGTCTAGTTTCTAAACACTTCTCTATAGAGGAAGTTTTCACCAATTATGAAAGCACCCATGTTTTCAAATGTTGTAGCTGTGGGGTAGCACCACCATGCTTGTTCCACCACTTCTTGACAAACAATTTTCCACCATCACTTACATCGAGTTCCTCATCGCTAGTATCATTCTTCATTTTTCTCTTGTCTAGCCTTTGCCTAGACCTTGTTTCTCTATATAAAAGTTGACACCACCCAAGGGCCAATTTTGATCAAACTTTCTAATCCAGGACTTAAAATATGGTAGAAAAAGCTTAACATGCATGATCAATGATTTTGGTTTGAGTGAAGGGTACATTTTTTCTAAGGCCGTGACAAAGGAGTTCAAAAATCAACACCACCAAAATTGGGGTGCATATAGGGCTCAGTTCTCTTGATTAAATGACAGTCACATACCCTCATACATGATATAATTTAATGAAATGTCGCAATCCCATTGATTTTGAAATTGTGAAAATTATTAAGTTTGATGAATTTTGAATGCGATATGAAATTCTTTTCCTCCAGCTGACGTTTGATGAGTTTGGAACCACTCTCAAATATTCTAAAACAAACAATGGTATTGTTAAAATTTTAAGTAAAAAATCTACATATCCTTTATATTTCTTTTAAATAAAATAAACGACTTATCTTATTGAGAATTTACAAAGGATCACATCACATCATTGTAGAGACTAGACAATATTCATCTAGTTTAGTGTTCCTATACCATAGTCTGTATATACAACATTTTCCAAAAAAATAGCAAATTGCTCGTCTATTGCTTGTAATTTGTAAATACTAAAAAAAGAAATGTTGTTACTTATAAATAAGGGTGGTTTTTCATGTCCATTAGAATTCACCATGAATGCATGAGTATAGCAAGATTCTTGGATATGCATTGCAATAACACACAAGGAAGTTGCTCTCTTTATTCCTCTCCAAAGACCCAAATAGGTTGTAATAATTTCCCTTGCTTGAGAGATAGCGATTGAATTACTAATTGAGTGATGGGGATATAACCCATCGCTTTATATGGATTTGAGATTTGGGGCCCTAACCTTGGTTGTAGATAGTGGTCTTGCATCTAGAGGGTCTATACTTGTGATTGAACACCTTATTTGGTGCAAACATATTCATAAACATTGATCAATTTATTTTTCATCGTCATATAGATCAATTTATATGTCATTTTATAGACATGCACATAATCAATCTTCCTAAAACATGGTTGATCTTTGTATGCCTTAGACCATTAAATGCCACAAATCATAGTGAGATGTGCTTGAGTGTTGATTGACTAATCACATTGGGAATACTAATCTGCATGTCCTATGTATATCACAAGAAGAAAGGTGAATTGTAGAATGCATGTGGGGTCATAAGAGAGGAATCATGTCATTATGTTAAGGATATAAATATAAAGGGGTATAAAAAATGTTAATGAAAAAATGGATACCTACAATATCTAGTGAAAGTAAGGGTTTTTTAAATTGGGAAAATATAATGGGTTAGTATTGGTAGGGGGTTAAATAAAGTGATTTTTAGAGGTATTTTCCAATATGTAGTCAAATTAAGGGTATTTTTTAGTATGCCAGAAATGCATGTGCTATGTCATAGGTTAATTGAGTGACACCCCTGTGGATCTGTGCTTCAATTATAACAATACTTGAGCATGAATTAACAAGTCTATAATGTGCATTATTAGATAGAACGTGCCAAATATCACAGTATTAATCCAACTCTGTCAATCACGTTCAAATAGTGAACACTCAAATAAAATTCTTGATGTTATATGGCTCATTATAGAACTCACTCATTTCTATTACACCACATAATAATCCAATGCACGTTTTAGGTAAGCAATAAGACCAGCAAGCACTCGACCTTTCATTTAGGCACTTGATAGTGTCACGAAACACACGGGGAGTGTTGGTTTATCCAATGTCCAACATATAGGTAGCTCTCTAGCCATGATCCAGTGAGCATCATCTTCTAGATTAGTGAGGAGAGAGAGCGCATTTATGTTAATTGCTCGACTGCTTTTAATTTGAGAGGACCCTGCCACTTTTGGATTAGTGGCATATAATATAACATGACCACCATATAATATCATGCCAGCGATAGAATATCAAGACCAATATAATAGAGTATCAACGTGCCAGGAATAACAAATCAAGTCCATGATAGAGTATCAATGCCATGCAGCAATATAATGCACATTGTGGCAATTATATGAAGAATATATGCTTCGTTTTTCTAATAATTCCATGTTGTGGTCGTGATATTAACACACCATATAACATATATATTGAATATTGAGCCCAAGACCGCACAGAAAATTAATATTACAACAGAGCATTTGAAATAAATTTCCTCCCTATCATAGTGTACTGTAGACCTAGGATAATATGGGCTGCAAAGATTGAGACCGAGATTGCAAAGCAAAATAATATGGGCCATGTGTCAACAAGATTTGGTTTGGATAAGAGTGTGTTGTTAAGACACACTCGTGATGAAAAGGTCATTGGTTCCAATCTCTTTTAAGCTAAAAAAAATCTAGCCATGATAAGGGTTGGTATGGTTAAGAATAGGTGCGATCCCTGAGTGATTTTGATGACTTAGTTTCCCCTCAGTCGCAGTTTCTCAGACCATAGATTTGGCGTGAAGTCATGTAAGGTCCCACATTACCAACCAAACAAAAAATAATAATAATATAGACCATGTGAATATATGTGGAAAATAAAATGTATTATCTACAAAGATGTATTTAACCGCAGAGAAAAATAATATGGGCATAATGAAGATATAACAATGTGTTGACAACATTTGTAAATAGATGCTTTCAATACAATGTGTGAATGCACTTGAAAGCATTTGTTGACACCAACTAACCATGTATAACACACATAAATATGTATATACATGGAATATATGGTCACTAATTCATGCATTTGCGAGGCTGTTAAATTTAGTGCTATATTTCAAGATGGTTATTATCGTTGGGTTGTAGCTACACTCAACTCATTTGGAAGGAATACGCAACAGTAGAATCAAATCCAACTCCCAATAGCCAACAATTCTAATAAAATTCATTGAGAGAAGATCCATTGATCAAATGTAATGTGTACATCCTGACATCTCATCTCAGGCATGTGGTATTCTCAATGCATGCATTATGAAGCATTCCATGCATTGAGGTATAACTTCGAATATTTCACATTGTAGCCCTCTTTCCTTCAATCTACTACTCATCACCTCTTCTATTCCCATTGATTCTCCAAGTTATTTCCTTGGGCTAATAATTTCCTCCTTAAATTCATGCTCTCTTTCATCACATATCTGTAACAGTTTCTTATGGTCTCTTTTCTCATCCCTCAATCTTTCTATTTCCATCAAGGCTATATCATACTTGGATTGTTCTTCAGCTAACTTTTCATCATGGTAATTAGGTTCATTCACACTATAAGATACCTCATTTGACTGAACACTTTCCTTTTGACTGGGATTTTTATTCTTCCTCTTTATCTTCTCTTTTTTTGTAGTAGTGCTACTAGTCTCTCCTTCATGAATGAACTACAATCAATCCCAAATTTATTTGCAGAATTTAAATCTATTACTATATCAAGATCCTTATTATGAATATTGTTATCCATTGCACATTTTTCCTTAGCATTCCAATGGTGTTCTTTCACATAGGGATATTCTTTATAATAACCATCACATACTAGCTTCCATACACCAAGACCATAAGCTATTGGTTCAGATTTTACCTTATCTCTCCATTCATGAAATTTTGTTACACTTCGCACATATATACTTTGATAGTCCATGACTTCACCAGGTTTACCTTCCATTTGTTAAGCTTACACATAAGGAACCTGCTCTGATACCAACTGATGGAAACTTGACTAAACTGAGAGGGGGGGGTGAATCAGTTTAGTACATTCATGGACATAAATTTCTTTTCTTTTAATTGATTAACTAAATTATTAAATGAGAAACTTAACACATGATGAATAATATATTTAATATGTGAACAAAAAGTAATAATTAAATCAAAACATCACGTCAGCACATAACAACAACACATTTGGACACTAGATATAAGTACAAACCTATAAAGGAAGAAAACCACAACTTTGTTATTTTTGTGATGAAAATGAAATCTCCTACTCCCTTATTACATTTTTTTTTTTGTAGGTTCCAACCTACAAGAGGCTTCTACCTCAATTTTTCTGCAAGCTAAAACATGCAAGGAACCTCTAACTCCCATAATTTTTTTTCATGCTACAACCCACAACAGGTTCCTACCTCAACAAGCCCAAAATTGTTATTTATCAAGCTATAACTTGAAACGAGACTACAATACCTTTATACATACAAGAAATAGCATGTTGGTCTACCTAGTCTATAAATCTATGTACCTCCATCTCTAACTTTTCTTCTTCTCCTCCTCAAATCAACTCTATATATGTGCTAGGTAACTAATGAACAACACTCGAATCAACTGCCACATTGTCTAAGTCTCTAACCATTAAGCCTTCTAACCTCAAACATTTTTTTAAACAATATTTGATTTTTGTTTGTATTCCAAACATGAATATGAAGTGAAAATACTTGTCTCTTTGAATTACACTCATTCGTTTCACACCTTTTGAGATTTTGAATATTTAAAAAAAAAAAAACTACACAAATAACATGCATTATTATAAGCCTTTACATAATGTAAAAATCATCCTTCAAATGTGAAACATAGAATTATCATTTCATTTTTCTTTTCTTTATACCTTTGCCTTTGCCTTTCATCACAACAATTTCTTCAAGACAATTGTCTCTGATAACAAATCAACTCAATATATGCAACTACATTTCCATAATCAGTGCATCAACACAAGCATAACTCAATGCACCTCTTCACACAATTGTGCATACACCAACTGCACCATGATACTTTGTTTCTGTTTTTTCTGTTGTCAATGGTTCTAGCATAACTAGCATACCTGCACCCAAACACAACAAGCATACCTAGCATACCAAGCTTCCTTGCAACCATAATAGCTAATCCATTAAATAAACCATATCTAGCATACCTTGTTGCTCCTTTGTTATAACAATATATGTAACATCATGAACATGCAATCAACTCAACATGCAACATATGAAAGCAAGTTCATCACCTGCAAGTCATAGCAATACCTATTCATTTTTTCATACATTAATTGTGCCATTGCATCTTTGTCTTGCATTCTTATTTTCATTGACTTGCCTTGTACCTCTTCAACACTAATCTATACTACATAATGCATCCCATAGAACCATAATGTATCAAGTTATAACAATCATCAGCATCATTACAACATATATGTAAGCAGTCTCAGCTTTGTAATCTTAACAATATTACAATATAGCATCAAGTATTCCTCTCAGTGGCACTTGCATATCTACCAAGAAAGTATAACAAAAAGTATCATAAAATATATGAAAGTATCAACATATGTAAGAAACTTCTAAGAAGAAGTTCCTTTAGCCTCTAACAGTCTAAACTCCTTCACTAATAGCACCTACAATGTATAATAAACCTTACAATACAATGTACAAATCATCGTCACATATGAAATCATCAATATCACACTTGCAAGAAAAAGATTCACTCCCTAATGACATATCTTCATTCTCTTGATGTTGCTACTTTTTTGTTCCTTTGCCATCACCTTCATCTCTTGTTGCTCATGTTGTTCATTTGCCATCAATGACAACAATGCAACATGGACCTAGTTTGACCTAGATAAGCTATTGGTTTGTTTGACCATGTATTTGACTGATGTATCTCTGTTGAACTTGATGATTTCTCTAAGGAAAAGGTTTTTGAGTTATTCCTGCATGTGGGTTTTCCCGAGGTAAAATATTGTGTTCTTTGTATGGTTATCTATTCATGACCTTACCGCCATAAATGTTATGTTGTTGATGTCTTCTTTATAATTGCATAATTGTGGAATAATGGATAAGACCATGAAAAAGATTTAAATCATTTTTAGTACTTATCAGTATATAATACTCTATAAAACTCAACATAATTATTTATATGCATGTTCAGAAATTGTTAGTAAAGGAAAAATTGAAGCTAAGAGAACACCCCATGGGAAAAATAAGAAATTCTTTATGATTGTCCATATGAAGGAGACAATAGTTGAATTTCCAATAGTTAGGAAGAATGGATTCTACTCATGACCATGGAAGAGATGTTGGAATTAAGAGAAATGATTTAGAAAAGGATATTGATCATCCAAATCAATAGATGAAGTTTGATAAGAGTACCAAAATCCTAGATGGTATTCTCAACAGTTAAATATCCCCTCTCATCAAAATTTGTCTCGGCTATGAAGGAAAATCAAGCACCAAGGAAGTTGAAGATAGAGAACCAATAAGGCATGTTGAAGTAATCAAAGGACCTAACAGAAATTTATCCAAAGGAAATAATAAGAATCAACATCAACAAATAAAATAAAAGGATAAAAATGCAACTTAGCAACAACAAAGAAAAGGTTATAAAAGAAATTCGAACAACCATAAAAATAAAATGATAAATCAGCAAATACCTCGTCTCCCTCAAAGAAAAAACCATCATAGAATTAAAATCTATCCTTCTCAAAGGAAAAGTACTCCCAGGTATCAAATCTTTTTCTACGGCTATTATTTTCTTACAATATGTTTGGATATAAGGAATAGATTATAGATATTATTCAATAAGTTAGAATATGTTGAATAATATATGCGAGTGTGTATAAGATCTCAAGGAATGCTTTTGTGAGTAGAAAATATAGAAGTTATGGTAATAATTACATCATAAGTCACAATTGTCCATTCATGAAATTTTGTTACACTTCGCACATATACACTTTGATAGTCCATGACTTCACCAGGTTTACCTTCCATTTGTTAAGCTTACACATAAGGAACCTGATCTGATACCAACTGATGGAAACTTGACTAAACTGAGAGGGGGGGGTGAATCAGTTTAGTACATTCATGGACATAAATTTCTTTTCTTTTTATTGATTAACTAAATTATTAAATGAGAAACTTAACACATGATGAATAATATATTTAATATGTAAACAAAAATTAATAATTAAATCAAAACATCGCGTCAGCACATAACAACACATTTGGACACCAGATATAAGTACAAACCTATAAAGGGAGAAAACCACAACTTTGTTATTTTTGTGATGAAAATGAAATCTCCTACTCCCTTATTACATTTTGTTTTTTGTAGGTTCCAACCTACAAGAGGCTTCTACCTCAATTTTTCTGCAAGCTAAAACATGCAAGGAACCTCTAACTCCCATAATTTTTTTGCATGCTACAACCCACAACAGGTTCCTACCTCAACAAGCCCAAAATTTTTATTTATCAAGCTATAACTTGAAAGGAGACTACAATACCTTTATACATACAAGAAATAACATGTTGGTCTACCTAGTCTATAAATCTATGTACCTCCATCTCTAACTTTTCTTCTTCTCCTCCTCAAATCAACTCTATATATGTGCTAGGTAACTAATGAACAACACTCGAATCAACTGCCACATTGTCTAACTCTCTAACCATTAAGCCTTCTAACCTCACACATTTTTTTAAACAAGATTTGATTTTTGTTTGTATTCCAAACATGAATATGAAGTGAAAATACTTGTCTCTTTGAATTACACTCATTCGTTTCACACCTTTTGAGATTTTGAATATTTAAAAAAAAAAAACTACACAAATAACATGCATTATTATAAGCCTTTACATAATGTAAAAATCATCCTTCAAATGTGAAACATAGAATTATCATTTCATTTTTCTTTGCTTTATACCTTTGCCTTTGCCTTTCATCACAACAATTTCTTCAAGACAATTGTCTCTGATAACAAATCAACTCAATATATGCAACTACATTTCCATAATCAGTGCATCAACACAAGCATAACTCAATGCACCTCTTCACACAATTGTGCGTACACCAACTGCGCCATGATACTTTGTTTATGTTTTTTCTGTTGTCAATGGTTCTAGCATAACTAGCATACCTGCACCCAAACACAACAAGCATACCTAGCATACCAAGCTTCCTTGCAACCATAATAGCTAATCCATTAAATAAACCATATCTAGCATACCTTGTTGCTCCTTTGTCATAACAATATATGTAACATCATGAACATGCAATCAACTCAACATGCAACATATGAAAGCAAGTTCATCACCTGCAAGTCATAACAATACCTATTCATTTTTTCATACATTAATTGTGCCATCGCATCTTTGTCTTGCATTCTCATTTTCATTGACTTGCCTTGTACCTCTTCAACACTAATCTATACTACATAATGTATCCCATAGAACCATAATGTATCAAGTTATAACAATCATCAGCATCATCACAACATATATGTAAGCAGTCTCAGCTTTGTAATCTTAACAATATTACAATATAGCATCAAGTATTCCTCTCAGTGGCACTTGCATATCTACCAAGAAAGTATAACAAAAAGTATCATAAAATATATGAAAGTATCAACATATGTAAGAAACTTCTAAGAAGAAGTTCCTTTAGCCTCTAACAATCTAAACTCCTTCACTAATAGCACCTACAATGTACAATCAACCTTACAATACAATGTACAAATCATCGTCACATATGCAATCATCAATATCACATTTGCAAGAAAAAGATTCACTCCCTAATGACATATCTTCATTCTCTTGATGTTGCTATTTTTTTGTTCCTTTGCCATCACCTTCATCTCTTGTTGCTCATGTTGTTCCTTTTCCATCAATGACAACAATGCAACATGGACCTGGTTTGACCTAGATAAAATATTGGTTTGTTTGACCATGTATTTGACTGATGTATCTCTGTTGAACTTGATGATTTCTCTAAAAAAAAGGTTTTTTAGTTATTCCTGCATGTGGGTTTTCCCGGGGTAAAATATTGTGTTCTTTGTATGGTTATCTATTCATGACCTTACCACCATAAATGTTATGTTGTTGATGTCTTCTTTATAATTGCATAATGGTGGAATAATGGATAAGACCATGAAAAAGATTTAAATCATTTTTAGTACTTATCAGTATAGAATACTCTATAAAAATCAACATAATTATTTATATGCATGTTCAGAAATTGGTAGTAAAGGAAAAATTGAAGCTAAGAGAACACCCCATGGGAAAAATAAGAAATTCTTTATGATTGTCCATATGAAGGAGACAATAGTTGCATTTCCAATAGTCAGGAAGAATGGATTCTACTCATGACCATGGAAGAGATGTTGGAATTAAGAGAAATGATTTAGAAAAGGATATTGATCATCCAAATCAATAGATGAAGTTTGATAAGAGTACCAAAATCCTAGATGGTATTCTCAACAATTAAATATCCCCTCTCATCAAAATTTGTCTCGGCTATGAAGGAAAATCAAGCACCAAGAAAGTTGAAGATAGAGAACCAATAAGCCATGTTGAAGTAATCAAAGGACCTAACAGAAATTTATCCAAAGGAAATAATAAGAATTAACATCAACAAATAAAATAAAAGGATAAAAATGCAACTTAGCAACAACAAAGAAAAGGTTATAAAAGAAATTCGAACATCCATGAAAATAAAATGATAAATCAGCAAATACCTCATCTCCCTCAAAGAAAAAATCGTCATAGAATTAAAATCTATCCTTCTCAAAGGAAAATTACTCCCAGGTATCAAATCTTTTTTCTACGGCTATTATTTTTCTTAAAATATGTTTGGATATAAGGAATATATTATAGATATTATTCAATAAGTTAAAATATGTTGAATAATATATGCGAGTGTGTATAAGATCTCAAGGAATGCTTTTGTGAGTAGAAAATATAGAATTTATGGTAATAATTACATCATAAGTTCCCCACAACCACCCCCCCCCCCCCCCCCCGCCCCTCATAGATCGTGTTGAATGTTACATAAGTAAAAAAATTGGGAATAAGGAAAAATATTGTAGAAGTAAGTTGTTAGAACCTTTAAATAAAACCAAACGGAAATAACTTCCTCAGATTAGGAAAAATAAAATACAAGCAAATAATGTTAATAGAACTTATAATATAAATACATGGAAAATAAATAAATAATAGCAAGAGAAATACAACTTATTTTTATGTGCTCAAAATATAGATAATCAGTAGTGTATAGACAATGGATGTATTCATCATATAATAGGATATAAAAGCATGTTTCTCTCTCTAAATGTGGTCAATGATGACAATATTATTCTTCGAATTGTTACATCAACCAAAGTAATGGGAAAAGGAATGTTCTACTTGTTAAATTTTTAAAGAAAAATATCATGAGTGTAAGCCAAATGGTGGATAGAGGACATGAAGTCACATTCAACTCTAGAGGATGTAGAGTTAGGAAGGAAGGGTCTAAAAATTAGTGGCAAAAGGAATCAAGACTCCGGATAACATATGTGTACTAAAGAGAAGAAAATACATGAAGAATATATTGAATCCAATATATCCCTCACATTATCAATTAAAAGAGAAATACATAACTACAATACATTACACCATGCCTCATTCAAAATGTGCATTGTAAAAGAAAGAAAAGTTGTACACATTAGTATACATGCTCCATAGAAGAGATGAATAAATAGATGCAAGTACAACCTTAGATGAAATAAGAAAGGAAATGAGACATCAAGGAGATGGAAGATGTAAGGAAATGGCATGAAATAATACATTATCTATTTAGTATTCAAACAATATCAGCTAAACATGCACGTGACTTGGAGGTATAAACAAGTTAGAAGAATCAATAAGAATCACAATAAAATATAATATATAAAGTAAGAAGCAATTTTCAAGGAATTGGTCATCATTTGGTTGATTTTACTATAGAATGGCACAATGAGACGGCTGTTGAAGCACTTGTCATGTTGGAAATTTTTGCATGTTATCAAGAGAAAACAAGTATCTATGGTAGAATTGGTTCATCTCAAGATTGAAAAGTGCAACTATTATCTTTCTGTCATTGCACACAAATAATCAGCAACATCTTGTTGCATCTCAAGATCTTGGAGTTTATGAATCTGTCAAAATCAACCTAGAATGGCATGGTAACTACAATGGGAGACGAACCCATGATATTTTGATTGATTGGATCATCAGTGCATTCCTTTTTAAAAAAATGTTGCGTAAATGCCTATTATAAGGAAAAGAGTTTCAAAGTAAAAGCTTTAAATTAAATTGGAATGACTTGATGTGATACTCTATCATTAAAGGTATGGATTTTATTTCTTTTAAATAGTCAATTTATGAAAAATATGGAAATTAAAAGTTAAAATTTGAATGCATTCATGCAAATGACGGCTTAGATTCGTATCCTAATCAGAGAAAAAACAATGATGAATCTTTTGACGTATAATTTAATGTCCCCGTTTCATTTTATTCTAATAGTAATATAGAAAAAGACAACAAACTAAGGGGTAGAGAATAGTTACATGGAAAGAATGATAAAACCCTAAAGATTGATGACTTTGTTTGTATTTTTCTAAGAATAATAAAATTGTTTTTGCTGAAGTGAGAATTGGAAAATCTCTTAGTCTCAAGAAATAAAACCTCCTTCATCTAGTTCTATATATGACATAATCATTGGAATCTATGCAAACTTGTTGTCAGAGTTTGAACATAACAGAAATAGGTGTTACATCTTTCACTTTGACTGCTCTTCCATTTAAGATTAAGGTGATTGGGTAGGTGGAAGATTGGAAGATGTAACAGGTTAATGGCCTTTTCTATTTCTACTTTTCTAAATTACTTGATATATCCATACCAATTAAGGAATCCACAGTTTCCCAACATAATCTTGAAGTTTACAAGGTTAGGATTCAAAGTGAAGTAGATGTGTGTTTGTAAGAAAATGATGGCTTGTCTTATAAAATTGAAAAACAAATTCAAGTTTCTATTAGTGAGGTGGGTTCTAAAGATAAGTTTGAAGCCCATTAAAAACAAGATTCAAAATTTGTGAGCTACTAAGATATAAAAACACTCTCAGCCCTAGAAGGTTGCAGTCTATTGATAATGATATTGTAGGAAAATATCAAGATGAAGTTTCTTTAAAAGTGCAAAAAATTGATCTAGTAAGGTTAATGACAAGGAATAATGCTAATGAGGCCTTAACTAGTAGTTTCCAGAGAGATTTTTAGGAGGAATTAATTCCCTCCTTTATACATCAAAGGAATCGTGGATCTCATTATAGTAGTGAAGTTGGTTACATCTTAATTTCTCATATAATTTTATGAGCCTCATTCCATATGACCAGAAAAGAAAAAAGAAAAAAAAATTCAGCAACTTGGAGGATAAGGACCTCCAGATGCACATCGATATGGGAGATGATGGAAGGTATAACACAACCAACATCGGTACTATTACTTTTTAGAGGGATTTTGGTTATCCTCTCACATTAAAAGATGTCATCTGTGTTTTGGGTCTGAAGAAGAATTTAGTTTTAGCTGCTATGTTGGAAGATCATGGCTACGATGTGATTAGAAAAGGAAAGACTTTCCTTCATCACATAGGCATGGGACAAGTGAAGCGAATCGAGGTTCAGGTGAAGAACCTCTACGAATTGGATGTAGAATATTGCGTTGCTTTGAGTATGAAAGTAGAGAAGGTGCAGAGGCGATACATCAATTAATTATGGCATAGGCGACTTGGCCATTTGCACCATGGAGATTTGAATATCGTGGAGCATATTTCTACAGGACTTACCAAGGATGCACTAGAGTAGCATGATACATGCAAAGGGTGTACGTTGGGGAAGTACACCAAATCCGCCTTTCATGTTAAGGACAGTCAATCAGAAGCAATCCTTGAAATAGTTCACTCATATGTGTGTGGACTGTTCTCGACAGCCTCCACAACCAAGCACAGGTATTATGTTATATTTTTAGATTATTTCTCACTTAAATGTTGGATATTCTTCATGCAAAAGAAAGACCATACATTCTCAACATTTTTGAATGTAAAGAACTTGTTGAGAAAGACACAAGTAGGAAAGTGGAGGCTTTTAGGAGTGATAACGGTGGAGAATATGTGTCAAATGAGTTCAATAAATTATGTGCATTAGAAGGCACTCGACAGGAATTAATAACACCCCATAACCCATAGAAAAATTGGGTTGCTGAAAGGTAGAACAAAAGTATTGTGGGAGTTGCATGGGAAACTATGCATGATCAGGGCCTATCGTTGCACTTATGGGTTGAATCATGCAACACAATAGTATATGTGTAGAATAGGAACCCTCATTAGATTCTTGAGATGAGTAAACTAGAATAATAATTTTCAATTAAGAAACCAGATGTGGAACACTTCAAGATATTTGGTTCATGAGTTTACTATCATGTTTCTAAGGATGCAAGGAAAAAGCTAGAACCGACAGCAAAGTTGGGCATATTTTTTGGGTACACTGATACACCTCACAACTATTGGGTGTATCTGACATCTCACAGGATGACAATTGTTTGTAGATATGTGAATTTAAATGAAGAGAAGGCCATGAGATGTTCCCTTTAGAGGGAGATTGAGTTTCATGTAGTTGAGGAGCCATTAGCTCCAAAGGAAGAACCTAAAGATGTTGTGGAGAAAATACAAGAAGAGGAGAAGAGAGTGAAAGAACCTACTCATTCAAATACATCCATAGATGGAAGGAAGCGCAGCAGAGAAGTTAACAAATTGATGCATGATGCTAGAGAGAATGTGGGAGCACCCGCATCAGAGTGCAGGAAGACGAGGTCACCAAATCGGTACAATGGCTA
Source organism: Pinus albicaulis (assembly GCA_034641835.2). Lineage (NCBI taxonomy): Eukaryota > Viridiplantae > Streptophyta > Pinopsida > Pinales > Pinaceae > Pinus > Pinus albicaulis. The sequence goes on along the minus strand of CM076579.1, from coordinate 577,304,053 downwards.
CATGACTCTGATGAGCGAGAGTATAAAGACTGAGCCATCCTCATTCTAAAAAGTAGTGAAACAACCTATATGTGATGATTCCATGGTAGAAAAATATGATTCAATTATCAAGAACAATGTTGGGAGAGTTTTCTGAAGGTTATATAACAAGTTAGTGGTAGGTTCTAGGTGGATCTACAAGGTGAAGCAAGCAGCAGATGGGAGTGTCGAAAAACACAAGGCCATATTGTGGCCAAGGGGTTCTCTTAGGTGGAGAGAATTGATTACGAGGATACCTTTGATCCAGTAGAAATATACTCTTCAATAAAATCTATTCAAGCACTTTCAGTGCAGATGGGATGGAAGATACATGAGATGGATGTGAAGATAACCTTCCTCAATGAAGTGATTGAGGAAGAGGTGTACATATAGAATGATCTTAAAGAATTTGATACCTTCAACAAAGATTCCCATGTGTGCAGACTCAAGTTAGTGTTTTATGGATTGAAATAAGGACATCGTTCATCAATACCACGTGCCCAAAAAATAATAAATACAAATATTTCATCACAAAAATATAAAAATTAATAAAATATTTTATTGCTCAATGTTATCGCCAAAAATAAAAAATAAAAATAATAATTAACTAATAAGTTATGGATGTATTATTAATATAGAATTGCATGAAATATTTTGTGAGAATGAGTCAGCTACGAGTTGCGGGAAAAAGGATGTAGGAAAATATTTCTTACTCAAAAAAAGGAGGTAGGAAAATATTTCTTACTAAAAAACTGTTAATGATAATTGAGGGCTGGTAGTTAGCTTCTTAATCTATCTATGTGGAAAATAAAATCCTTCTTAAATGAGAAGGAATTCAAAAGGGTATAAGGGACCTGAGGCATTGAATAGAGGGAGAATATTATTGAGAAGTCTTTTACATGACCTTGTAAAGTTTTTGATACACTATCAATGTTTTCCAGCTGGTTGGCTAGTGGAACTCATTAAATGCTTGTGATTGGAGTTGGTTGGGACCAAGTGGTCTAGGGTAGAATAGAAAACCATTTCTGAGAAGAAATCGGCTTGGGGGAGTACCATGAGTAATTTTGGTTCTCGTGGGTTTGGAGGAGAATCCTATTTGTCGTAATCTTGCGGTTGACCACCAAACAGTTCACATAAGTATCAAGCAAACATTTCACATAAGTATTTATACGGATTGGTGATTTTGTTAGTTTATGAACCAGTAAATAGAATTGGAAATAAATACCTATAGGTACATGGAATTAAATTTTGTGATGTAATGTTTGTCTTTGATTTTTAAGCATTGAGTAATTATGTGGATACTGACAGAAAAATAATGCTTCCAATTACTGCAAATGAATTTATACAGCTGTAAATATATAAAAAAAATATGTCTATCATAATAAATAGAACAATATATATGTTAATAGAACAAAAATGTTTTACACCTCAAAGTAATGGCAGTCAATAACCATTTGGAAAATAGAATGTTAACAAAAGTTAAACATAAATTTACAAATAGAAACTGGGTTAGTCCTTGGGTTGATCTGAAGGCTCTGCCACCTTGGGCAGTCCCATTTCTTCACCTTAATCAGAATACAACCACAACAATGGAAGTTTAACTTGTGCTTTGAAACCTAAAAAATTCAATGTAATTTAAAAGACTTGAAACAAAATTGGCATAAATAGGGAGGAAATCCTCAATTATATTCCAGAAATGACATCGACCAAACAAGATTAGAAATTACCTGGGGGGTGACTTTGAGTTTGTAATATCACCAACAAGAGTAGCGAAAACTGATGAAATAGAAGCGCATGATGCTTCTTCCTAGCCTACACAATTAAAACATAATATATAACTTACAAATCCTTACGAACATATAAACTGAGATAATATACAATAGAAATAAAATTGGAAGGTGTGAGATGAGGATTTACCAAGAGGGTTCCAACGGAAAAGAGCTTTGTGAGTACTCCAAACTTCCATCAGAAGGTATAACATCTAAATAAGTGGGGTTTGTGGCCCATAAGTCTATATACTGGTAAAGAACAATGAAACCCTAAGAGAATTACAGAGGAGGACCTTGGAATTGGAAACAAGTCGAATGAGGGTTCTGAGGCGCGTGGGAGGAGAGGGTAGCTACCCTCTAACTCCTTCCCAAAATTCTCTATCGTTGATCCATCACCAGAGCTCAGCAACCATAGATCTATTTTTAATCCCAAGAAAGGATCCCACCAGTGATTTGTTGACAATATCGAGAAGAAACTCGCACCACGGTAAAGCATGGAATAGGATTCTGGAGACTTCATAGTATCTGGGTTATGATGAACCCAGGTTTAATTTGTTAATATCATCGTTAACCAACCATTATCACGAACTATCTACCATGTAAATAACAGTAATATAAATAAAATATTTTGCGGTAATGCCAGTTGTAAACCTAAAATTTTCATGATTATACAAAGTTTTTATTTTGTTGATGTGGGGGACATTACAAGTGGTATCAGAGCCAAGTTCCTACATTGTTTACCTCACCAGGTGGAATGACATGTGTTAAATTGTGGTTTGTATTCATGGAGAGGCAAAACACCATGAGGATAAGAGGTGGACCAACCGTTACACTACCGACAAGAGCCATTTCTAAATTTGGGTCAGTACCTTTGGATGACACTATTCCAGAGTTGTGGATTCAACTGAAAAATGAATCTCGAAATACAACAACAATGTTAACGGAAACTCTCAAGAAACTTAGGGTTGAAATGGAAACCCTCTAAACTAAAAATGAATGTTTGTTGCGTAAGACAATTATGAAAAGGATGACATACTAATAGAATCATCGAAACTATAAGCCCAACTTTGATAATGGAAACCAGGAAAAGTCTCATAGGAGGAGGGAATACATCATACTCATAAGGAAATCGAAACACAGGAGAGAGATTCTAGAGATACCTCTGGAAGTGACAGGCATAAGAAAGTGAAGAAATGGAAAGTTGAATTGAAAGGTGAGTTCAAGAAGACAAATCCCCCAAGTTACGATGGTGAAGTTGAGGAGGCAGCGAAAGCTTGGTTGGTAAAAATGACAAATTATTTTCCAAATCTACGAGTATGTTGAAAACATAAAATATCGATTAGTTATTTATCAGCTACAGGGAAAGGCAACCTTGTGGTGGGAAGAGGTAAAATTTGTGCATGGTATTGATGAGCAAGTGGTTCTTTGGGATTCATTCCAAAAGAAATTTAAAGGTAAATATTTGACCAAGTTGTTTTATGATGATAATGTTAAAGAGTTCCATGATCTTCGTTTGGGTCAGTTGACTATGGATGAGTATGTGGCAAAATTTACCTCTTTGTTACGGTATGTACCATATATACACAAAGAAAGGCTAAAGTACAAAGGTTCATCAGCAACCTATAAATGCATATGAAGGAACAGCTAGAGTTTGACAATCCTAAAACTATGGACAATGTTGTACAAAAAGCATGAATTTTTTATCAGCAAATGCATAGAAAAGGATAACAGTAAAAGTTGTACAGGTAGGAAAGGACAGATAAATACATGAAAAACAGGAATAATAAGGCTGGTAATTTCAAGAATACTATTAGAGGGTAGCAAGGAAAATCTCTGGAGAAAAGTTAGCAGAAATTTTGACAATTGAATGAGTAAAGAACGACGGAGAAACCAAATAATTTTGAAGGTAATCAAATACAGAAACCACCCCTACAATGTTGGGGATGTGGAGGACCACATTACATTAAAAATTGTCCTTAGCGGAAGATTGGAACCCATAACCAAAATAGAGGAAGCTTCAATAGTGGGTGAAGTGGAAAAATGCATACCAAAAATCAATGTGGCACTAGAGGATTGGAAAGCAGAATATCAACACAGCATGGTTGAGGTTGAAGGTAAGTTGTTTAAACATACTGTTTCCATTTTGATAGACCCTAAAACCATTTTAAGTTATGTAAGTCCTGTTATCCAGTTGGATATTGGTGGCCACCTACCTATTCCTTTTGGACCCCCACCATTGTTTCTTTCATATTTTCAGTTTCCCTAATTGTAGCACAATTTACTATTTTTTGGCAGTTTTTCTAGTCCTGAACTTCCAGAGCCATTTTGAGGCCCTAAACAATGTTTTTTTGGAAAATCACCATTGAGAAATATGTGTTTTAAACGCAAAATTCGTTGTCAGCAATTGTATTCCATAGATATATCTTTCTAACGTGCGTCAAACGGAGATCGTATGCCAAATTTATGACCCTCGGAAATTGATGTACCAATTTACCCCAACGGGGCCCATAGTTTGGTGTTTCATCTCCTAGGGTAAAGTTTTTGGATGTTTAGGGTTTTTCATTTTTTCTCAATAATAAATAGGCCTTCCAGCCTCATTCTAACACAGTTCAGAGACTTGTAGCCACCACATTTCTTCTCGGAGATAAGCTACCGGCACCCTAGATAGTTTATTTCCATTATGTCTGTAAGCATATTTCAATTATGTGATATTAATGAAAAGAAGTCTTATTTATGTTGCATATCTACGTTTATGTGTGTTTCTATATTTTATTGTGTTCCGCTATAAGTCTGGGTCAGTGATATCAGAGCGGTATGATCTTTCTCGATCCTTATTTGCATGTCCCCAACGAGGTCGGGGTATAGGGAGTTAAGGCTCGATCTAGTTCAACCTTTGCAAGATTAGCCTCGCAAACCCTGATGGACTCCCATGGGGAACAAAAAGAAAGACGATGGAGTAGGAGATCGTATCAAAATATTGCTTGAGGAGACCCTCGAGAAACAAAGGAACACGATGATGGATAACTTTTCCTAGATCCTTCAACGACTGCCCACCAGCGGCACATCTGCATAAAGCAGCCACTTTGGAGGTGCAACTCCTTTTAAGGTACAATTAAACTTTGACATTCCCATATTTGAGGGCCAAATAGATGCAGACGTCCTAGATAGATGGTTGAATTTATTAGAAGGGTATTTCTCAGTTCATGACTTTTCCAATCAGGAAACGATCGATTTTGCACTCCTTAAAACCACCCCCCATGTCAAGGACTGGTGGGAAACCTATTGTGACCAAAAGGATGAGAGGGAACCCTCTTTGTTTTCGGTCGCACCCACTTGGAATTATTTCTGAGACACCATCAAGGAATAATATTATCTCGTGGGGAGCTATGAGGACAAGTACGTACAATGGACTATGTTGCGGTAGCAAATGTATCAAGATGTGCATGAGATGATGAATTTGTTCCATGCCCTATGCACAAAATTGGGTACCAAATATTCAAAGAAACATTTCGTGTTGAAGTACCGTAGTTGTCTTCACAAGTACATTCAAGAGGAAATGGAGTTCCTCGACATCTCCTCGCTTGGTGCATCATACTGGTATGCTTCCAATATTGAGCATAAATTCAAACAAAAGAAGTGAGAATTTGGATATATGAATTAGAAGCAAGGGAAAGGTGCCCCCAAACCGAATAACAAAGGACAAAGCCAAGGCGGGGCAGCCCAAGATTACCCGCCAAAACCGCAATAAAATAACAATACCGCGAAGCCAAAGAAGGACACGGGAAATTGGTATGAGTTCCATAAGAGCTCCACTCACAACACAAGTGAGTTTCGGGTCAAGCAGTCACTAGTGGTCGAGCTCAAGGATTCTGAATCAGATGCATGCTCCAACTCTAAATCAGAACCTGACAAGGGGAATGAAAATGGGAAGCAGATTATCGATGTGAATCCCAACGCCATCGTTTCCGCCACGAAGATAAAAAAGGAGGAACCAGAAGATCCAGAGGAGGGGGGGAGCCTCTTCCATTCCTAGATGATGGTAAAGGGTTCACCGTTGCATTTCATTGTCAACAACGGGAGCCAAAATAACCTCATTTCATCAAATTTGTGAAGTGGCTAGGCTTACTAACCACATCACACCCACAATTGTACACCATCGGGTGGCTTCACCAAGGACAGAATCTCCGTGTCATCCAGCAGTGTTGCCTTACCTATAGCATCAAGCCCTTCACGAATGAGGTATTATGTAACATTTCTCCTCTTGATGTTTTTGATGTATTATTAGGCCAACCATACTTATGGAAGTGGCATGTTGTGTATGATTCCTGGCCTCGTGTTGTTTTTTTACTTTGGTCAATAAATTTTATAGGATACCGTACATAGCACCACCTGTCGCCATCTCTTTGGTTACTACAAAACAATGTAGTAAGCTCATTTCCAAAACCGAGAAAATTTTTTTCCTAATGATCCTCCCTCAGGGCAAGAAGAATATTGTGGCCATGACCTCGAGACAGGGCTCCTCTGCACGACAACAAAATATTGACAAGGTTGTGGAGGAGTACGGGGACATCTTCACCTCACTCGCATGGGTGACTTTGCACTATCAGATTAAGCACCCGATCGGTCTGACCCCAGGACTAATCTATTGGTGCTCTTGTCTGGAGAATGAATAAATCAAGAGGCAAATTTGTTGGGTGTGGAGCCTGATTATGTTCCTTATTTAGCTGTATCGCCACGTTGGACCCATGTTCTTAACGAGGCGGCAACACCGCCCGTCATTTGATCACCGTCGGGGGCATCCAGGGGGGGGGGGGGCAGCGACCATTTAGAGCCCCCCCTAGTAGGGGGGTTTAAGGGGCAACGCCCCCAAAAATAAAAACACATGTAAAATTGACTTCTAAAATATTGTAATTTCGTATTCAATCTGGGTTGTTCATTAGGCGAATGATCTGACAGTAGAAGTTATGTTTAATTTAGGTTTTTTCCCCTAAAAGGAAACCCCTATGTTGTATTAGGGGATTGTATTGTGTCTGTGTATGGTGTGTATACTCTGAGTGCGAAATAGCAAGGGGGATTGTGTGAGAGAGAATAGAATATTACATCGGATATGATGTAGGTTGTTTCTCTTCATTTTGTTGGATAATATAAAGGAAGGACTGGTTGTTTCCGTGGGTGTAGCCGAAGTTGGGTGAACCACATATATATGTGTCTCTCTTGTTTATATGTTTTCTGTGTTTGTGTTTCCACGTATTTTATGTGTTCCATTGCTCTATATTATATATTTTTTCCAACAAAATATAGGAGCTGTCGTAGAAAGGTCACATCCAGCCGAGTTCATCGCCATATGGGAGCCCGATCATGTTGGTGCAGAAGAAGGATGGGACTTGGATACTTTGTATTCACTATCAGGCACTGAACTAGATCACTATCTGGAATAGGTCCCCAATCCCATGGATTTATGACCTTCTGGACCAAGTCAAGTGGGGGAAATATTTCAGTAAGATCGACTTGAATTATGGGTATCACCAGGTACTAATCGAATACTCTGATGTGTAGAAGACTACCTTCAAAGCCAAGGAGGGCCTTTTTGAATGGTTTTTCATGCCTTTCATGTTGACGAATGCTCTCGTAACCTTCATGAGGCTGATGGAATACATATTGTGGCCATTCACCAACTCATTTGTAGTAGTGTACTTGGGTGACATCTTGATCTTGAGCCAAAATTGGGAAGATCACCTCCACCACATCCGATATGTCCTCCAAATACTACAACAACACAATTTGTGTTTCATTTTGGAGAAGTGCACTTTTGGCATGACCCAAGTTCAGTATCTGGGATACATTATTGATGAGCGGGGTGCATGTGGATCCATCTAATATCCAATTCATTCGAGATTGGCCATCCCCAACCACTCTAACAGAGCTCCATAGCTTTATGGGTCTTTCCAATTTCTACCACAAGTTCGTGTTGGGATTCGCTCATATCACTTGGCCCTTGAGTCAAGTCATTAAGGGAGGAGCGTGAGAAAATTTGTTTTGGTTTGTATCTCAATAGAAGGCGTTCCTAGAGTTGAAACATCACCTTTATTCTTCCCCAGTGCTCACATTCCCATACTTTCAACAACCATTTGAGATCGAGACAGATGCCTCTGACTATGCTATTTGGGTAGCTCTTACTCAACAGCAGCATCCATTGGCATATCATAGTGAGACACTATCTGACACACTCCGGAAGTATCCCACTTATGACAAAGAGATGTATTATGTTGTGCAAGCTTGCCAACAATGGAAGCATTACATTTTTGGGAATGAAACGGTCATCCACACAAACCACCGACCCCTGCAGTTCATACAGACACAAGGGAAGTTTCATAACGATCGCCATCAAAAGTGGTCCACATATCTGCAACAGTTTCATTTTAACATTAAGTACAAGAAAGGCAGCACCAATAATGTTGAAAACTACCTCAGTCAACCACCGATTGTGGTGCTAACCACCATGCTCAACTCTTGTGGGCATGAGACTTCTGATTGGCTACTTCTCTACAAGAGCGATCCAAAATTCCACCACACATACAAGACTCTCTTGGACGGTAATCAAGTTCCAAATTTTCACTTCCAGGATGCATTGCCATTTCATCTAGGACACCTTTGTGTTCCTTCAAGCGAGCATGCCATTATGATTTGGGAAGCGCACTATAGTTAGGTCGTTGGGAATTTCAAGGTTGAGAAAACAGTGGCAGTACTGCAGAATTATTTCTATTGGCCAAACCTTCGAAAGGGTGTTGGGAAGTACATCAAATCCTACACTTCCTATGCCATTTCCAAACTGACCATCAAGAATCAAGGCCTCTATACTCCACCTCCTACCCCTAATCGACCTTGGGAATCCATATCCATGGATTACATGTCGGTCCTTCCTTCTACTAAATATGGAAATGACTGTATTTTCGTGGTTTTCTACAGATTATCAAAGATGGCCATTATGGGGGCCTGCAAGAAGAATATCACAGCAAAAGCCACTGCTAAATTCTTCTTCGAATGAGTGTGGACACACTTTTGGATCCCACAATCTATCATCTCAAATCAAGACAACGGGTTCCTCAGTACATTTTGGTCCAGCCTCTAGTCAATGTTGGACACTAGTCTCACCAAGTCCATAGCTTTCCATCCCAAAACTGATGGCCATACAAAGGTCATCGACATGATGATTGTACACATTATGCACATGTACAACTCAAAGCATCCACGCACATGGGATGAGATCCTCCCTTATGTACAACGCAGTTATAAATGGGATCTCCACAGCTCAACCGGCCACAAACCTTTTCAAGTGGGCTTGGGACTCTAACCACTATTCCCCATTGTCGTAGCTATTCCATTTGCAGCTACTCAGGGAGATTCGACTCATGTCCAGTCAGGAGCTGACAAGGTGAACAGCTTAATTTAGTGCATTCAACACATCCTCCAATAGGTTCATGACATAATGGAAAAATCCAATTCTAATTACAAGCACTTACATGATCAACATCAGGTGCCACACAACTTCTAGGTGGGTGACAAAGTGTGGCTACATTTGCAGAAGGAGCACCTCATTTGACCCCACCGCAAGCTTCGCCCACTTTGATATGGGTCATATACCATCACAAATATTGTAGGGAACAATGACTTTGAGCTTATTATTCCACCATTCCTTGGTCTCCACCCAGTGTTCAATGTGGACCGCCTTCAGCCCTACTTTCCACCTCTACTGGGCACATCTGAAATGGAAAAACAACTCACACCAACAGAGTTAAACCTAGACTGCATGGAACAAGCCACAACTAATCAGATCATGGACACACAGATCAAGAACACCCTCCAGTAGAGGATCCAACTATATCGAGTTGTCAAATCAGACTAACTCATTCACTAGGGAAAGTGGTTCAGCTAGGACCAAGTTCAGTAGAAGTTTCCTCATCTCATGGAGGAACTCAACGCAATGGAGACCAGTTCTTCCTAAGGGGGGAGGAATGATCCAAGAGGATATTTTTTGCCATCCACCTATTACACTTGGAACCCCACCATTATTTCTTTCATATTTTCAGTTTCCTTAATTGTACCACAATTTACTATTTTTGGCATTTTTTCGGGTCATGAACTTCTGAAGCCATTTTGAGGCCCTAAACGATGTTTTTTTGGAAAATCACTATCAACAAAGGTGAGCTTTAATATATAAATTTATTTTATAGTACTTTATTCCTTAGATATATCTTTATAATGAGGTATTGTGTGCATCAAACGAAGATCGTATGCTAAAGTTATGACCCCCAGGAAATTGATGTACCAATTTACCCCAACAGGGCCCATATTTTGGCGTTTCATCTTTTAGAGGTAGGTTTTTGTATGTTTAGGGTTTTCCATTGTTTCTCAATATAAAATAGGCCTTCGAGCCTCATTGTATCACAATTTAGAGGCATGTAGCCACCACATATCTTCTCATAGATAAGCTGCCAACGCCCTAGCTATTTTATTTCCATTATGTCTGTAAGCATATTTCAATTATGTGATATTAATGAAAAGAAGTCTTATTTTGAATGCATATCCGCATTTATGTGCATTTCGGTATTTTTTTTTTTCTTGCATAAGTCTTGATCATCCTAAGGTGGTATAATTCTTTCAGTTACAAACTCATAAGTTTAAAATCCCATGGCTAGTTCAACTAGCCACAAGAGCAAAGAGACGGGTAGTATCTAAAGTAGAAAATTGTTTGGTTGAATTAGTAGACCAACCCATAAAAGTGAACTTGAATTTTTTTCCCCTAGGATCTTATGATGTTCTAATCAGAATGGATTGGTTGGAATCTCACTCGTCTCTGGTAAATTATAAAGAAAACATTGTTTGTTACTTAAATAAAGTAGGTGTTAGCTATGAAATCCAAGGTATTAAGAGACATGTATGGTTAAGACCAATTACTGTCTCTCCACTAGGAAAGTGTAAGGGCTACCAAAATTATGTGATATCGGTGGAATATGAAAATTATAAGGAGAAAGTAGTTGAACTGGAAAACCTTCCAATAGGTCAGGAGTTTTTGGATGTGTTTCCTGAATAGATACAAGGACTGCCACCAAAGAGAGATATGGATTTTATTATTGACTTAGTTCTAGGAGTTTCCCTGGTGTCCAAAGCACCCTATAGGATGAGTATAACAAAACTTATTGAACTAAAGATTCAATTACAGGAATTGTTGGATAAGAACTATATACGCCCCAGTGTATCACCAAGGGGAGCTCTGGTACCTTTTGTTAAAAATAAGGATGGAACCCTATAGCTATGCATCGATTATTGGCAGTTAAATAAACGGACGGTTAAAAATAAATATCCTCTACCAAGAATTGATGATTTATTTGACCAAGTCAAGGGTGAAACGTGTAGAAATTATAAAACATTCATGTATACCTTGGATTCACCCAATCTAACAATGTAATAAAGTTAACTATTGAATCGCTTCTACAAATATTTTTCAGAATTAAAAACACAACCACTAATCACATGAACATGAAGAAGAATCAAATCGCACACAACACAAATAATTTCTCAGGAAAGCTTACAGCTAAAAACCCCACTATATTCTATTGTATATTCAACATGGATCATGAAACAATTACATACAAAACTCTTCTCATAAGAGCCCTCCAGTACTCAGCTAATTGTCTCACACTATCATAAGCAAAACTTACCAACACATATCCAATTCTCAGCCTCCAGACATCATGTCTTGCTTGCGCAATCCCTGATGGATGCAATCCCTAAAAGATAGTAATTATTTCCTTCCTTGACTACGCAAGTATCATGGGCACCACAATGGCTGTTTGGTTGCATGTGTGCAACCCAATAATCCTACAACTAATAGTCAACTTCCCTTTCACCTAGAACTCAACAGGGTCTCCACTGGATCTGACATGCATGTAGCTAATAACAGTAAATCCTCATTTGCATGTGAGATCACTAATTGTGAATTAATTAATATTTAATTCACTTTATCTCTCACTAGTGTATCTTCAGTTACAACTAGAACAACTAAGTTTAATTCACTTAACTGAGTTAATATGATTACAACCTGTATTAACTAATGCACCACTACACTTTGAACTTTGTTACAACTAGAATTACTCTGCATGCCTCACCAACTACCTCTAACTCGAAATCCATTAGCTAATTGAGTTTATCACTCTCAGTTAACTATTTCAAGTTTACATTGAGAATGTATTACAATTTATTGTCCATCTTAATTAAGGGATAACCAAAATAGACATGCACCCAAAAATAAACTATGGCCCCCACCCTCATTTGGGTGCTTAATGCAGCTAGGCGCGGGTGTTGAAATTTTCTTGTTGAATATCAACACTCCCTCTCAACAAGAAAGGGATTATCCTTCACCCCGATCCTGTCTCTATGGTATTTGAATTTTCTCCTAGTGAGCACCTTCATCAGAATATCTGTATCTGGCCCTTTTGTGGGAATGTATTGAAGCAACATTATCCTTCTCTGCACACAATCTCTGAGATGATGGTACCGGATATCTATATGCTTGGACCTATCATGAAACATAGGATTAATCGATAATTTAATGCAACTCTGATTATCACAATGAATCATTGTCGGATACATCTGAGAACCAAACAAACCAACTGTTTGGTCAATTTAGTGTGTCCTAAATTGCTGCATTTAATTGTCAATCCGGGAATCGTAAGCTGATGAAGTGCGGCGCACTATATGTGCAAGATAATCTCTTTCTTAACTTTTTGTCGTTTGTGGTCTTTCTAAGGTAAAATGGGTAAACTGCTGAAATGAAAGGTGCTGCTAATCTAATGAATCAAAACAAGAAACTAGTGAACATGAAAACTAAACTATTCTTGCTGCCAACTGAACACAAAAGAAACTAAGCTTATGGAAATTCAAAATTGCAATGAAATAAATCTAAATCAGATTACATCAATTCATTTTCTGACCCTTCATCATTAGACCAGCTATGACTTGCGGAAGTAATCATAAATAACTTGTGTAACTGATTATTTAATTTGCAGAAAGTAAACTAATACTAAACCATACACACATAATTCAATCCCTCGCCATCAGTCCAGCTGTGGCTTTCGGAGGCAACTGAAGATGTCATACATGATTTAATATATCTAAATTTGCAGAAAAGGAACTAATACTAAAATACACATTTCATCATGCAGCCCCTCACCATCAGTCCAGCTGTGGCTTTCGGAGGTAACTGAAGACGCTATGAGCAGCTTAATATATCTAATTTTGCAGAAAGGAAACTAATACTAAACTACACATTTTATCATGCAGCCCCTCACCATCAGTCCAGCTGTGGCTTTCGGAGGTAACCGAAGACACTATGAGTAGCTTAATATATTTAAATTTAACTGCTGAATCAGATAAACAAAACTGAAATGAACAAAACAAGACTGAAGTTAAACAAAAGCTATGAAAAAGGAAACTAGCAGCAGAATAATGTCAGTTTCATATCATTAGCTAAAATACTATGAAAATGCCCCGGGCTGTCTACCTAAAACCTGCACAAGAAAACTGATCAGTGATTTAACAATCATAAAAACATGAAAGACAAGAATGCAATGGAAATTAATGAACAGAAATGAAGCAACTATGAAATATGAGCATGTAATGGGTTATTGATACAATGGCTGACTGAAAATGAGGCACGAAAAGTATATACATTGTACGGAACCTCGGTGAGCGGCGAGGCCTCTGCGGCTTTGGTAACGATCCTCAACACAAATTAAGTTGAAAACGAGTTTTCACATTAAGCGATTCATTACGGAGCGGTAGTATTACGGCTCAGGCGGCGTAATCACTACATATGATGCGCACATCAACTCACTTGACTATGATCAACTAACGACTATCAACTAACTCTTCGTGCGTATCTGAAAACGCTCTATATAAAGCAATAAGCGCAAACTGTCTCTGAAGTTTATGATAGCGACAACACGTAGACCTGCCACTAAGGCCACGGATATAGGAGTATGGCCATGTTGGAGCGGATCTATGGAAGGTGGGCGCTTAAATTCAACTCCGGAGAACTTTGCACGGATGTCGATTAACCTCCATGGCTTGGAAACGGCCGTATGGATGTTTATATGCCACGAAAGCCCAGTCCGGTAGGCATAGAACTCCATAGTTGACTTCCCGTGGATAGCTTTGACCGCGGCTTTCTTTGTGGTGCCGAACCAATAGGACACGAACCATGTCCTTGTCTTGTTCCTAACTGCCCATGTGGCTCATTTCCCATCACGTGAACACAGCATCGATTTCCACAAAATAATTTGTAGGAAAGGGTACATAAGCAGTACCCGGAAAGTGACAAAGAGTTTTCCACTTGTTGTGCTTGGGCTGTAAAATCTAAATCAAATAGAAAACACTGAAACATAATTAAAAAACCATGTTAGATACCCTTTTGCACATGATATTGACAATTTTGGAGGTTTGGGTGGTAGAAAAAGATATGGAAAAGTGTATGGACAAGAGGCAAGTCCGGGATCAGCATACCCCTTCCTTGTAGAGTGTTTTGCATGTCCTCATGCAGCCAATTGACACTCTTTGTTCAATTCATGTGCCTTGATGTGACAGCCACATCTAACCCCCTTCTCTTCTTCTTTGATGTTGCCATCATTCTGAGTTTCTTCATGAGGCACTGAATTTGATATTCTAGAGTACTCTTTGCTCAATTTTTGGCATTTCCTTTTTAGCTGCTTATTCTTCTTTTGCCAAATACCCAAATGTAACATAGTATTGTCATGGATAATCATAACTTGTCCCGTTTGCCTTGCTCTTTGAGTGTTTCATTTTCATTTTTTGATGTCATAGGTTCAAAAACTCAAGCTCAAAAAATCTCATTTGTGTTGAACAAGTCATCTACTTGATGTAGAGGTGAGTAGAAAGTGCTTGGACCCTGTAGGCTGCCTTCTCCGGAGATTCTATGATATGGAGCCCTCCCTATTTATTTTGGGGTCTATAACCCAGGTGTCTTTCATTGGGTAGCTCCTCAAAATCTTAGAGAGGAGTGTCTGTTCAAAAATTTGTTTGAGGAGAACTTGTGTCTTTTCTTCTTTGAGAATAAGATGGGGTACACTCATTGTACGATTGGGGTGAAAGGGTAGGTTCCATATAATGGCCCGAAATGGACTATTGTCGGTTGGAAGGCCCTTGGATGTCTCCTCACCCAAATCAATGAAATGAGGACCTTTAATTTGTGTTTTCTCGATTTCCATAAGCCCTGTTGCTTCTCCTCACATCTTTGTGGTACACTACCCTTTTGTTCTTGTTTTCTGTTTGCCTTCTTTGGATAGAGATATTTGTTTTTGAAGAAAAAAATAATCTTTCAGATGGGAATTTGGTGATCTTCTTCTTCGGAAGAGAAAATTTTGTAGACGACCTCAATAATTTCTTCGCACATGATGACATTATTGGCTTCTTATGAACAGTTTCCTTCTTCTTCCTTTTTACCAATCTCTCTTCCCTATCATTTTCTTCATAGTAGTAGTAGAAGTATCTTGGATTTCATCTGACTTCTTGCTGTCTACTTCTTTTTCTTTGTGCTAAGTTCTGGGAACTACGTATTAGGAGCAACTTAGGTTTCAACATCCATTTTCTTTCTTCCTACTCCTTCTAATTGGATTACCTTCGGGAATTTCTGAGGTTCTTCAAAAGTTTCTAACTGGGAATTGTTCCCATATATCTTTGCTATTTTAGCTCCTTTTCAATCGAAATTTTTTTATTAAACCCATGATATAAATGAGGCTCTACATCTCCTAGGTGTTTTTGCACGGTGGTGACCATTTTCTTCGAAGCTATTGAATAGGAAATAAGGAAGATTGAGAGTTTGGTTTTCAAGAAAATTCAATGAGTATCCTAGTATGATACATGTACATAGAGCCAAACGGCCCTTCACATGTAATAAATTTACGAACAATGAGTAATAGTGGCCCATTCATCTTTTATTGCCGCTTTTTAGGGATTCCTCTTTTTGAAAACGATGTGAAAATCTCATACATGATTTCGGAGGATTGTTCTCCCATGCCTCATCAACGATACTTTTGTTTTGAATAGCGTTCTCGCTTCCACCGAAGAAACTCTGTGCATTGTTGCTATTGATGCTTCATTGACTAAAAACTTGAGGTCTCCCTTGGCTTCCAAGCCATCAAATGATTGCAACTTTGACCCTTCTGCTGTTAACCACAATTTACGAATAAACGCGGCCATTAGCTTTCCTCAACATCTCTTTTGTACTTACCGGAAATCCCTCTATAAATTACGTATTGACTCTTGCCCTTAATAATTTTCCCCATTTTCTTCTCTTGTGCTTCACGGGCTTGCCACTGCGAGGGTTTAGCGAGTAGACGATGGAGTCTGAGGAGTATAGCACAGCTCGTAGGGATGTTTATCCCTGCAACGGAAATGAGCACCATAAAACGAGAATGGAATAAAGGGCGGGTGGATATGCGGGGAATGAGAGTGAGCAAAAGACAGATGGGAATGGAAACAGTGAGAATGAGGTAGAGGTGGGTTTTGCTCGCCCGTGAGGAGAAACGACAAAGGGAGTTAACAAAGTATAGTACGTTCGGCCGCCGTGCAGATTTTTGGTGGGTATTAATCTTAAATATGAACACGTTTCAATCAATGATTATGAGGTTATGCGGCTTCACTTGAGTCCTTTGTCCAACTCAAATACGTATCATTGTCTACGGTGGGATATTTGAACATGAGTGGGAAGTCGAATTTCAATAATGAAAACAGTTTATAAATAAATGCAAAGGATAACATAGAGATCGTGGAAGGTTACGGATACATCAGAAAATATAATGTTCATGACGTTATGGGTAAAATCTTTAGTTTTAAAATTACATAAAAAATGTGTTTTAAATACTATTTGAAATAAAATTTATTCATACCTTTGAATCTTGCTTTTGCCCTTGGTCTTCAGCTGATTGATCTTCATTAGTGTCTTGAATGTCCCATTGATCCTCTCACCTGCATTTTATTTCATGATTAATGAAAATAACATCACTTCGTACATTCTTTTTAGCTTGATGGGCTTGGTAATTTTATGGAATGCCTTACATTGAGCTGCAGAGTGTTCTTAAGGCTGAATCATCATTCAGGAAGCCCGCTCTGACTATCACTTGGTGAAATGAAAATGAACCAAATGACAAATGACCCGGTGGAAATGGTCCTTAAAGATTTTAATGGGTGGAATGGATGTAAAATGAAGTGGAATGAAGTGTAATAGTGAAATGAAATGAGATAAAGTGGAATGAAATGGAGTGGGTGGTGAGGTAAATGGAAATGAAAACCAGATTTTTCTGGAAAATATAGAGTGTCAGGTGTCCTTTGATTTTCACTATATTTTAAACATGGTAACGATCAATAACTTGGTTTCGGGGCTTATACCATTTTTTTTTTATTTTTTTTTTTTTTTAACTTGAAAACAAGCTACAAGCAGCGGTAGAGAAAGAGAGTTCTTTTTGTACCCACGACTGATGTGAACTTTCTTGAAACAACTTGACAGATGCTGAGAGTGGCTTATGATAAACTTTCAATCTGTGGCCATTCACTAAAGAGGAGTTGAAACTCATCCGTGGTGTGATTCTTGGCTCATTAAAGTCTTGTCATTAAATGTATGGCCCCAAGCCAATAGTGCGAAATTTCCCTTGAAAATCTTTAAACTTGGAGTCAAATAACAATGTTAATCTCTTCTTGAAACTTCTGCTCTTTGATATATTTGTCGACATATGAGTTCTTTGATATTGAACTAGATCGGGTTCTTAGAATTGCTTCTTGTGCGATCTCATCCTGACTCTAATTCAGTGCTCCATTCTATGCTTTTGGAAGCACGATGAGTCCGTTTCCCAATTTTATTTGCGCTATCTTGAAGGTCTTGACTTGGAACTCAATGGGAAAGCAAGACTTCTTTCCCATAAGCAGAGTTCTTGAGAGGAGAATGTCTGTGTGTCCTCCCATGTGGTTAAGCAGGCCCACAAGGCTTCCTAGAAGCCTTTCTGTCATCCTTCTATGTAGATGAGCAGGTTTGGTGATGATACTTTCAAGAACTTTGTTTGTGGACTCCTTGACCATTTGCTTGTGGATGGTAAGGGTAATTTGCAATGCTTGATTTTTGTATTCTTCCATCAACTTCTCCTGGTGGGTATTGAATTGGCTCTCACAGAGTATTTGCAATTTCTCTTGGAACATAAACGGAAGTAAAAATATATATAAAGAAAATGAGCATTGAGAATTTTCATTCATGGAGATACTAATACTTTAGCTTCTTATTGGTAACATAATCGATTACCATTCAATATACTTCTGTTTAACCCGATGGTGGATTAATTGGTCCAATGAAATCTAAAGCCCATTTTCAAGGGTTCAATGAGTACCCAATGTTTGCAGTAGCATTTTAATTTGAAAGGGTAGGTTTCCCTACTCTTTGGCGACTATCACACCTTTTGACATATTGTTTTATGAAGAAGGCCAATAATATCCCAAGGAAAAGTTTTATGGTAGAATCTTTGTCATGAAAATTAATAGCATGGTTCATCATGACATGCCTTAATAATATCGGGCATTTCATCTTCCTGACACATCTTAAAGTCAGAATCAATACTGTTTTACAAACAATTGGTTAAATCATGAATATCTTGAATATCTACGGAATAATTTTGGTTTTTCTCTTAGAAATAAATGTGAAAGGTAGTTTCCACTGTAACCAAATAGTTAACGATATACGCATACAAGGGGTCTTAATAGTTCTTTATAAGCAAATGTTCATCAGGAAACTGTCTTCTACGGAGAATCTTCTTTGGCTATTTTGAATTCTAGACAAAAATCGACTCTTCCATTTCTGCAGTCTATCAACAAGTGTCCTATGATTCTTGCAAAAGTAAAAGCCATCTTATCATACTTAAAATAAGTAACGAGGTTTTCATTAAATATCTAATTGCGCAGAATGGTAAATTATGAATAAAAGTTTCATAACTGTTATTTAATGTCTAAACTTATTAATTGCATGAACAAGCTAAGAACTCTTTTTCGGTCACAGTATAATTCAACTGCAGCCAGAATCAAATTTTCTTTTGGTGTAATAAATGGCATAAGGAATTAAATCTTTTTGACCCAACACGGCTCCCAAGAGCTGTATCTGGCTTTATCTGTAGAAATATGGAAAAGGAAGTTTCCAATTTGGTCCTCTCGAATGGGTTGTGGATATTCATGCATTTTCAAAGTTTGTGATTGACAATCGAGTCCATTTAAATTCACAGGTCTTTTGTAAGCAACTTGAAAATTGGAGATGCTATTTTAGTGAATTTTCTATAAATCATCTTCTATAGTAACTTGATGAAATCCTAGAAAACTTCTAACATCCTCTTTGACAATTTGGAATAGGCAACTTGGAGATGACTTCAACTTTTGATCTATAAACCTTAATTCCATCTCACGAAATATGATGTCCTAAAACAATCCTTAGGTAAACATCATATGACTTACATTTTCATGGCTTAATAGAGTTTGTTTCTTTACATCTTATGAGAACTTTTTTCCAAATTTTCTAATGCCTCTTCAAATGAATTACCATAAGTAATAAAATCATCCATATGAAAACCTCTACACAATCATGGATTAGTCTAGAAAAAAATTCTAAATATTGCTCTTTGGAATATTCTTTGGTGCATTACATAACCCAAAAGGAAGCACTCGGTAGGCAAAAGTTCCCCATGGACAAGTAAATGTGATGTATCTTTCCAATCTTGGTGCTACCCTAAATTTGATTATAGCCACTAAAACCATCCAAAAATAGAAAGTACTTTTACTGCTAATGTTAATCTATTAAGTCAATAAAAGGCAAAGTGATCCTTCAAAGTTGCTTTGTTCAACTCCTGTAATCAATGCATACTCTCCATTTACCATTCTTTTCGTCTACTATAACCAAAGGAAAACTGTGACTGTACGAAATTGGATAAATGAAGTTTACATTGAGAAGTTTTTTTGGAGCTCTTCTTTCACTATCTCCCTAAGATTTGGATTCATCCTTCTTTGAGGTTGTACGATTGGTCTCTTGTTTTCCTCAATATAGATATGATGGATGCAAGTCTTGGGATCAATACCCTTCATGTCGGTACATACTCCCATGCAAATGCGGTAGAATGTTTTTGCAAGATTACCTTGGTTAGTTCTTCTTGTTGTGACTTCTCCGGATGTTTGTTGATATTCAATGTCTTTTACGGGAAAAATCTCAAAAGCGAAGTGCAAACTCTTCCATAGAGTAAAGAGACATTTGTCTTGATGATAAATATTCTATGTCGGATTCCAAGCTGAAATTGTGTGGGGTCATATTCTGAAGTTATCTCAATTTTCTAATGTGTTCGAGAATTTGACTATCCTCACTAATTTCGAAATGGTAAAGACGGAGTTGTGTAGTGTTCTCATCATCGACCCATTCATTGTCTCCTATTTAATAATTGCTCTTGCGAGAGGATACAAATTGAATTTCTTTGTCGAATTACCATTAGAAATGTACATGTCTCCGGATCTCGCTAATAAAAGCATCGGTTGACGGCGACCAAAGGTCTTCCTAAGATAATTGGATGTCCTCTAGATTACTTTTGGGAGTCAAAATCATAAAGTCTGCGGATGTTCCCAGATCTAAGAGTAGAAATATCTTCTTCGCCATCTGGTTTAATAGCAGAGTCGATGCGCAAGTTGCAATAAAGTAGGTGTAAAGAAGGTTAGGAAGTTTTAACTATTCCATGGTCTGTCTACTCATAATGTTGATAGCGGCCCCTAAGAGTCAATCAATGTGTTTGGAATTTCTATCCCATTTATATGTGTCTTGACAATTGGACTTCACGGATCTACATATTTAAGTTGCATAGCAATTTTTCCCATCATAATGTCGCAATCTTTCCTACCCGGTGGATTCTTCTTGTGTCCTTTAGCTTTCTTCTGGTCTTTTGAAACTCAACTCCTTTATGGTTTTTGCTAGAATAGGAATTTCTCGAATGGCTTGTGGCAAATGGAATCTTGATACAAACATTCTTCAATTCATACGAAAGTCATAGTTAGGCAATAAAATTTGTTTTTCCACCCCTTATCAATTTGTAGTCTTTCGAGGAGAAGGAGGTTTAGATGAAGATACGGAGTTTGCTCCAACTATAGGAGTTGTGGATGTTAGCTTTTTCTTTTTTCTTTTTTGAATTTTTTTTGAATTTTGAAGAGATTCTTCCTCGGAACCACTTATTGACTTGAAGAGAGTCCTCCTCAAAGGTATCTTGCTCTTGAATGTCTATAGAAAGGTTTTTCTAAAACTGCACGGATACGAGTTGTACATCGTTGAGAGGAACAATCATATAGGTAGGAAATTATTGTCCTTCTACCATATAAGTAGTTTGAGGATTCTTATTGTTAGGATTTGTAATGGTATTTGGTGGAGATTGATTTGTCTTGTTGGTATGGGAGCATGAGTTGAGGATTTGTATTTTGTTGAGAAGGTTATTTGTTGTGGAAATGGCAGTGAAAGTTGTTGTGGATTTTAGTTTGGAAATTGTAGAGCTTGTTGATTTTGAAAAGATGGAGGATATTGATAAAAATTGAGCAAATCTCCCAATAAGGATTTTGCATCCCTTGTACCCATGGTGATACCGAATTTTGATGTTGAGACGATATTGTTGCCAAGAGTCCAATTTGGTGGGGTTTGAAGATTCATAGGGTTATTAAACCCTTGAGATTGTTGTCCACATAGGTCTCCTTGCGACAAAGCAATTCTATTGAATTTGGATCTTCTTGAAAAGCAGCTTTGAGTCCGAGTTGAAGGACAATCCTTGATCTCATGATTTTACGAGCCAAATCAGCTTACATGTTTCTCTGACACATCAGGGACATTCCCTTAAAGCATGTTTTCTTTCTACATTCCGGACAGATGGCTAAAGCATGCGACACGCTACCTTTGTTTTTGATTTAAGGGTGTCTAGTTTGTTCACTAAGACCCCCTAAGATATCAGTTTTAAACTCATCAAGCATATTACCAATCTACGCCCTATGCAGTCGATTGCAGATTTGTTAAGCCCTCTGAAAGAATCCTAGGCCCTTTTCCAGTTTTAGATCTTCCCCGAAATTGGATACATGGATGCATTATGTCATGGAAATGGGAGTTGAGAAATGTCTCCTTTCCCCATCATGTTTTAAAATGTCTGTCAATGCATCTCTAACTTTTAATAGGAGGGCTTTCAAGGTTTCATTATCTAAGTTGCTCATCTTTGCTTTCTTTTCAAGTTGTGTTGAAATCTTTCAATTAAGTCTTCAAATTTTCATCTTCTGCATCATTTTGAATACCTCATCCTTGTGATTGGTGGGCATACAATAGTCCAAGTATCTATCCAAAAATTTTGTTCATATCATTCCAAGTCTGATAGATTGAGTGGCTAATCCACTGAACCATTCAAAGCAGATCCCTTCAATGTTGAAGGAAGCAGGTTTAGTTTTTGAGAATCTTCCATATAGTCATAGAAGTTCGGCACACTACTTCAAACTCCATGAAGAAATGTTTCGGATCCTCACTTCGTAATCCATAAAAGTTAGGGAGAACGAGATGGTGAGATGTTTTCATTGTTACATGAGTTTCCTCATCGACTATAGGGAATCCTAGAAAATTGTCCCTATTTCTACCGTTATTTCCTTCACCATTGTTATCTTCATTATCTCCTCCTCCTCTACCTCCACCTCTATTTATTACTTCTTATGGCAATGATTTCTTTAGAGTCCTTATGGTCCTCTAGTTCTTCTGCAGTATGAGAAAGTTTCTTTGTTTTCTAAGTGGGTTTTATTAGATGGTATAGGAGAATCCTCTAGTCGATTTGTTCTTTGACTTCCAAAAATCTTAAGGCTAGGGGTAGATGGTGGTGAATCTGGTCTATGCCTTGAAGAAGATGGAGTTATGAAAATCGAACTCTTGGCTTTAGCTATAAACCTTCCCCTAGAATCTCTTGCTCTATGCATGTCATTTTTTATTTTTATTTTTAAAAGTTGGGCTAATAATTCTCTTTGCGATCTTTCGGTCACGCTGAGTGCAGAAGAGCATCGCAGAAGGTACTAGTATGCTTTCTCTTTTCGATCCTCAGGATCACACTAGGTGCAAGAGGAGAGCATGCTTCAAGAGATTATCAAGTTTTCCTTCTTTTATGATTTTATGTTTTTTTTTTTTTTAAGAAATTGGCTACCTAGTTACACTTCCACGGCAACGAGCGCCAAAATGTTTGGTCAATTTAGTGTGTCCTAAATTGCATTTAATTGTCAATCGGGAATCGTAAGGCCGATGAAGTGCGGCGCACTATGTGTACAGATAACCTTTTCTTAACTTTTTGTCGTTTGTGGTCTTTCTACAAGGTGAAATGGAAATTCTAAAGTGAAAAGCAAGCTTGGTTATATATTTATTCAAGGAAGTGATATCCCCTATAATGATTTACCAATCTTGAAACTTTAAAGCTTAATTGAAATTACAATGACAAAAGAAAATGGCTAGCACGAAATGAAAAGTCTTGCTAATCTAATGAATCAAAACAAAAAACTAGTGAACATGAAAACTAAACTATTCTTATTTCTTGGCGAACACAAAAGAAACTACGCTTATGGAAATTCAAAATTGCAATGAAATAAATCTACGTGGTCATCAATTCATTTTACGACCCTTCATCAGTGAACCCGGCTATGACTTGCGGAAGTAATCATAAACAACATGTAAGCGATTATTTAATTTGCAGAAAATAAACTAATACTAAACCATACACACATAATTCAATCCTACTTAAATAGAGTCAATTGTAACTGACTGTTGAAGATGTCATACATGATTTAATATATCTAAATTTGCGAGAAAAGAACTAATACTAAACTACATTTCATCATACGACCTACCCATCGATCCAGTTGTGGCTTTTAGGAGGTAGCGAAGACGCTATGAGCGACTTAATATATCTAATTTTGCAGAAAGAAACTAATACTAAACTACACATTTTATCATCGACCCCTCACCATCGGTCCGGTTGGCTTTCGGAGGTAGCAAAGAGACACTATGAGTAGCAATATGTTTAAATTTAACTGCGAATCGGATAAACAAAGCTGAAATGAACAAAACAAGGCTGAAGTTAAACAAAAGCTATGAAAAAGAAACTAGCGAGCGAATAATGTCGGTTTCATATCATTAGCTAAAATACTGAAAATGCCGGGCTGTCTACTAAAACACACAAGAAAGCGGTCGATGATTTAACAATCATAAAAACATGAAAGACAAGAATGCAATGGAAATTAATGAAGCAGAAATGAAGCAACTATGAAATATGAGCATGTAATGAGTTGTGATGCAATATTTGTTTAAAAAAGAAATGAAATGAAAAATATATACATTAATACACGAACCTCGGTGAGCGGGGGGCCCTCTACGCGACACGGTAACGATCACTCAACACAAATTAAGTTGAAAACGAGTTTTTCACATTAAAAAACGGAAGTTCATTACGGTGGTAGTATTACGGCTCGAACGGCGTAATCACTACATAACGAGTACGCACATCAACTCAACGACTATGATCAGCTAACAACTATCGGCTAACTCTTCGTGCATATGCAAACGCTACACATATAAAGCAATAAACGAGGCATGTTGTCTCACGAAGTTTGTGATAGCCGACGACACGACGTAGACCACTAAGGCCACGGATATAGGGTATGGACATGTTGGAAAACGGATCTATGGAAGGTGGGCGCTTAAATTCAACTCCGGAACTTTGCACGGATGTCGATTAACCTCCATAGCTTGGAAAGCAGTAGTATGGATGTTTATATGCCACGAAACAAAGTCCGGTAGACATAGAACTCCATGGTTGACTTCCACGTGGATGGCTTTGACCCATGACTTTCTTTGTGGTGCTTGAACCAATAGGACACGAACCATGTCCTTGTCATTCCTAACTTTGTCCATGTGGCTGCGTTCCTTCGTAGACACTGTAACATGCGATTTCACAAAATAGGCTGCCGGAAAGTTGTAGCAGTGAGGAAAGTGACAAGTTTCATACATTTGTATAGTTTAAAAATCTAAATCAAATAGAAAACACACAAACATAATTAAAAACCATGTTAGATACCCTTTTGCACATGATATTGACAATTTTGGAGGTTTAGGTGAGTGAAAAAGATATGGAAAAGTGTATGGACAAGAGGCAAATTCGGGACTCAACACCAACCAAGATCTTTCTCATCCAGATAGCCTCACATGCAACTTGACTTGCTGCCATGTATTCCACTTCCGCCGAACTAAGTGCCACAGACCATTGTTTCCTACTATACCTAGACACTATTTTCAATCCTATGCTAAAGATCCCTCTTGATGTGTTATTTACACATCGATGGACTGCCTGCCAAATCTGCATCCATGAAGCCTTGAATCTTCACTCCCTCTTTCTGTCTATACCATAGACCATTTTCTGATGTGCCCCTCAAGTATCTCAGGACATTCTTCCCCGCCTTCCAAAAGATATTGGTAGGATTAACCATAGCTTGACTCAGCTAGTTAACTGTGTAGAAAATGTTTGGTCTCGTGTTCACCAAATACATTAGTGAACCCACTAACTTCCTGTAGACAGTAGCATCCACTACCTCTCCAGAAGTAACTATCTTTCCTCCAATTTCTGGAAAGAGGAGTATCCATGTATTTGCAACTCTCCATGTTAAACTTACCTAGTATCTCCTTTTCATACTTGCCTTGGAGACCACCAAAAAATTTCACCATCCCACTACCATATTTACAATCCAAGGAAATAACAGAACCCATACCCTTCGTTTAAAACTCCCTTGCAAGATCCTCCTTGCATGGTGTATCGACTTATATCACCATTCAAAATTATATCATCGATATAAATAAAAATGATCAATAGCTTACCCTCGACACAATGCGGTAGAGGTTTTCATCTTATTCACTTTTGGTGAAGCCCGGTCACGTCAGAAACTAGGCACATGCTGTCCCAGGAGTGTACCAAGCACGGGGTGCTTGCTTCAGCCCATACAGTGCTCTTTTGAGTCATCACACATGCGACTCATTGTTGAAGATTTTGAAACCTTCAAGTTGCTCTATGTACACCTCTTCCTCAATGATCCCATTGAGAAACACATTTTTCACATCCATCTGATGAATGCGCCAACCCATTTGCACTGAGAGTGCAAGGATGGATCTTATGGAAGAGTACCTTGCAATAGGTGAAAAATTCTAATCATAATCTATCCCCTTGATTTGTGAGAATCCTCGAGCCACAAACCTGGCCTTGTATTTGTCCACACTCCCATCAGTAGCATGCTTTACCTTGTGATCCATCTTGATCCAAAGACTGATTTGTCGACCGGTCTTGGGACTATCTCCCATGCACTATTCTTGACAATGGATTCATACTCCTCCACCATTGCATCAACCCAAGTTGGTTGCTGCATTGCTTCCTGAAAGGAAGATGGTTCCGTCACAATACATTTTCTCATAAGAGCCATGTATCCAGTAAATCGATCAGGATATTTTCTATGTTTGCACTGTGAAGTAGGGACTCCTACATTCTCTACAGCATCAAGTCTCAATCTATTAGCTTCGCTTGGTGCATTAGGGGAATTTTGATATCTAAAATGGGCCTAATAAGGAAATAATAAAATAATAGCTAAACCAATAAAATAATATTTTTGAATTTTCAATTCACTTTTTGCACCACAATCCATGTAACCATAGTTAAATTCAATTCAAAAGTTGTACCAAAATAAAATTAATAAAAAAAAAATTATTGATGTGACTATAAATAAGAATGAGTTTTTCAAGAAAAAGTCATTGTCATTGAACAACTAATGCATTTGTCATTTGTACTTAAATAAATTAAAATAAATATAAATATAAATTTATAAATTCTAATTATATTATATGCTATTAATTAAAATTTATATTATTTAAATTATATAATAACATGTAATTAATATACTATATAAAAATAGTATAATATAATAAATGTATAGGGATATGCATTGTTTCTTTCAAGAAATATGAAATGACAATAATATATTTTTATTCAAAAAGTGTGAAATGACATTTATTATGAGTACTTTACTTTGACTTTAAAAGTATTTAGAGCACTACCATGGTTAACCATGAGTTTTTATCCACCATTGAGAATGTGAAAAGTAAGTACCTTTAACTCAAGCAATGCCACCTCAACCATTAGGGATGATGTCATCCCCTAAAATGTGATTGGTTCTCATAAAGTAAATTTTGATTCTACATTTTCCTTAGGAGGCCCATTTTAGACCTCAAAATTCCCCTAATGCGCCTTCTGTCATTTCTGATGGATGGATCTACATTAGTTTTCCTCCACTCCATGAACCTCTTCATCTAGCTGATCCACATCTTGAGACTCAGCAGGAACCAGCAGTTCTCCCTCACCGCATGCAAAGTCTGGCTCCCTCTCTCATGGAACGACCGCATGGCTTTCTCCTCATCAGGTACATATCCCGTCGCACAACATTCATTACGTGTTTGGAAAATACACATGATAATTATGGGGTGTTTCGGTGTACCCACAAAAATCAAACCTCGGTTGTTGGTTCAGCTTCTTCTGGTGTCCTTGGTCACATGCACATAAAAAAGTGAGCCAAAAATATTAAAATGTGAAACATCGGGTTTCTTACGGTAGAAAGCCTCTTCGGGTGTACTCATACCAAGTACTCTATGAGGACAACATTTTACGCACATGTCTTGTTGTCTTGTGCTTCGCCCACACATGAATCGGTAGGCCTTGGTTATGCAACATCGTTAAGTAGTACCCACAATAGTTTGTTCTTCCTCTCTGTTGGCCCCATTATGTTGTGGGTTATGAAGAACAGCATGAATTCTCTTGGGTGCTTCTTTCTTTATAAAGTTCTTGAATTTTTTTAGATATGTATTCTCCACCATTATCACTCTAAGAGCCTTCACTTGCTTCCCCAACTCTTTCTCCACACGGGGCCTTAAACTCACGAACTTAGAGAATGTACGATCTTTCTTACGCATTGTTGACGGAAAATGTTTGTCAGAGCTAATGAGGGGGATCTCCACGGTAAGGTCCCAATTAGACCTTGAACCGTTTAGATAGGGATCCGTCGAGTGTGGAGTAAGGCCCATCGGCGATTTCTCCTTTCTTTGGGTCTCGCTTAAACTCTATAAAGCAGTGGATACACACCTAATAAAATGATACAAAACATATTATTGATGCATTAAATGTACATATAACACTATGAGTAGCGAAAATAAAGCATGAAACCGAAGGAAGTGTTGTTAAAAACACTTCATTAGGGTCGTAGCATGGTGTTCGACCACAAAAGAAACAATTCCTCATGGCAAGAACACCCTTCACTTCCTAAAATTTTTAAATGATGACACAAATGCTAATAAAAAAAGCCATCGGCGTTAGTTAAGAAAGTGAAATAAACTCAACCACCATTAACATACTCGGCAAAATTTTATGCAATTGTGATATGAATTGAAGATACGATTCCTTAATCTAAAGATGTTCGAAACTAAAAATATAATACTCAATACCGCTCATACATATGACAACACCGAGATCCACAAAGGGATTTTTCAAAATGCTTGTATTCATGCTCAAATGTATAATCCTGCAGTAGCCACAATGCTTAGCTCGAGTCCCCAAAACAAAAAGGCCTTTACAAGTTCTCGAAGGAGGTATTTACAGAGAAAAACTCGCCCTTTTGGGCTCCCTTACTTTTTGCCTTCCCGACTGTTGGGCTGCCTTGCGACCCAATCTGTTTTGGGACCTGCGACTTGACTGGATTTTGTGACTTGCGACCCCAAGCATTCTACGACCTACGACCTGCGACCTGGTTCGTTTTGCGACTTGCGACCCCCAACAATTTGCTACTTGCGACCTGCCATGATTTTACGACCTCGTGACCTGGTAGTTGGGTTGCTGGGTCGCATCGTCGAGATTTTAATAGGGAGTGCGACTATGCGACCTAGCGACCTAAGAGAATCTGCGACCTGCAACCTGACTGGACCTTGCAACTTGCGACCCCCAACAATATACGACCTGTGAACTGCCATGATTTTGCGACCTGAGGGAATCTGCGACCTACGACTTGAGGAAATTTGTGACCTACGACCTTAAGCGAATTTAAGACTTGTGACCTTCAACAATCTATGACCTGCGACCTGCCATGATTTTGCGACCCTAGGGAATCTGCAACCTGCGACTTGAGGAAATTTGCGACCTGCAACCTTAAGTGAATTTCCGACTTGCGACCTTAAGCGAATTTGTGACTTGCGACCTTCAACAATTTGTGACCTGCGACCTACCATGATTTTGCGACCTGAGGGAATCTGCGACCTGCGACTTGAGGAAATTTGCGACCTGTGACCTTAAGAAAATTTGCGACTTGCGACCTTTAGCAGATTTGCGACTTGCGACCTCAAGCAGATCTGCGACTTGTGGTCTTCTTTTGGCGATCTTTGGATTTCATAGCAATATTCCTTATCCCGCCTCCTTTTCTTTGAAAAGGGTCCTCTTCCTTGCTGGGAAAAGAATTTAGCTCATTGCACAGACCGACAGCTTCCACTGTGACCGAAAGCTCCCTTGACTAGCACGGTCTCGTTCCATGTGTACATGCCATACATGTCTTCCACTTCTCCTGTTTCAACTCGCACTACTCTTATCCTTTTCATCGGTGTAGTGATGACATTGTTTGGTGTATCATCCGTGGGATTGACCTGGATGAAACATTAACATCAAATTATGAGCTTGGTGAAGCACCCAAACCGAGTGCCTAAACAATCCATGGTGTAAGAGCTTTTAATGTAAATACAAGAAAAGGTTTCCATTCGAATGTATGCATGGTGATCCCTTCACACATGGCGCAGCTACGGTAAGAGTATCTCGTCATGATGGTGAGAAGGCTCATGAGGGGCTTGGGACAGGTTACGAGGATGTCATTTTCTAAAGGCCAACCTTAACGGCTAAGCGAGGAGGGGGACCCGAAATTTCGAATATACCCAAAATTTTGGGTGGTGTTGTAGCGGCTACAACAAATGGAAAACCACTGGTAGAATTCAGCATCTCTGTCAATATCACAACAATAGTCTGAGCCAAGATAGTGATGCAAGGGAATAGTGAATAGGTTGTGTGGGTACCCTTTGTATTACGTTGGCCTTTACAGGTATGCCCATTCCTTGTGTCTCAACTAGGTCTCGCTAATCAGAACACATTAAAGTGGAAGCTCATAGACGCCAGTAGCTTGTTGATGATGTGAAGAGCTAGGCAGGGAGTTTATTATTCTCAAGATTTTTAAAGTAATTTTTCGGTGTTTCTCTGCTGCCAGCAGGCCTGGACAGTACCCCGGCGGAGTCACTTCAAGAAATAACAAGCATTGCTCCGCTGCCAGCGAGCCTGGTCAGTACCCCGACGGAGTCGTTGCATCACCTCTTTGCGCAGGAAGCCTTTCTCGATCCTTTACCCTTATTTGTTTCATGTGCTTGTAGCACTTACTTTCATGTGCTCGTGGCACTTATTTTTCATGGTCGGATGAGGGATCCCATCTTATTTTACGAGCAAGAGAGGTTGTTTCTTGTTTTACAGAAACTGAAATATATCCTGGTTTGGGTTTTCCCTTGTGCCAAACCTTCACATCCCATCTACCGCAATAGGCGAAGCGTGCAAAACAGATCATTAAGATGTCCAAGAATTTTTTGGGCACAGGGCTTAGGCTTACGGGTATTGGGCCATTCAAACTCATTAGGTCTCCCACAAACAACCAGCTCGTATCTCCCTAGCTAATAAGTTTAGACTCATAGGCATCTTGTTGAGAATGCGACTTCGATGACCTGTCCTGAGAGAAAGCTTCCTCTTGAGATAAGCACCGCAACCTCACACAAACAATGGGGTTACTGTTTCAGAAATCGGGGCAGAACAAGTCCGCAAGGTGGTAAAGTTTCAATGAGGGCTCATGCAGTGATAGGTGATATGTGGAATATTTTCAACGCTATATCAACAACCTACGGAAATGATTTGGGGAAGAAAGTGTACGATGCAATGTAATAACGAGGCTCAAGATGCAATGCAACGCCATGTGCGGGAACGATCCACTAGTTGGAGGTGGAGAGACAAGGCAAAGCACATGCAGTGATTATCCAAACATTATGCAGCAATAGGGAAACTGAAAAAGCATGCATGCAAAAATAAATGGAACTTTTAAATGCATAAAACTACAGAACGCAAGAAAATATAGCAAGCATAATTCTAAACCATGAAGTAAAACCTTAGCAAGTAAACCTAATCAATAACTTGAAAAACAAAACTTTATTAGCATATCCTAGCTAGCCTATTCCTAGTTTAACCAATGATGTGGTCGGGTTATGTGAAATCAGCTTTCCAGTGCAACCACCGCATTAGTTCCCGCCCTGCAAGAACAACAATGTTCGCAATTAGATCCATCATACAAAATCGTGCACCAATAGCAAGACTTACCTGAAAATCATGTGCAATAGTAAGAAGGCCATGGCTAATTACCAAAGAACGTGCCAGAGTGGATTGTGCAAGCTGAATTTCACTCTTATCCTGATACATAGCAATATATTCTCGAAACTTAAAACTATTTATAAATGACACACATCCATTCATGCACAATCCTAGGTCTGATGGGCGTTGGATAAGCCATTGCCTATTTGCAGGCACATCCACCAGATAGGGTTGGTTGAGCCAACTAGCAACCTCATTTTTGTGGTGAGGATGATTGATTTTACGGGATGGAAACAACAAGCATGTGCCAAGAGAATTATGGATACTTGCGAATCCAAGAGCAGAAACCCTAATTTTGAAAACCTTAGTTTGGAGTTGCTCCTCGGTTTTTCCGAGGATGTGAGGATCTGGATTAACCATTAGTGAAGGCTAAAATGCCTTACCGTCTTGGACCAATTCTGCGCCTTTGAGAGGGGGGCTCCAAACTTTGATGGGTTCATGAGATCAACTGGCGAATGGATGTGATCATCAATTGTAGTAATTGGAAAGACGTCAGTGGGCTTTATATCAATTTGGCCAAATGTTTGCGCACTGACAGATTGATAATCCGATGTATTAGATTCTTTAGATTTTCCAGGATGGGGTGAATTTACCGGAAGGTTTTCGAGCAGTTGGGGGATTTTCCCAAAATCACATGTTTGTGGCTGATTGCAGCTGGTACTGGTTGGGTAGCAACTAGAAAGATTAGAGACAATGGTCGTTGTTTCCTTACCAGTGAATAAATTGGGGTATATCAGTTGTTGCACACCATCTGCTGGGGGACAGGAATATGTGCTCAGGGAAACCTCACTAGAATGAAAAATCCACCCAAATGAAATTATATCCGACATGGTTATGCTGGGAGGAGCATGGTACTTGGGAATCGTTATTTCGGAAACCCCAAGCTGAGAAACCCTAGTTGGAGTTGTTTGAGGGGTCTCGTCAGGATCAGAAGGACTAGGGGTAACGACCGGCAGAAGCAGAAGTGCTTTAATTCCCTGATAGGTACTCAAATTTTCATAAAGCGGATTATAGTCTGCAGAGAGATACGAGTGACAGTCCTCCGCGGTATGAGCGAACATGTTTTCGGATAAGCAGTGATCGCTGGAACCATCGATTTGATCAAGTTGTGTATCTGGCATGTTAGGCTTCCCGGGAGTTACCAACCAGGATGGATCAATGAAGAGGACATCTTGAGGTTTCCCAGACAAGAAATCGCTCCTATAACTGTCTAAAGATTCCGAGTGAGAAAGATCAGATCTAAAAGATTCATCAATTACGAACTGTGATTGTGAAACACCATCGGTGTGCTTATGATTGTCGCCAATACCAGTATAAGGAAATTTTGAATGTCTCGAAGAAATTACTATTGTGGTGGACTCGTGAAATAAATCGTGGAATAATGAACGAAAAGATTGAACCGCGGGGGCGTTAACCATACAAGGCTTTTCAACACGCGCATCTGTGTCATTCAGAGAAAACAATGATCTGGCATGCCCTGTAAGGGAATCAACTTCATCTGGGATAGGAGTCGATTATAATCAGTATCCGAATCAGATTTAGGACTGTGTCCAGGGAGACATCGAGTGGGCTCGAGGTAGGTTTCATGAACCTGGAGGGATGTTGGGCCCATCTGGTTTTCAAGCCTCGATTCGACAGGGTGTGTGAAAGATTCAAAGGTAGTATAATAGGCTTTATCCTCTTGCAAGTGTCTATCCTTGCCCAGAACTCTCGAGGTCACAACTCCACTACCCAGCAACTCAGGAGGAGGAGCAAGAATATCACAAATAGAAATACTCTCTTGGGAGGCTCGAATGCATTAGGGACAAAATCTGAACAGCCGGTAACTTGCGAGTCGTCATAGGGAACACTAGGATCAGGCTGGGTTGCTAACTAAAATTGTTCAAGGGAAACGAGAATCACATACCTGAACTATTCACTTAAAAATTTCTAATCAACATCCCTTTTAGGGAACTCAAAACAATAATGAACAAATCTGATAGAGAATTCATCTAGAGGTTCCTGAGGTTCCATTCTGGTGTCATTTAACTTTATTAATACGTTCTGAAAATCATACCTATGAAAAGCTTGTTGTAATTCACTGGCGAGTTATTCAAACGAATGGATGGAAGCTTCTGGCAATGTGCGGCACCATTGCTTAACGCAACCTTCGAGAGTGAGGAATAAAAGCAAACAAATCAAACCTTCATCGTCAATTTCGTAGCACTCACCAAAGTCACAAAAATCTAAAAGGTGTTGGGTTATGGATACTCCGTTTTCACCGTCGAAGTTTAACTAGGACAAGTGATACATAATTTCATCAGGGATGAGACATCGAGGCATATAAAACTCTGACAAACATCTCGGGAGAATGATTTGGGAATGAGCCATTACAGATATGAGATTAACTGCAGGCTCTAAGGGCTCAGCTTGTCATATGGCCCTCCTTCTAGCGCCAATTCTGTTGACGGAAAAATTTGTCCGGCCAACAGCAGGGGATCTCCCCGGTAAAAGGTCCCAATTAGACCTTGAACCGTTTGGAATAGGGATCCCGTTCGTGGTGTGGGTCCGGCTACCGTTGATTTCTCCTTTCTTTGGGTCTCACTTAAACTCTATAAAACAGTGGATACACACCTAATCAAATGATACAAGACATATGATTGATGCATTAAATGTACATATAACACTATGAGTAGCAAGAGGAAATAATAAAGCATGAAGACCAAAGGAAGTGTTTTTAACAACACTTCATTAGGGTCATGCTTGTAACTTTTCTGACCACAAAAGAAACAATTCCTCATGGCAAGAACACCCTTCACTTCCTAAAAGTTTTAAATGATAACACAAATGCTAATAAACAAAGTCATCAGCATTCGTTAAGAAAGTGAAATGAACTCAACCACCATTAACATACTCATCAAACTGTTATGCAATTGTGATATGAATTGAAGATACAGTTCCCTTAATCTAAAGATGTTCAGAAACTGAAAATATAATACTCAATAGCGCTCATAAATATGACAACACCAGATCCACAAAGGGATTTTTCAAAATGCTTATATTCATGCTCAAATGTATAATCCTCTGGTAATACAATGTACTCAGCTCGAGTCCCCAAAACAAAAAGGCCTTTACAAGTTCTCGAAGGAGGTATTTATAGAGCAAAACTCGCCCTTTTGGGCTCCCTGAATTTTTTCCTTCCCGACTGTTGCGCTGCCTTGCGACCCAGTGTGTTCTGGGACCTGCGACCTGACTGGATTTTGCGACTTGCGACCCCGAGCATTCCGCAACCTGCGACCTGCGACCTGGCTGGTGTTGGTATCCCGTGTTTTGACAGTTTGGCAAATCAAAAGACAAGGCAACATCAGAACCAATCTTTAGAGTTCCAGGATCTAGTCCTCCTATTCTTAGAGAGGGATCTCTCAAATATTTGTTTGCAAAGGTTTATCTTGTTTGCTTTGATTATGGATTTTAGACTAGTTATTAAGTGCAGATGTTTTTTTGGTTGGGTTGAGTTGATACAGCCGAATATGAAAGGTCTAGGAAAGATAGACAGAAAGAAAAATTATCTAGTTCATTGGGCTATGGAGTCAAAATAATCAAAATAAGGTCATGACAAACTCATCAATGGATATGGGATATCAAAGGGAAAATCTAACTTGGCCACAGGATCCTTTGTTTTGGAATGAGATGGAAATTAATGATTTGGAAAGAGAAGTTTAATTCTCAACAAAGGGAACTTGAAAAAATAACTTAACAATAAAGAGATATTTGCTAGACAGGGCTAACCATAAATTCCACAAACATTCTTTAAGCAAATAATGACTTCAAGACAACTTTTAAAATGAAACCTAAGATTTGGGGAACTCCCTATTTCCTCAAAGATTTTATTTTAAAGGACTTAGAAAACATAAAAGATTCACTGATAGCTGCATTCATAGAAGAGGGAACACCTAAATAACATCTATGCTTGCAACTATAAAGACCTTTAAAACAACTGTTCAAGCAGGGGCAAAGGGTAAGATCAAAACCGACCTCTTTGATTAACTTAAGACAATGGTACTTCAAAGGGAGACTTCAATAACAGCTTTCAAGTGATGGCAAACAAGCAGGGAGAACCATAAATCATGTTGAAACCAACTATTTGGGCTATCAAGGAAATAAACAAGCATGAAGACTAAAGAGAATATTTAAAGCCTCTAAAATACTTCGGCAGAAGAAAACATAAAACAGTGAAGGATGAACAGGTCTAAGGTGCTTCCAGGAGTCATTTCTTAGCCTAAAAATTTCAACCTACTGTAGTAAGAGATTATGAAACATAATGAAAATAGGAGAAAACATTAAACAGTTAGAATACTTCACCAACAACCAAGCTCATGAATCCAATGATAGAGCCTTCTCAGGAACGGGCATGCAACAACATCATCAAGACATCCAAGACTTCAATTTGTTTTCAACTTCAACATACTTGTATATTTATTTCAGAGAGTTTCAATGTTACAACTTGTGATCAAACAACAACCAACAACCAACAACTTCTCATCTTCCACAGCAGTATTTATAGGAAGATGAGGAGGTGAGATCTAACAAAATATCTCAAGGATAATTAATACAGAGTGAAGACTTCTCGGCCTTTTGAGAGGCTCGATGGAGAAGTTTACAGGTGGATCACTGTATTAACTGTTTTACAATAAATATTAAAGCTCGGTGGGAGATTTATTTGACTTTGAGGCTCTGGGTATTGTGTGGAGTAACTCCGCGGATATTTTCTGCATTGATTTCCTTGCAGAAGTAACTCCCTGGCTGCGCTGGAGGCGAATGTCTGATTTTCTTCAATAACTTCGGCCTCTGTTTTGAAAGGTTTGAGGCAACAGGTGGCTTTGTGGTAGCTGGGGAATCAATTTGCCTCACATGTGGCGGTGGAGGCTTTCTGTCTGATAAAACACTTTAGGTTTTCTTTAAACTGTGTTTTAGATTGGGGGATTAGGCTTTTGATAACAGTCTTAACCGTAATCCCCATAAAACAGTCTTCAATCCTCTGTGCTGGCATATTTCTGGTTTTCTACAGCTGATACTCTTTGACTGTGCCAGATTCTTGGTGCTTCGCTGTTACACAGGGCTGCGCAGGGTTATACGACATCAATGCCTCATGAAACACTGATGAAAACGCGAATTTGACACCTGCGAACGATTTCCTTTGATAAATCGAAGGAGGGAGGGTCGTCACCCTCATCTTTCGAATTTCATCTGAATATAGCGAAAAATGTTAAACCCTGCAAAATACAAACAAAAGTTATGAAATCCTGCGTTTATAGGTTAAACTGCATTGGAAGATGTGCAGAGGAAGCAGGGCCGTTGGATGGCATCATCCAACGGTCGGGATTAATTGGAGAAATCATAGAATGGTGAAAAAAGATAAAATCTAAGCCGTCGATTGTGCAAGATCGCTGGTTGGGAGAAGGCAGCGGAAAAACCTTTGTAAACAATACAATATGACGTTTTTTTATTTTTACAAATGAAAAAGGCGCATTTTATATGAGCGGCGAGGGGATCGTACGGTGGGCCCGGCGG
Source organism: Pinus albicaulis (assembly GCA_034641835.2). Taxonomy (NCBI): domain Eukaryota; kingdom Viridiplantae; phylum Streptophyta; class Pinopsida; order Pinales; family Pinaceae; genus Pinus; species Pinus albicaulis. Next base: position 577,267,071 of record CM076579.1, on the reverse strand, counting down.
GACTGATCGCAAATCGCAAAAGTGGAAAACGTGATGGCGGATTATGCGATAGAGAGAAAATGCGATATTGCGATTATGCGATGGGCGGAAACTGCGATAGATCGCATCGCAAATATTTGCGATGGCTCCTTGGAGGAAAACTAAAAATTGCAATCTGCAATCTGCGATGGATCGTAGCGCAAATATTTGCGATGCATCAGTTTAAAAAATAACAATTTGGAAATTCTACGATCTGCGCTTTGCGATAAGCGCCAAAGGGTTAAAACTTGGTTCCAAGGTGCGGGCGTATGGAAGAAAGGGGCTAAGGGCTTAAGCTCGAGGGGCTTAAGTCCTATACATAAAAACATGTATTTTCATGGTTTTTGAAGGGTTTCTTGAAGGAAATGAAGGTTTCAGTAAGGTTAAAAAGTGGGTTTTTAACCTTATAAAAGGGATTTTAATGAAATGGAAAGGGAGAAACATGAAATTGTGGGTTTTTCATTGAAAATGGAGAATAGAAAATGAGGTTAGTGAGGAAGAAAAGGAAGGGGACCAAGGGGTTCTGCAACAGTATTCGACTTGGGATTTTTGAAGGATTTCAGAGGCTTTTAGGATGTAAACAACAATAAGGGATCTGGACAGAGGCATGAGGCCTTAGAGAGACTTCAAGAGCCAACAATTTTTAGTGATAAAATTGTTCCTTGGAGGCTCCAAAAATATTTAGCCACCTTTTGGTATAACAAAATATTATAGGTGGCTAACAGTGGCTCCACTTGGGGATGGTGCCTTCTTGAAGGCATCAAGAATTCAGACTTGATTTCTGGGAGGCTGATCAGTTGCCTCATCCATTGGATTGCTCTTGCTCTGCTTCTGAAAAATAACATCAATCATGAAATATAAATGGACTTCATCAATACAACTTTCTACCTACCCAATCCTACTGATCTAACATTTTTTCTTCATCAGAGTGCACTTGGATTGGCAAACTCTTTTTACAACATTTTACTCTTTCGAAAACATAAAAACTAATCTAATTATACTCCTTATTTCTCCCTGAACTCAGATTAATCAGTTGAGCTCAGATTCTTCTCTACCTAATCTACTGTCTGTTGGGATTAAACTGTCCAACAGACTTTCATTCTCTAAATTCTAAGAAAGAAATTTAAAAATGGTCAAGTTAAGATTAAGCTGTTTAACTTGTTGTGATCTATGGCATAAAAACAAGCTGCACATAGATTATTATTTGTAGAAAATTAAAAATCAAAATGGAAGGCTTAAGATCTGAAAGTTTCTCATCATGGCCTTCTCTTTTGTTCACAGCTCTGTTTTTGCTTTTGTTTGAGCTGTCTCTTCCTTGATATCTGATTCAGATTTTGGGCAAATTAGAACTAGTTTTTCTCTTTTATGACTCAGAAAATAAAACAGTTTTGAGTCATCTCTCTTTGGAAACTTTGGTTCAGATTTTGAGTTTGTTTGAACCTTCATTTCTATCCTAATGTATCTACTGATAAGCCAAGATTGAACAATTTGGCAAATCGAATTCACTATCCTATCAGTAGAAAATTTAAAGCTAATTAGTCAAGATTAGGCAGTTTGACTAACTAGAAGTGTGTTTTGAGGAGTGGCATTTGAGCTTGCACACTTTCAGATTTATTTCTCTTTTTGGTATGGGGTTGTACCTTTATTGTTTTGTCAATCTGACCTCTTTTCTTTTCTTTGTTTTTGTGTTTTTGATTTTTCATAACTTTGAATGTCATGGTTAGACTATGATATTTACAATGATAAAAACAAAAATGCTTTGAAACTTAAGATTCTTGGCAGAAGTAATGCTTGAGCATCCTGCCATTGACTGGACCTCCATATAGGTCTTCTCCATTCATTTCTTTCAAGAAAAATGTATTATGACCCCTCTCAACATGAATAATATATGGCCCTTTCCACAAGTTCTCAAACTTGCCATGTTTCCCCTTCTCTTCTCTCCTTGAATCCCATTTAAGAACAACACTTCCAATCTGGAAGTTGTTTGCCTTAGTCCTTTTATCAAATTGCTTCTTCATTTTTTCTTGGACTAACTATGTTCTTTCATAAACTTCTTCTCGGGTCTTCTGCAAATGAATTGTTTGGTTGATCCTCCTATGCATATCATTTTCTTCAACCCGTACTTCTTGAAGGAGCTTCATGACTGGAACTCCTAAAGAGGTAGGAAAGATTGCATCCATGCCATAAACCAACTGATAGGGGGACATATTTATTGATTTCTTTGTGGTTAGTCGATCAGCCCATAAGGCATGAACCAGCTTACTGTGCCATGATTTTATATTTTCTTCCAACAGCTTTTTAATGATATTAATGAGACTCTTATTGGAGGATTCAACTAATCCATTCCCTTGGGGATAGTAAGCAGTGGAATGGCCCAAGGTTATATGGTATTTGTGACAGAAATCAACCATCTTTTTGGATTTGAAAGCAGCAGCATTGTCTGTTATGATTTTTCTGGGACAACCAAATCTGGATAGGATATGGGTTTCAAGAAACTTGATAATGACAGAGTCATTAGCATTCCTGGTAGGTATAGCTTCTATCCATTTGGTGAAGAAGTCAGTGGCTATGAGGATCCACTTATGTTGAGCTGAGGAAGATGGATGAATTCTCCAATGAAGTCCAGCTCCCATTGTTGAAAAGGTGCCTCAACTCTGATAGGATGTAGGTGTAAGGGAAGGAGCTTTCTCTTGCCATCAAAGATTTGACACTTATGGCAAGACATGACCAGCTTCTGAGTGTCTGGGAAAAGGGTAGGCCAATAGTAACCTGATCTGAGAATTTTGTTTGCTGTGGCCTTCCAGTAGAGGTGTCCTCCACATTCACCATCGTGCAATTCATGCATGATTTTTCCTGCATCATCTTCAAGCAAACATTTAAGCAAAATTCCAACAGCATTTTTCCAATATAATACTCCATTTAATATGCAAAAACTCAAAGCCTTTTGTTTCAAGAATCTAGCCTTAGTTTTAGATAAAGGAGGGGTATCTAAATATAAAAGCACATAAACAATGTCAGCATACCAAGGAGAATTTAGAAAGGTTTCTTCAATAAAAGGAGCATCGGATTCTTCTATTTCTTCCAACACATCTACCATATTCATGTCTAATGCTTGGAAGTTAGACTCGGCCATGAGTTTTGCTAATCCTTGCCCTTTTACTAGTTTGGTGGGCCTAATTTCTAAGTCATATTCAAGAATAGTTGCAATCCATTTTCCCCTTTTACCGTCAGGGTCTTGACTCAGAATGTCCTTGACAACAGCATGTGGGACAAAAGCAATTATGTGAGAGTGTAAAATATAGACCCTAAAGTCCTTTAATGCTTTCACTAATGCTAAGGCTTGTTTCTCCATGATATTATAATTGAGAGGAGCATCTCTTAAGGCCCTACTAAAGAAGGATATTGGTTGTTCCTGCCCCAAATCATTCTTTTGAAGTAGAACTTCAGCTATTGTATGCTCAGATGCAAAAGAAAAGATATAAAAATCTTTGGTAAAATCTGGACTAATCAGGACTGGTGTTTGAGTAAGAGCTTGTTTAACCAGTTCGAATGATTGTTTAGCTGGTAAAGTCCATTTTACACCCACGTTTTTCTTAAGCATGTTTGTAATGTTTTTTAATAGCTCATCAAGGTTGGGAATAAACCTTCTCAAAAAATTTATCTTTCCAATGAAGGATTGCAATTCTTTGAGTCTTCTAGGGTGGCTGATTTGCAATATGCCATCTATCCTTGTAGGGTCTATTTTGATTCCTTCTTCTGAAATTATGTGACCAAGGAGTTTCCCTTCTTGGAGTCCAAAGAGGGTCTTTTTGGGATTCAGTGACAAGCCAAATTTCCTACATTTCTCGAAAACCTTCCTTAGGTGAATCAAATGGTCTTCATCAGTTTTTGAGAAAACAGTTATGTCATCAAGGTAAATAATTATAAAATAGCCAATATCTTTAGAGAAGGCTATGTCCATGGCCCTTTGGAAAGTGGCCCCTGCATTCATTAATCCGAAAGGCATTTTGACATACATAAAGGTGCCCCAAGGTGTGGTAAAAGCAGTTTTGATTTGATCACTTGGGAACACCAACACATGATTGTAACCGGAGAACCCATCTAATAGGGATATTCTTCTTGACCCAACTACCCTTTGAAGTATATGGTCCATTTTGGGCAAGGGGTAGTTGTCCTTTAAAGAGGCTCTGTTTAAATTTCTGAAGTCAATACAGAGCCTGATTTCCCCGGTTTTCTTTCTAACAGAAACTAAGTTTGATACCCATTCTGAAAATCTAATGGGTACTATGATCCCAGCGTTATACATTTTCTCAATTTCTGCCTTAACCAAAGCTAGTAAAAGAGGATTTATTCTCCTTAGTTTTTTCTTGAAAGGCTTTTGAATTTCCTTCAAGGGAATTTTATGCTAGATGATGCTGGTATCATATGATTTCAAGTCTTTGTATTCCTAAGAAAACACATCTTTAAACTCTTTGAAAAGCTCTATGTACTGCAATTTTATGTGGGTTGGGAGGGTGCTGGATAACTTGATCATCTTGGGTTCTGCTAGATTTCCTATGTTATGTTCTTCTACATTTGTTTCCACAGGCTCCATTCTGGGTTCTTTAGCTACATCATTGAGATCAAACAGGTGTTCCAAAGGTGTGAGACCTCTTGGGATTTTATCATTTTTGCATTGTAAGACTTACAAGTCTTCTTGGTCTTCATTGTTCACTACCTCTGCTTCAAAAGGATTTTCGCAATGATTTATATCAGCAGGATATGTCATTTCAGCCTCTGGGATTTGTTCAATATACAAACAGTTTTCTTCATGGCTAGTTTCTGGTGTTGGTATGCTAAAATATTTTTTGATTTCAAGAAATCATCTATGTGTTTGTCAGATTAAAACACCTGCCAGTGATCTTCGTTATCAGGCACAGTAGGTATGTGTTTCACCTTTATACTGAGTTGTTCATTTATTTTAGGTACTTGGCAATTGCTGGCCATGAAGGCAAGTTCATTTGCTAGACGATTCAGTGCTCTAGGAATGAAAATGAGTTCATATTTTTCGAAAGTTTTTAGCAGGTCTAGGGCAGAATTTCGATATTCCCTAAGCCTTGGATTCTTGGCTGAGTATTCTCCTTTGATTTGTTTGATGATAAGTTCAGAATCTCCTAAGATAGATATCCTTTGGGCTTTTAACTGTTTGAGCAATTGTAAACCTAGGAGGAGGGCTTCGTACTCAACGATGTTGTTAGTGCACGGGAAATCTAATTTGTATGAAAAACCCTGATTTGTGTTCTGAATCCAGACACCTGCCCCTGCACTAGTTTTATTGCAGGATCCATCGAAATTTATTGTCCAGGGTATGTTTGACTCATTTTCACTTTCTTGTTGTTGTTGATTGTCAATATTTTGAAGTTGATTCGAGGTAAGATTGGATTGTTCTGGTGAATTGATTGGGTCCATGTTTTCTTTACCTTGTTGAGTAATTTCCTCTTCGTTACACAAGATAAAGGAGTCTAAACTTGATTGAATAGAATAGATTGGAGTGTTGTTTGGCCTGTCCATGTTACTCACCATGTACTTCATGTGGGATTCCCTGTATAATCTTATGTTTTGATTGAAAATGGGGATGGTGGCATAAGACATGTCCATTTGAAGGCTGCCCTGAAGTTTGGCTCCCCATGATCTTGATAAGAGCATGCCATACTTAGGGGGAATATCAACTACAACTATATCCATAACTAGATTCTTGGCAGGGATCTGAGCTAGATTAACACATAAATCTTTGATTAAACCCAAACATTTGACTCTGCTTGAGTCAAAAGAATACAAATCTTTGTATGGTTTAGTAATTTCTAAGCCTAAGCTTTCCATTACTACCTTGGGCATGAGATTGTGCGAAGCTCCAGAATCTAACATGGCATTATGTAGAATTTTATCGTGTATGTTCAAGCTGACATAGAAGGGAGGGACTGGTCCTTATTAATATTTTCCTTCAACCTCTGGGCCAAACAACAACTCAGGTTTGTCATCTGTCAAGTTTAAGGAGTCAGTATCATTTCCTAAGTTTAAAGCTTTCAAAACTTGGTTTTTGTACACTTTTTGGGTTACTAGTTCAGCTAGGGGGATGGTAATTTTTATCTTAGAAATCTCTCCCTCAAGGCTGAAAGGAATAATTGACTTGTTGATATTTACATCTGTTTTTTCAATTGGATTCTTTTCAGCAGCTTTGATTTGTTGAACCTTGCTTGAACTAGTGATAGGAATAGTTTTACCAGGACCACTAGCTGAAGTGCTAGGGGTGCTTTGTTCAACATTTGGCTGGATTCCCTTGTCTTTATCTAAATCTGGTTTTTTGGCCGAAATGTTGGTTTTTTCTGCTGTCCTCTTGGGCTGGTTTTCTGCGTTTTTCTTAACAGCAGTGCTAGTATTCTTATCTTTTGAATTCTCTATACTTCCCTTGCTCCTAAGATCATATTGTTTGTGTACCTCCATGATTGCATTTTCAAAACCCAATCTATAGTCATCAGAATCTTCATAGGTGTTTTTATTTTGATCATTAGAGAAGAAACCTTGTTCTTCCTTAGTGAGGAAAACATCATCCCCACTGTTTGATCCAATCAAGTTTACATGTGATTCTTCCAACCTTTCCAGCTCCCTGTCTTCCTCATATTGATCTACATAGTTCTGTTGAAAGGGAGGTCTAATTTGTTGGTCACTTTCCTTTTGCTTATCTTGATTGTTATCTCTTCTATAATTCTAATTTCTATTCCTGTTTTGATTGTTTTGAAGTGCAGTCTGGTTTTGATTTGCTTGTGCTTTCTTAATTATGCTCATCTCTTTCATCATTTCTTCCAACATTCTCTCCATTTTTGAGCTTGAAGCAGAGGGAGGGGATTCCTCTCTGAAAGATACTCTCTTTTCAGTTTTCATTCTTGCTCTCTTTTCTATTAAGTTGACTTCCACAGAAAGAGCACCCCTTTGCATATCTTCAAGAGTTGCAAAATCTCTTTCTCTCAGTGAATAAGTCATGTCAGAGTCAAATCCTTCAGGAAATTTATTTAAGGCTGAGCCTTGTGGAGGTTTTAGTTATGGGGAAAGTGCATTATATACATTGTTAAATCTAGTACAATATGCTTGTACACTTTCCCCAGGGTTCCTACGGAGATTGTTTTAATCAGCAAGGACTTGGAGAGGATTCTTCTTTACTTCCCATTTGTTTAGGAATGTTTGATGGAAGGCTTGGAGATTGTTAATACTACGGGGGGCTAAACCTTTAAACCATTTTCTTACTTCTCCCCCTAAGCTCTGAGCAAATAACCTAAGTTTGACAAAATCATCATCAATTTCATTTCGGTCAAAATAGTCATTCATCTTATCCACATGTTGTGACGCAGTTGTAGCATTATTAGCATCATATAATGGAATTTTGGACTGATAGTCCTGTGGGAGATTGACTAGTGGTATAGTAAGGGCTAAAGGAGCATACCATGCCGCCATAATATGTGGTGGGGGTGGATTCACAGGTGGATTGACAAAAGGGAAAGCGGGCTGAGGTGTGGTGGTTTGAACAGTGGATGTAGGATGAGTAGAAGTGGATGGACCCAGAGTATACTGCTGAGCTGACCTTGGATGAGAGACACCGAGGTTGTGAAGGAAATGTAAATCAGAAGGTGTTGTTTCTCTACTACCAGGGTGTTTACTTGTCTCTGGGGATGAAAGCGAAGATTTAGAGTCTAACTGGATTATATCATCAAATGACCTAGTCCTAAACAGGTTTACTAGGTCAACTTGTGATTGTTGTAGAGCTGAAAGATTTTCAGGGACTGAATTAGTTCTCAAGGGTGATCTGAAAACAGTTGATAATTTAATCCTGGGAGACTTCCAAAGGATACTTTCTGGGTTATCAACTATCTTGAGCGGATTAGGGTCTGCATGGGCTCTAGTGTGAATCTTTTTAGAAGCCACTATGTTGTGTTTTGAGACCCAACTAATAAGAAAATTTTAACCAAGTATGATAATCTTTGAGAGGTTAACTAATCTGTTTACACAAATCTTAATCCTACAGTCCTCTAACTGAGTTTTAAAGATATTATAATGATAAAGGTTCTTCCCAGTGGAGTGTTAAGGTCTGCTAAGGATTGTGGAGTCGCCAAGTGGAAGTTTTTAGCTCCTAAAAAGGTTTTGTGGTCCACTACCATGTTTATTATGAAACCAAACTTGAAATGTTTTCAGGTTTTTCTGAGTTATTTTGGTTTTATAGGTTAAGAGAGTGTTCTAAGTCTGATTTTGCACTTAGCTAAGGTGTTCAAACAAACAGAGTTGCTCTTATGTCTTGGTAACTGGTTCCTTCAAGGTTTGGTAAGGCTTTACGAGAATCCTAAGGGTTACTTAGTTTGTCACTGATTCAATTAAGTCCTATCATGATTGCCATTTGTTAGGCAGTGCTTGAGGAAAGTTACTTATGCTATACTGGACCTAAAAGTTCAAGAAAAGGTTTTGAAGCCTCTAATTCTCAGTAGGGTCCCACCGTGATCGCCATTATGTTGGTGGCGATGAGGTGGCTAATAATCACTGGATATTCTTGAAAATAAGATATTTCTGAAGTCCTAAAGGGTATTTAGATTGTTACTGACTCAGAGGTCCCACCGTGATCTCCATTATGTTGGTATCCCGTGTTTTGACAGTTTGGCAAATCAAAAGACAAGGCAACATCAGAACCAATCTTTAGAGTTCCAGGATCTAGTCCTCCTGTTCTCAGAGAGGGATCTCTCAAATATTTGTTTGCAAAGGTTTATCTTGTTTGCTTTGATTATGGATTTTAGACTAGTTATTAAGTGCAGATGTTTGTTTGGTTGGGTTGAGTTGATACAACAGAATATGAAAGGTCTAGGAAAGATAGACAAAAAGAGGAAATATTTGGTTCATTGGGCAATGGAGTCAAAATAAGGTCATGACAAACTCTTCCAGGGATATGGGATATCAAAGGGAAAATCTAACTTGGCCACAGGATCCTTTGTTTTGGAATGAGATGGACATTAATGCTTTGGAAAGAGAAGCTTAATTCTCAACAAAGGGAACTTGAAAACATAACTTAACAATAAAGAGATATTTGATAGACAGGGCTAACCATAAATTCCACAAACATTCTTTAAGCAAATAATGACTTCAAGACAAATTTTTAAAATGAAATCTAAGATTCGTGGAACTCCCTATTTTCTCAAAGATTTTATTTTAAAGGACTTAGAAAACATAAAAGATTCACTGATAGCTGCATTCATAGAAGAGGTAACACCTAAATAACATCTATGCTTGCAACTATAAAGACCTTCAAAACAACTGTTCAAGCAGGGGCAAAGGGTAAGATCAAAACCGACCTCTTTGATTAACTTAAGACAATGGTACTTCAAAGGGAGACTTCAATAACAGCTTTCAAGTGATGGCAGACAAGCAGGGAGAACCATAAATCATGCTGAAACCAACTATTTGAGCTATCAAGGAAATAAACGAGCATGAAGACTAAAGAGAAGTTTTAAAGCCTCTAAAATACTTCAACAGAAGAAAACATAAAACAGTGAAGGGTGAACAGGTCTAAGGTGCTTCCAGGAGTCATTTCTTAGCCTAAAACTTTCAGCCTACTGTAGTAAGAGATTATGAAACATAATGAAAACAGGAGAAAACATTAAATAGTTAGAATACTTCACCAACAACCAAGCTCATGAATCCAATGATAGAGCCTTCTCAGGAACGGGCGTGCAACAGCATCATCAAGACATCCAAGACTTCAATTTGTTTTCAACTTCAACAGATTTGTATATTTATTTCAGAGAGTTTCAATGTTACAACTTGTGATCAAACAGCAACCAACAACCAACAACAATTTCTCATCTTCCATAGCAGTATTTATAGGAAGATGAGGAGGTGAGATCTAACAAAATATCTCAAGGATAATTAATACAGAGTGAAGACTTCTCGGCCTTTTGAGAGGCTCGATGGAGAAGTTTACAGGTGGATCACTGTATTAACTTTTTTACAATAAATATTAAAGCTCGGTGGGAGATTTATTTGACTTTGAGACTCTGGGTATTGTGTGGAGCAACTCCACAGATATTTTCTGCATTGATTTCCTTGCAGAAGTAACTCCCTGGCTGCGCTGGAGGCGAACGTCTGATTTTCTTCAATAACTCCGGCCTCTGTTTTGAAAGGTTTGAGGCAACAGGTGGCTTTGTGGTAGCTGGGGAATCAGTTTGCCTCAAATGTGGCGGTGGAGGCTTTCTGTCTGATAAAACACTTTAGGTTTTCTTTAAGCTGTGTTTTAGATTGGGGGATTAGGCTTTTGATAACAATCTTAGCCGTAATCCCCATAAAACAGTCTTCAATCCTCTATGCTGGCATATTTCTGGTTTTCTACAGCTGATACTCTTTGACTGTGCCAGATTCTTGGTGCTTCGCTGTTACACAGGGCTGCGCAGGGTTATACGGCATCAATGCCTCATGAAACACTGATGAAAACACGAATTTGACACCTGCGAATGATTTCCTTTGATAAATCAAAGGAGGGAGGGTCGTCACCCTCATCTTTCGAATTTCATCTGAATATAGCGAAAAACGTTAAACCCTGCAAAACACAAACAAAAGTTATGAAATCCTGCGTTTATAGGTTAAACTACATTGGAGGATGTGTGGAGGAAGCAGGGCTGTTGGATGGCATCATCCAACGGTCGGGATTAATTGGAGAAATCATGGAATGGTGAAAAAAGATAAAATCTAAGCCGTCGATCGCGCAAGATCGACAGTTGGGAGAAGGGAGCGGAAAAAACCTTTGTAAACAATACAATATGACGTTTTTAAATTTTTCAAAGGAAAAAGGAAAATTTTATATGAGCGGCGAGGAGATCGTACAGTGGGCCCGGCGGAACTGATCGCAAATCGCAAAAGTGGAAAACGAGATGGCGGATTATGCGACAGAGAGAAAATGCGATATTGCGATTATGCGATGGGCGGAAACTGCGATGGATCGTATCGCAAATATTTGCGATGGCTCTCTGGAGGAAAAGTGAAAATTGTGATCTGCAATCTGCAATGGATCGCAGCGCAAATATTTGTGATGCATCAGTTTAAAAAATAACAATTTTGGAAATTCTGCGATCTGCGCTTTGCGATAAGCGCCAAAGGGTTAAAACTTGGTTCCAAGGTGCAGGCGTATGGAAGAAAGGGGCTAAGGGCTTAAGCTTCGAGGGGCTTAAGTCCTATACATAAAAACATGTATTTTCATGGTTTTTGAAGGGTTTTTTGAAGGAAATGAAGGTTTCGGTAAGGTTAAAAAGTGGGTTTTTAACCTTATAAAAGGGATTTTAATGAAATGGAAAGGGAGAAACATGAAATTGTGTGTTTTTCATGGGAAATGGAGAATAGAAAATGAGGTTAGTGAGGAAGAAAAGGAAGGGGACCAAGGGGTTCTACAACAGTATTTAACTTGGGATTTTTGAAGGATTTCAGAGGCTTTTAGGATGTAAACAGCAATAAGGGATCCGGACAGAGGCATGAGGCCTTAGAGAGACTTCAAGAGCCAACAATTTTTAGTGATAAAATTTGTTCCTTGGAGGCTCCAAAAAGTTTTAGCCACCTTTTGGTATAACAAAATATTATAGGTGGCTAACAGCTGGTTTTTCGACTTGCGACCCCCAACAATTTGTGACCTGCGACCTGCCATGATTTTGTGACCTCGCAACCTAGTCTCTAGGTCACTGGTTCGCGTCATCGAGCTTTTAATAGGGAGTGCGACTATGCGACCTGGCGACCTAAGAGAGTCTGTGACCTGTGACTTGAGGAAATTTGTGACCTGCGACCCGACTGCACCTTGCGACTTGTGACCCCCAACAATCTACGACCTGCAACCTACCATGATTTTGCGACCTGAGGGAATCTGCGACCTACGACTTGAGGAAATTTGCGACCTGCAACCATAAGCGAATTTGCGACTTGTGACCTTCAACAATCTGCGACCTGCGACCTGCCATGATTTTGTGACCTGAGGGAATTTGCGACCTACGACTTGAGGAAATTTGCGACCTACGACCTTAAGCGAATTTCTGACTTGCGACCTTAAGCGAATTTGCGACTTGCAACCTTCAACAATCTGTGACCTGTGACCTGCCATGATTTTGCGACCTGAGGGAATCTGCGACCTGCGACTTGAGGAAATTTGCGACCTGCGACCTTAAGCGAATTTGTGACCTGCGACCTTTAGCAGATCTGTGACTTGCGGCCTTCTTTTGGCGATCTTTGGATTTCATAGCAATATTCCTTATCCCGCCTCCTTTGCTTTGAAAAGGGTCCTCTTCCTTGCTGGGAAAAAACTTTAGCTCATTGTACAGACCGACAGCTTCCACTGTGATCGAAAGCTCCCTTGACTGGCACGGTCTTGTTCCATGTGTACATGCCATACATGTCTTCCACTTCTCCCTGTTTCAGCTCGCACTACTCTTATCCTTTTCATCGGTGTGGTGATGACATTGGTTGGTGTATCATCTGTGGGATTAACCTGCATGAAACATTAACATCAGATTATGAGCTTGGTGAACCACCCAAACCGAGTGCCTAAACAATCCATGGTGCAAGAGCTTTTAATGTAAATACAAAAAAAGGTTTCCATTCAAATGTATGCATGGTGATCCCTTCACACATGGCGTGGCTGCGGTAATATTATCTCGTCATGATGGTGAGAAGGCTCACGAGGGGCTTGGGACAGGTTACGAGGATGTCATTTTCTAAAGGCCAACCTTAACGGCTAAGCGAGGAGGGCGGCCCGAAATTTCGAATATACCCAAAATTTTGGGTGGTGTTGTAGCGGCTACAACATGCATGAAGAAGATCCATCACTTATGAGAAAATTCATCAAAAAATATTACATATTACTTATATTTTGTTGTCGAATCAACAGAAAAAGGACCACACACGTCTGTGTGAACTCTCTCAAGGATCCCCGAAGCTCGGTTTTCCTTCTCATGAAAGGTGGCATTTACATATTTTCCCATATTAAATCCCTTGCATGTGTCTTGCTACACAAGTGTACCCCTGGGAAGACCAGTAGAAATCTGATGCATGACTTTCAAGGTTCCATGGTGAAGATGGCCCAATCTCCTATGCCATAATTCATCGACATCCCAGCTCACGACTTGATCTTCCTTGCCCATCATTGTTTTGCAGCCGTCTACCTCCAGATTTTAGATATTCTTAACTCGAATACCTATCCTCTTGGATTTTCCTCTTTTTTTATGCCGTAGGAAAGCTTTTCCTTAACTAAAAACAACAGCATAGCCTCTATCCTCCAACATTGCGACTGAGACTAAATTTTTCTTCAAACCTAGTGCATGCATTACATATTTTAATTGAAAGGGTTTAACTCACTGTCTATGAAAGGTAATGGTACCAATCCCGGTAGCACTGTACTGCCCGTCATCGCCCATTTCAATATGCATCTAGAGATTCTTCTTCTCCAAGTCACTGAAAATTCCCTTGTCTCTTGTCATGTGAAAGGAAGCGCCACTATCCAAACACCACATAGATCCCAATGCAGTCGACACCATGCATGCGATCAATGAGAAGTCAAGCTCAAATTTCAAGGCAAGGGCCTCACCAGTTGTAGTTCCTCCAGCCTTCTTGTTCTTCTTCTTTTATGGACAGTTAGTAGCAAAATGCCCATGCTCATGACAGTGAAAACACTTCACCTAGGACATGATATGCTTCTTTCCATTCTTGGACTCGGATTTAGAATGGAATTTATTCCCCTTCCCCTTCCTCTCCTTGGCAGCCAAAGCACAATCCTCTTCATCCTCATTCTTAGATGAAGATCCATATCTGGTGTTCCGTCTGAACACCTCCTGCACCAAATCTGACCACAGTCGTTCCCAATCTAGCAATTTTTCCCTTCCATTGATAGAGTCTTGATAACTATGCCAACTCTTGGGAAGTACTAGGAGAGCCAAGCTCACTAAATCATCATCAGTGAATGTTATTTCAATGCTCCCCAGTTCATCCCGACATTGGACAAACTTTGTTAGAAATTTTGGAATGGTGTTTCCCTTTTCCATCTTCATGGTACCCCTAGGGGAAGTCGAATCCTCGTTGCCTCCTTGAAAGAGAGATGTCAATATTCCTAAGTTTATCTTTGATTTCCAATTACCTAGGGTCATTGTTGCTTTGGAATAGATCTGTCAAAGCCTTCCACATTGCATATGGTGTGGCTTTCTCATGGAGGCTTGAGACAATGTTGTCTCGTACTCCCTCCAACAGGATCCTCGTCGCCTTTACTGTTTATACTATCCATCTCTCTCAAATACGTAGGTAAATATTTACTGTCGATCTTCTCCTGTCAATCATTTACATTCCTACAAAACATTCATTTGGTCTCCCTCTTCTTACATTGCAGGCGAGGACCCTAGATTTAGTGGAAGGTTAAATGCAAAAGTAGATTCTTGTTTGTTTAAAGAGGAATTGAAAGCCTTATGAGATCCTCTCAGGCTTGGTCTTTCTGTTTATGTAAAAATTTATAATTTTAGTCTCTCTCTCTTTTCTCAAAGATGTTTTAGTTTAACCAAGGTTTTCAGATTCCCCTGATAAGGCTTCGCCTTACTTGTCATTGTAAAGGGGTTGTTCAAGATTATTCCAGAAATGTTATTAATCTACTTGGTTACTATATAACTTTTTTATTGACTGGAGACATTCGAATAGCGCCAGTATGGCTAGCTTATAGTTTTTTTCAGGTTTTCGTCTTTCAAACAAAGACTATGCATACATATATTTCCGTCTTACCACTTCTAATTCGATGGTTAAAGATTACATGTTATTTTTGAAATTCGACATTCTTGTATATCTCCCTTTTATGGCCTTTCTGTCTAGATTCAATAAAGATAATTCCTCATTATCTTCAGAGTGCTCTCAATGCTTCGTAAATATTTCTACTAGGACTGGAGCCAAGTACTTGTTAAAGTTTCTGGCTCTAAACCCACAGAAAACTTTGTAGCTTTATATTGAGGGTTCTGTCAAGATTGTTCAGTCATTTTTCACGGTTATGGTCCATCTTTCATATTCTATTATTAATTAAAATATTGATATTTCGTAATCCATAATGGTCGGTGCTCTTACCTTCTTTGCGTGTTTTGGAATGTTCCTCCTAGTTTCTATTGTTGATACAATAATCTAAGAAAAATATTGTTGTTAAAATATTGCTTTATTGTTCAAATATGGAGACCATATTCAGTTGTTTTTCTAAGTTTTCCCTTTCCCTAGAAAGATATGTAGTTCACATTTGTTTGTACTTCAAATGTTCTACCACAGAGAATTTTCTGTCTTTTGTACAGTTCACTATAATAGTTATTCTGATTACATTCTCTTACAAAGTCATTCTCTCTTCTGGTACTGTAAAAATGAAATAAAGGTAGAATTTCAGTTTTATCTTTACTTGTGTTCTAATCCTTGTACAGTAGTAGAAATAGATTTCTGGTGCAAATATATATATATATATATATATATATATATATATATATATATATTCCACTCTTGCACAGAAAAATAGTAATTAAATTCTATTGTATTTCTGTAGATTCTTATACTATGTTGGTACGGTGACTGAAAAATTTATTCAGATCTTACCTATCTCTTTCACAACTACTTTCAACTATTATAAATTTTGTTACTAGTTACCGAATATCAACAGTAAATTAACTACTGCATATCAAACAATGAATTAAACATTGTAAATACCTACTTCAGAGTTTAGAATTTTTCTCAGTAACTATTGGTTCTGCCCAACCATAAGCAAGGTGATTACATCCTCTGCTTCCCCCTTGCTCCACACCAAGTCTGAGGCATTTGTATGAGACCAGAAGTCTGACCTTGGGATTAAGAAATCCAGTCTAGCTTCTCTAGGGTAATTTCCTTGAGTTCTGATGGTACTTCCACCAGCTCTAGACAACTCAGAACAAGCATGCACTGCTTAGCACCCTAACTCTTCTGCACAGAGAACCCCATTCCCTCCTAGGATTTTACTTTAAATCCTTTCCGGGATTGGTAACTTTCAGAACTGTCTCAACCTCTTCCTAGGTTTCTTGGATTATTTTTACCACACAGTTACTTTCACCTTTTACTCAAAATAAAACTGTCATTTAATTAAATAATTTAAAATAAAAAGCTATGTGTTAATATCCTTAACAAATACCTCATTCGTTATAATTCATACTATGTCTAAACAAGTAAAAATTAAAAGCTAAATCAAGAAGTTACATCTTCCCCCCTGGAGAAAAACAGCATCCTCGGTGTTACTCATTTCCTGAGAATAATTCTGAAAAAGCCTCAAGCATAACTTTTTTGTCTTCCTAAGTGGCCTCCTCTGGGCCAAGGTGCTTCCACTGCACTTTAACTTAGGGGATGACTCGCTTTCGGAGCATTATTTCTCTCTGATCTAGGATATGTTGTGGTTCTACCAGGAACTCGTTGTCCGGCTCTACCTGCAAGCAGCAATATTTTGAGTTAGTTTAAATCATAAAGTCATTGTATGTAAATTGTATGTCTTGTTCGACTTACAAGTATACCCTGCCAATATATGATGTGCTTGGAGTCGTGCACATAATGCTTCAATAAAGACACATGAAATACATTGTGCACTAATATATGGCTTGGTAATGCCAAATGATAGGCCACCAACCCTTTCATCTCTAGGACTTCAAAAGGTCCACAGTAGCGGGAGCCAGTTTGGCACAAGCATTCCATTGCAGAGTGATTTTATTTTCCTTGATTCTCACATACACATGGTCCCCTACTGCAAATTCCAGAAAAGTTCTTTTCCTATCTGCATAGACCTTCTGTTTGTCTTGAGCCACCTTCAGATTCTATCTAATTTTCTTAACCTCTCGCTCCATCTCTTCTAGCATATCTAGTCCAAGCATCATTTTATTTTCTGGGATACTCCAATTTATAGGAGTTCGACATTGTCTCCCATACAGTGCTTCGAAAGGGCTCATCTTAAGAGATTTTTTATACCCATTATTGTAAGCAGACTCAACCAAGTGTAGGTACTCCTCCCATTTCGTTGGTTGTTGCATGACTTACATGCGCAGCATGTCTTCTAAAACTTGATTCACCCGTTCTGTTTTCCCATATGTTTGCGGATGGTAGGCAGTGATAAATTGTATTTGCATTCCCAGGCCACTAAATAGTTTCTTCAAAAAATTTGATGTGAACTTCACATTACGATCTGAAATGATTTCTCGGGGAATACCATGTAGTCTAAAAATCTCCTTCATAAAAATATCAGCAATTTTCACAGCCTTATAAGTAGATTGAACAGGAATAAAATGTGCCACTTTACTAATCCTGTTGACTACCACCATAATCGAATCGTTATGCCTTTTGTTTTGGGGTAGACCCGTAATAAAATCAAGGGAAATAACTTCCCACTTCCATTCAGGCACTGGGATTGGTTGAAGCAATCCCGCGGGGTGCTGATGTTCTATATTAATTTTATGGCATTCTGAGCACTTGGTCAAATATTCTGTTATGTCCCTCCTCATCTTTGGCCAGGTATAGTATTTCCTAATTGTTGTCAACATCTTATGATAACCCGAATGCCCGGCATAAGTACTTCTATGATACTCATCCAAGAGAGTTATTTTTAGACTCTCCTAGTTGGGAATATATATCCTTTTTCGAAAAAAAAAGAAGTTGTTTTTCATTGAGTTCGTATTCAAACTACTTTCCCATTTCTCATCATATTTTACTTGCTACCACAAATTCTGAAATTCTGGGTCCACTTTTGCTGCTTCCAAAATCTAGTCCTGAAAATTAGCCTCATTATGGTTGAAGTATAATTCATAAATTTCGTGCAATTTTCTGCTCAAGGCATCCGCCACCTTTTTCTCTTTTCCTTTTACATGTTGAATATTGAAATCAAATTCGCTAAGAAACGCATTCCATCTTGCTTGAAGGGCATTCAAATCAGCCTGCTTAAAGTAGCCGATTATGCTACTATTAATGGTCCTAAGCACAAATATATTCCCTAACAAATAATGCCTCCATATTCGCAAGGCATGCACAACTGCAGCCAGTTCCAAATCATATGTTGAATATCTCTACTCATGATCCTTCAGCTTCCTAGATTCATATGCTATGAATTTTCCTTCCTGGGTCAGCATTACTCCTACACCTTCTTTGCATGCATCAGTACATACTTCGAATTCCTTGCTTGGATCTTCTACCTTCAAAATAGGTGCAGTGGTTAACAGTTCTTTTAATAACTCAAAATTTTTTTGACATTATTGTGTCCATTTGAAAACCCTTCCTTTCCTTTGCAAAGAAGTAATAGGATAAGCTATTTTGGAGAAGCCATTAATAAATCGCCGGTAGTAACCAGCCAAACCCATAAACAAGCGTATGTCCACCACATTCTTTGGTACCTTCCATTCCATAATTGTCTTTATCTTTTTCGGGTCCACGGCTATTCCTTCTACTGAAATTACATGCCCCAATTATTGGATATGTTCTTTAAATAAATCGCATTTACTAAACTTGGCATAGAGATTATGCTCTCTTAGCGTTTTGAGCACAATATGCAGATGTTCTTTGTGATCTTCCTCATTTTTAGAGTAAAACAAGATATCATCAATAAATATTAGCACAAACTTATCCAAGTATGGGTGGAAAATTCCATGCATTAAACTCATAAATGTTGTTGGTGCGTTGGTTAACCCAAACTGTAGCACCACAAACTCGTAGTGTCCATACCTGGTACGGAAAGTTTCCTTGCTTATATCTTCATCCTTGATTCGGATCTGATGGTAGTCAAATCTTAAGTCTATTTTGGAGAACATTGTAGCCCCCTTGACTTGGTCAAATAAATCATCAATGCACGGCAAGGGGTATTTTTTTTTAACATTCAGCTTGTTGAGCTGACGATATTCCATACACATACACATAGTACCATCCTTCTTCCTTACAAATAGCACCGATGCTCCCCATGGGGACACACTTGGCCGTATATAACCTTTATCCATCAACTCCTACAATTGCATCTTTAATTCTGTTAATTCTAGTACACTCATGTTGTAGGGAGCCCGGGACATAGGTGCTACTCCAGGTATTAACTCAATAGTAAAATCAATAACTCTTTTTGGTGGTAGCCCTAGAATCTCCTCCGGAAAAACATCTTGAAATTCCTACACAACAGAAATATTTTCTAACATAACAGTTTTGTCTTTTGTATTGGTAAACCCAATTTGAATTTTATAAAGCTAGCAGCCCTTTCGGATGCATTTACTTAGCTACGATGCAGTAATGGGTTGCAGCTTCAAAGGCTTTTTAATGCCCTGCAGTTCCTGTCTTGAGCCGTCATTAGACTTGAAATGTATAACCTTATTTTTATAGTCCACCAAAGACCAGTGTCTTTCTAGCCAATCCATCCCCAGTAATATATCGTAAGAGCCCAATGGTAGAATATTGAGTTCCACAGTTATGTGCTGGTCCCCAATTTTTAATTCACAGTCAGGTACCTTAGTATGAACCCGTCTTCTAGTCCCTGTAGCCAACTGGACTAGCCAAGGCTTTTTAAATTTTTGTTCCTACAATTTACTATTTTAAACTACACGAGGGTGTATGTAGCTCAAACTAGCACCATGATCAACTAGAATAGAAACATCTCGAGTTTGAATCTTACCTTATAATTCTATCATGGTCGACTAGTAATCTGCTTGTCAATCCTCCAGTGCTACGTTGATTCTAGGTATGTTTCGAGCTACATCCCCCACCGTTGATGCTTCTTGTAGATTTTTTGCCACCTCACTCCATCCCCGATGTGGATAGTTCTTAAAATAATGAGCTTCTCCACATCCCCAGCACTGCAACGGGGGTTTCTGGGGCTGCCCAATATCTAGTCTACTAGAAGCTTCATTAGGTCTTTCCTCTCCCATCCACTTAGTTCTGTTTTGACTTTTACCATTATGTTTGCTGAGTGGATGTCTTGCAGCATTCTTGAAATTACTGGATCTACTATTTCTGTTATTGGAAAAACTTTTCTGCCCCTTTCTAGGTGGCCAATTTTTCCCAACTTCTCCCTTTGCCTTGGACTATTGATAGCACATTCGTGTCTTCCTAATTGCTTCATCCATGGTCTTCAGATTCACAAACTCAATTTTTTCCTTCATATGAACTAGAAACTACTCAAAAACTGTTGCACCTTGGCTTTTTCATCACGCAGGTAGGGTACATATCTTAGTAAAGACGTGGATTTTGTAATAAACTCGCCCATAGTCATTTGGCCTAGTTTCAAATCATGAAACTCTTGGGATTTCTCATCATAAAATATTTCAGTTAAGTACTTGTCTTTAAAGTACTGTTGAAACTCATCCCAAGTTATGTTTTCATCTTCTACACCCCTTACATTCTTCACTTCCTTCCACGACAAGGTTGCTTTCTCCCGCAGCTGGTAAATGGCTATGCAAGCTTTAAGCTTGTTGTTATACTTATACACCTGAAATTATTTATTCGTATTTATAATCCAAGATTCTGCCATTTCCTCCACCTCTCCATCAAAGGTAGGAGGCTTGATCTTCCGGAATTCTCCCTGTAACTCCCATTTTTTGCTTCTTCAACTCCTTTTGGCATTCAACTATCCTCCACATGATCATTTACTCCTTGGTGTTGATCCCTATTTTCCTGAGTATTTCTCTCAGGGCTTGGTTGTCCACTGGGAGGATTTTGTCTATCCAAAAGACTCTTCAATATCCTCTCTTGTTCTCTCATCAATATTTTGTTGTCACTACAAACTTTAAGCATTTATGTTTGTAGTTGTTGAACAGTATCCATTAATCTATTTGTCTGTCGTTGATGTTCTTCCATCATTCTTCTTGTCTGCTGATGTTGGTCCACACTTAGTTGTACCCACATCTTGGGACTAACTTCAGGATTGGTTATAGGATGAGTCTCTCCCATGTTTCGAGGTGGGTGTTGACTTAATCCTCTTCTCATGATAATTTACAGGAATATGGTTCCTGTACTTATCAGAATATCAAATCATTAATTTCATAAAATTCCCAACACAACAGTAAGTATGGTTCTGGCCCATTTGGCCCAATTTATAACTTATGCTCTGATACCACTTATAACACCTACTTTAATTTACCACTACTCTTACCATAAAAAAATTACATATTCTCCCTTGTAACATTTCTTATATTGTAACGACTAAACACAAGATCCTAGTTATTGATGTAATCATACAGAGTTTCAACACTTAGGATTACAATATAATTAATTCATGTTACACATAGGATTGAAATATAATTAAATCACGATGCATAACGTCACCAAACCTTTCCGATTATGCTCAATTATTATATGGTCCTGTCAATCCATAGTTCTATCATTGAAGTACCAATCATTTATTTCTTGGTTAGATATGGCGTACAGTTCCAGATATATCCTATCTATAAATTTTGGGTTGTATTTCGTCATCGAAAACTATGCACCAGTTTACTTAATTGTTAATGTGATTTTAACCCGAAAGGTCGTCTAGATTTCCTTTCAGCATTAAATGTTTGTCCTAGTTTTCGTGTTGGGTGACAACTGTCTGGTTGTCCTGTCGTTACTTCCGCCATTGGATCTCGACTTCGTGCGATCGACGGTACTATGGATAGATGGGGTGGGTTAGGGTAACTACCCACCCCCATCTCCCACCTCAGGCTTCATTGTTTCGCTAAACTGTGTGGGGAAGAAACCCAGGCTCTACAATTATTTTCTCTCTGGTCAAACAGCAAATTGTTCTCATCACATCCACTCTTGTAATACCAGTCTATAGATCCCTCCAAGGTTGCAAGTTCGTCATTTCATAGCGTCGAGCAACTCTTCACTATCTACAGCAGGTTTCCCATTTCTTGTTGACGAGGTAAATCTGCTTGGTAGCAATTTTCCCTTTTGGTAGTTTTTAATGTCATCTTCAAGGATTACTTGTTTCTCTTCCCTTCTGAGTTTCTAATTATTTGTTCATTTCTTCTGTTATCCATGGTTTGGAATAGACACCGCTTTATGCATGCCGCATACCATAATGAGAAACCAGCATCGACCATCTCTCTCAAATACACAGGTAAGTATTTACTGTCGATCTTCTCCTGTCAATCGTTTACATTCCTGCAAAGCATTAATTTGGTCTCCCTTCGCTTACATTACAGGCGAGGACCATAGCTTCGATGCAAGTTTAAATGCAAAATTAGATTCTTATTTTTTTAAAGAGGAATTGAAAGCCTTATGAGCTCCTCTCAGGCTTGGTCTTTCTGTTTATGTAAAAAATGTATAATTGTAGTATCTCTCTCTGTTCTCAGAGATTTTTAGTTTAACCAAGGTTTTCAGATTCCCCTAATAAGGCTTCGCGTAACTTGTCATTGTAAAGGGGTTGTTCAAGATTATTCCAGAAATTTTATTAATCTACTTGTTTACTATATAACTTTTTTATTGACTGGAGACATTTGAATAGTGTCGGTATGGCTAGCTTATAGTTTTTTTCTAGTTTTCATCTTTCAAACAAAGGCTATGCATACATATATTTATGTCTTACCACTTATAATTCGATGGTTAAATATTACATGTTATTTTTGAAATTCGACATTCTTGTATATCTCCCTTTTATGGCCTATCTATCTAGATTCAATAAAGAGAATTCCTCATTATATTTAGAGTGCTCTCAATGCTCCGTAAATATTTCTACTGGGACCGGAGCCAAGTACTTTTTAAATTTTCTGGCTCTAAACCTGCAGAAAACTCTGTAGCTTTATATTGAGGGTTCTGTCAAGATTGTTCAGTCGTTTTTCATAGTTATGGTCCATCTTCTATATTTTGTTATTAATATTGCTATTTTGTAATCCATAATGGTCGGTGCTCTTACCTTCTTTCTGTGCTCTGGAATTTTCCTCCTGGTTTCTACTGTTGATACAAGAATCTAAGAAAAATATTGTAGTTTAAATATTGCTTTACTGTTTAAATATGGAGACCATATTCAGTTATTTTTCTAAGTTTTCCCTTACCCTAGAAAGATATGTATTTCACATTTGTTTGTAATTCAAATGTTCTACCACAGAGAATTTTATGTCTTTTGTACAATTCACTATAATAGTTATTCTGATTACATTATCTGTTCTAGTACTGTAAAAAATAAATAAAGGTAGAATTTCAGTTTTATCTTTACTTGCATTCTAATCCTTGTACAGTAGTAGAAATATATTTTTGGTGCAAATATATATATTCTACATTCCACTCTTGCACAAAAAAATAGTAATTAAATTCTATTGTATTTATGTAGATTCTTATACTATGTTGGTACGGTGATAGAAAAAGTTATTCAGATCTTACCTATCTCTTTCACAACTACTTTCAACTGTTATAAATTTGGTTACTAGTTACCAAATATCAACAATAAATTAACTACTTCATATCAAACAGTGAATTAAACACTGTAAATACCTACTTCAGAGTTTAGAATTTTTCTCAGTAACTTTTGGTTCCGCCCAACCATAAGCAAGGCGATTATGTCCTCTGCTTCCCCCTTACTCAACACTAGGTCTGAGGAATTTGTATGAGACCAGAAGTCTGACCTCGGGATTAAGAAATCCAATCTAGCTTCTCTAGGGTAAGTTCCATGTGTTCCACTAGTACTTCCACCAGCTCTAGACAACTCAGAACAAGCATGCATTGCTTAGCACCCTAACTCTTCTACACAGAGAACCCCATTCCCTCCTAGGATTTTCATTTAAATCCTTTCTGGGATTGGTAACTGTCAGAACTGTCTCAACCTCTTCCTGGGTTTCTTGGATTATTTTTACCACACAGTTACTTTCACCTTTTACTCAAAAAAAACTGTCATTTAATTAAATACTTTAAAATAAAAAGTTATGTGTTAATATCCTTAAAAAATGCCTCATTCGTTATAATTCAGACTATGTCTAAAAAAGTAAAAATTAAAAGCTAAATCAAGAAGTTACATCTTCCCCCCTAAAGAAAAACACCGTCCTCGGTGTTACTCATTTCTCGAGAATAATTCTAGAAAAGCATCAAGCATAACATTTTCATCTTCCCAAGTGTCCTCCTCCGAGCCAAAGTGCTTCCACTGCACTTTAACTTGGGGGATGACTCGCTTCCGGAGCATTTTTTCTCTCTAATCTAGGATATGTTGCGGTTCTACCAGGAACTCGCCATCTGGTTCTACCTGCAAGCAGCAATATTTTGAGTTAGGTTAAATCAAGAAGCCATTGTATGTAAATTGTATCTCTTGTTCGACTTACATGTATACCCTGCCAATGTATGATGTGCTTGGAATCGTGCACATAACACTTCAATAAAGACACATGAAATACATTGTGCACTAATATATGGCTTGGTAAAGCCAAATGATAGGCCACTGGCCCTATCCTCTCTAGGACTTCAAAAGGTCTGCAGTAGTGGGGAGCCAATTTGGCACAAGAATTCCATCGCAGAGTGCTTTTCTTTGGCTTGATTCTCACATACACATGGTCCCCTACTGCAAATTCCCAAAAATTTATTTTCCTGTCTGCATAGACCTTTTGTCTTTCTTGAGCCACCTTCAGATTCTATCTAATTTTCTTAACCTCTCACTCCATCTCTTCCATCATATCTGGTCCAAGCATCATTTTATTTTTTGGGCTACCCCAATTTATAGGAGTTCGACACTGTCTCCCATACAGTGCTTCGAAAGGGCTCATCTTAAGAGATTCTTGATACCCATTATTGTAAGAAAACTCAACCAAGTGTAGGTACTCCTCCCATTTCGTTGGTTGTTGCATGACATACATGCGCAGCATGTCTTCTAAAACTTGATTCACCCGTTCCGTTTTCCCATCTGTTTGTGGATGGTAGGCGGTGCTAAATTGTATTTGTGTTCCCAAGCCACTAAATAGTGTCTTCCAAAATGTTGATGTGAACTTCACATCATGATATGAAATGACTGCTTGGGGAATACCATGTAGTCTAAAAATCTCCTTCATAAAAATATCAGCAATTTTCACAGTCTTATAACTAGATTGCATAGGAATAAAATGTGCCACTTTACTAAGCCTGTCGACTACCACCATAATTGAATCATTATGCCTTTTTTTTTGAGGTAGACCCGTAATAAAATAAAGGGAAATAACTTCCCACTTCCATTCAGGCACTAGAATTGGTTGAAGTAATCCCACAAGGTGCTGATGTTCTATATTAATTTGTTGGCATTCTAGGCACTTGGTCAAATATTCTGCTATGTCCCTCCTCATCTTTGGCCAGGTATAGTCTTTCATGATTACTGTTAACATCTTCTGATAACCTGGATGCCCGGCATAAGTAGTTCTATGATACTCATCCAATATAGTTCTTTTTAGACTCTCCTGGTTGGGAATATATATCCTTTTTCGAAAAACAATAAGTTTTTTTTCATTGAGTTCATATTCAGACTGCTTTCCCCGTTTCTCATAATATTTTACTTGCTGCCACAAATTCTGATATTCTGGGTCCACTTTTACTGTTGTTGTCGCTCCTAGAGACAGCCTAGAGTTGCCATAGACCAGTGCCTAGGACATCTTATCATAGCAAGGAGCACATAATATAACTTGGGTGTCAATCCAAAAGGCTCTCCTGCTATCTCTTGTAGAACAAGGAAATTGATTTAAATGGGACCAGAATCTACAGAAGCTGTCACAGGGAAAGTAATGTTGCAGAGGCAAAATGCAAAGCTCCAATATAAAAGCATCAGACAGTTAAGATACAATTTATTGTAAAGAGGGCCGATTCAACTAATATGCCACAGAAATCAAATATCAGAAAGTGTATGCAGTGAAAGAAAAGTTAAGAAGATACTAGTCAACATTGGGCTGATACCCAGATACACAACAGAACCATATATGGGCTTATCAATCTAAGAATCCATACATGACAATGGCATTTTAAAAGCACCCTCCCAAAGCAACTAATATAGCAGAAAGATGGTTGAGATGAATATGGAACAGTATATCATGCATGAGCCATATTTAAAGTGCTTGACTGATTTAAGTATGGGCATCAACTAGGATGAATCCTTACCAAACCAGTGAGCCACTTGCATTCCAAAACATGATACAAGAAAGTGGATGAAATGAAATGTTATATTAAACACATAAGATAAAGTTACATACTGTGAAATACCAAAGACCAGAATCCTCATTACAGATAGAAATCCTCCTCACTGAGACCCTACGGGCTCTGAGCCTTCATACAAGAGCTTATACAAAATGTATACAAAAATTGCCTTTCACTAGAAAATTCTCTGATAAAAATCTGGAACCTCTACAATGTCTTTCTTCCTCCTTTTTATAGAAGAAACAGAAAACTCCAGAAAATGAGGTAGGTGATGCTCATTTAATTGGCTTAATTTAAACAAAATGGCGGAAAACCTTCACGCCCACACTGTTGATTGACCATGCTAAGCTGTGTGTACTCTGCTGCCGGCAGAAATAAATGCACTGGGTAGAAAATATCTTCAGGAACACAGTATAGAGAGAAATTCACATGAACATTCTGTCCTTTCCTGAAGAAAATTCGGCTGAAATAAACCTTGAGGGCATTGTTTTCTGTGAAAAGATCTTTCTAGTGATCTGCAGGGCCTTCGATCTGGTACTTTGCCTTCAAAAGGTTATGTAAAAGCCCCAAAGTCCTTAAATGCATTTCTTTAATCCCCTGATCTTCACTGATATTCTCCATCTGCACCATTAATTCTTCATCTGCTCAACCTATGCATTTGAATGACCCTGGAGGGCTTAATAGATTTAAATCCTTGCTTTCTTTAATGGTGGTCATATCATAGCAACTCCTGGATCTTTTTTCATAAATTTTGCTCCTGAAACATGGTCCTGTCATGCGTTCTCGGCTTCTGTAATGGAGGCGGTGAATCATGATAATTATCTGCCGCGGCAGACCTGCAAAACCACAAACTCGTTAAAGGAAACCAGACACAGGGATGGTGAACGTGATGGGGTTGATGGAAATGGTGGTGCAGACTTGGTGGAATTATGAAACGATGCGGGGTGGTGGAGAGATGTAGAGAAACGATGGAGGATGGGCTGGTGATAGCTTTCCATGTAAAACGTTGAAATATGATGTATAAATGAAATATGTGAATGGCGGAAGAAAAACACGATAGACGCGTGGGATGATGACGTGGTGGGAGACTCGGTCAACAGCTGGGCGTGGGTTAAATCTAGACCATCTGATATCAGGGGGAGATCGACGGTTTAAAATGCATTGGGAGTGATTGATAGTGGGCCCGGGGTGTGCATCGCAATCGCAAATCGGGAGATGGAGTGGAGCAGAGTGATAAACATGGGATTTGCGATGCGATGAGCAATCCTTTGTAAACTCAATATATAACAAATTTCTCGTTTACAAAGGGAAAATCCCCTTAATGTATGAACCGGCATGAGAAATAAGAGGTGGGGCCCGGGGGTGTATCGCAATCGCAATATCGCAGATTGGGAAGGTTAGCGGGGTGTCACATAAAACATTGCGAGTGCAATTTGGCAGGGAGTGCGGTGACCGTTGGATCTGGCGGAGGGATGAACGGCTGCGATCGGAAGGTTTGCGCGATCGATAGATCGCATCGCAAATATCTGCGATGGGTGATCTAAGCCTTTCAATAGAACATGCGATTTTGCGATGGATGCGATTAGCGCCTTTAGGATCAGCGTTCGGTCCCAGGGTAAGGGCATATGTGGGGAAGTGGTTGGGGCATGTGATAAAGGGGCTATGGCCTTAATATAATGTTCAAAGTGAGTTTTGGCCCATTTTTAATGTATTTCCAGATTGGGAAAGGGCAACGATAGAGAGGAAAAAGGGGACTTTGGCCAAGGGGGGGGGGGTGGAAAGGGGAAAAACGGGGAGTTTTGCAGAGATACAAGAGATAAGTAGAGGCCTTTGAAGCACATATTTTTAGCAATCGTTGAGACTTATTGACTCCAGAACAGCAGAGGGAAAGAAATTAAAGAGCAGGGAATCATGAAAGGCTTCAAGGATGATGTCTTTCTCAGAAGGAAACCATTACTTGAAAACTCAAAGACAACGTTTCCCCCTTGTTTGTTTTTCAAAAATTAGCAAGGAGCTAAGATGATCAACATTGGCTCCACTTGGGGACAACGCGTTCATCCTTGGGCGTGTCGAGAACTCGCAGACCACCTGATCATCTTCTGTGCAGGCCCTGTTCTTCAGCATTTCAACTTCTCACCTCAGGATTCATCAATTTTTACAAACATGAGAAATAAACCTATTCTACTACTACCATTATTACCCAATGAGGCCAGATTAAACTGTTGGTCTCATATTTTTCTCTATCTAAACTACATCTGCTAGGATTAGACTATCTAGCATATTTCTTCACTACATTCTAAGACAGAAATTGAAAAACAACCAAGCCAGGATTAGACTGTCTGGCTTGCTAGAATTTGCAGCAATTAAAAACAACTAACTACATGCTCACAGACTGAGCTTTATTGAGCTTTTCCTACCTACCCTACTTTACTTGGAAACCTCTTGCGCTTTTAGGTGATACAATAATGCCAATGCAGCCAGTCAAGCAGTGGCAAAAAAGGATATGAGCATTGACTGCCTATCAGAGGTAACCACAGGGTGCTCTGCATGTGGTTCTTCAAAACTGTGGTCACCATCAGTGGTGGCCTCTCCTGATGAATCTGGCCCTGGCGAAAGATCAATGCTGGATAATTTGAGCAAATCAGGGCCCCCATATATTCTGCCACAGGATCAATGAACACATGATGTACCAGCTCTTCTTTTAGGCCTTCTGTGATTGGTAGGTTGTCTTCATCCTGGGCAGCTTTGATTTCTGCATTTTCCACTGCATCTTCAATATGGCTCTTGAAAGCCTGATCACCTTCTTCTTGTATTTCTAAAGGTAGTGGTATCTCTTCTTTTTGTTCCATGATGACAGCTTTAAAAAAATTCCTTTCTGTTTGCAACATGCTGCTCAAAAATACCCTAGATCCTTGTTCAAATGTGTTCAGGAAATGATCGTAAGGATCATGAAGTGATACCTGGTTATGAATATCTGGTAGGCAGGCTTCATCCAGGATTTCTTCTTCTTCCATTGGATCAAGAACAAGACTCTCTTGAGGAAGAGAATTTCCTTCATTTTCTTCATTTTCCGAACTGGATGACTCATCATATATGACAATGCTGTCCTTTTGGAGCTCTGATATATTTTGCTCTGATGAGCTGAGCTCCATGAAAAGATATATATATTCTTGAGCAGGGGTATGTTTCATCTCTTCTTCATTTTCAGGAGAAGGCCCCTTAGTTTCAATCTGCTCATGAATTTCCTCTTTGCTTATCTCCTCATCTTCTGAAAAGGAAAGCTGCTGGTTTCCAGTCTCGCTGATGATTTATGGTAAAGTAGAATGAGGATTCAAGGAATCTTCATCTGCTATTATACTATCATAGCTCTCCCCATCCGTATCATAGATAGGCTGACTGGTTTCATTACTATTCTGAGATTGTTGGCCCTGGCTTTCCTCCCATGGGTCTACTGATGATGGTTCTGCAGGCTCAGCTTCTCTCTGGAAACAATCATCATCGAATAGATCATAACTAGGAAATTCATAATCATAAACAACATCACCAATCAAACCTGTCGGCTTCTCAGCAAGTCTTTCTTCGTCTTGATCCTCAGAGGAGTTTTCTGGATCTGATTCATCAAACTCAATAGGCGAGTGGGTAATGGAATTTGCACCATCAAACTCATAAAATGAATGAGCAAGAGTGTGTGTTCCATAGAATATTTCTGAGGTGGGCTGCTGATTTAATATCTGATCAATCGCTTCTTCTGTTAAAGGAGAATATTGTCTTGTGTTCCTTTGTGCAGAAGAGCAGCAGCTCTTTGTTTCTTGTACTAGTTGATTTGGAGGCAGAATGTCTTCTTGAATGTCTTCTAGAATATCCTCAGTTGTGCTTGTAGGGGAGTCTTGGGGATCTTCTGATGTTTCTTGATCTCTCTCTGATTCAGGCTAGTCCTCATGAACCTGATGATACTCGGCTAGACTGCAAGGCCCATGAGTGATTTCTTCCTCCATATCAGATTTTACATCTTCTATGTGGTCTCTGGTTTCCTCCAAGCAACATTCCCTATTTACCTTTGCTATTAGGCTGTGATATTCTCTGACCAGCATAATACAAGATATAGGTACAAACTCAGGCAATTCTTGATCGCTTTCCCCTTCATCCTCCATAGGTTTCAAAACATCATACATGTCTTGCTTGTTATCTAGGTCCTGATTTTGTCCTTGTTCTAGAAGAGGCGTGGGCTGTTCTAAATAATCATCATTTGTATTCATATTAGCCATATACCTCTTCAGCACTTTATTAAACATTCTCTTTAATTCATATATTTGATCATTCAAAAAATTTAGCTTTGTATCCCTATCCATGTTTGGATCCATGTTTCTGTAAAGGTGATCACTGCATCTTCTCAACCAGTTCAGAGTCTTCTACCAGCGGAGTCATTTGGTATTTCCTGGGTCAGATACTGAAGGTGCTTTTGGCTGTGACTTTTTTGACCTCAGGTGTGGCTTTCAAGGATCTAGAACTACAAATAGATTTATCAAATAAACAACAGTGTGGATTCGCCAAGGTGAGAGATATGCAACTCTTCAACTCTCTGTGCTCACCTGATTAGAGAGTGAATAAAGATTGTCGAGGCCCAGGGATAATGATTTTCTTAACTTCGTTCCCCGGAAACAGCGCCAGAAAGATGTTGTCGCTCCTAGAGACAGCCTATATTTTCCATAGACCAGTGCCTAGGACATCTTATCATAGCAAGGAGCACATAATATAACTTGGGTGTCAATCCAAAAGGCTCTCCTGCTATCTCTTGTAGAACAAGGAAATTGATTTAAATGGGACCAGAATCTACAGAAGCTGTCACAGGGAAAGTAATGTTGCAGAGGCAAAATGCAAAGCTCCAATATAAAAGCATCAGACAGTTAAGAGACAATTTACTGTAAAGAGGGCCGATTCAACTAATATGCCACAGAAATCAAATATCAGAAAGTGTATGCGGTGAAAGAAAAGTTAATAAGATACTAGTCAACATTGGGCTGATACCCAGATACACAACAGAACCATATATGGGCTTATCAATCTAAGAATCCATACATGACAATGGCATTTTAAAATCACCCTCCCAAAGCAACTAATATAGCAGAAAGATGGATGAAATGAACACGAAATAGTATATCATGCCTGAGCCATATTTAAAGCGCTTGACTGATTTAAGTATGGGCATCAACTAGGATGAATCCTTACCAAACCAGTGAGCCACTCGCATTCCAAAACATGATACAAGAAAGTGGATGAAATGAAATGTTATATTAAAAACATAATATAAAGTTACATACTGTGAAATACCAAAGACCAGAATCCTCATTACAGATAGAACTCTTCCTCACTGAGACCCTACGGGCTCTGAGCCTTCATACAAGAGCTTATACAAAATGTATACAAAAATGCCTTTCACTAGACAATTCTCTGATAAAAATCTGGAACCTCTACAATGTCTTTCTTCCTCCTTTTTATAGAAGAAACAGAAAACTCCAGAAAATGAGGTAGCTGATGCTCATTTAATTGGCTTAATTTAAACAAAATGGCGAAAAACCTTCGCACCCACACTATTGATTAACCATGATGAGCTGTGTACTCTGCTGCCGGCAGAAATAAATGCACTGGGTAGAAAATCTCTTCAGGAACACGGTATAGAGAGAAATTCACATGAACATTCTGTCCTTTCCTGAAGAAAATTCGGCTGAAATAAACCTTGAGGGCATTGTTTTCTGTGAAAAGATCTTTCTAGTGATCTGCAGGGCCTTCGATCTGGTACTTTGCCTTCAAAAGGTTATTTAAAATCCCCAAATTCCTTAAATGCATTTCTTTAATCCCCTTCTCTTCACTGATATTCTCCATCTGCGCCATTAATTCTTCATCTGCTCAACCTATGCATTTGAATGACCCTGGAGGGCTTAATAGATTTAAATCCTTGCTTTCTTTAATGGTGGTCATATCATAGAAGCTCCCGGATCTTTTTTCATAAATTTTTCTCCTGAAACATGGTCCTTTCATGCATTCTCGGCTTCTGTAATGGAGGCGGTGAATCATGATAATTCTCTGCCGCAGCAGACCTGCAAAACCACAAACTCGTTAAAGGAAACCAGACACAGGGATGGTGAACGTGATGGGGTTGATGGAAATGGTGGTGCAGACTTGGCGAAATTATGAAACGATGCGGGGTGGCAGAGAGATGCAGCGAAATGATGGAGGACGGGCTGGTGATAGCTTTCCATGTAAAACGTTGAAATATGATGTATGAATGAAATATCTGAATGGTGGAGGAAAAACACGATAGACGCGTGGGATGATGACGTGGTGGGAGACTCGATCAACAGATGGGCGTGGGTTAAATCTAGACCGTCCGATCTCAGGGGGAGATCGACAGTTTAAAAGGCATTGGGAGCGATTGACAATGGGCCCGAGGTGCGCATCGCAATCGCAAATCAGGAGATGGAGTGGAGCGGAGTGATAAACATGGGATTTGTGATGCGATGAGAAATCCTTTGTAAACTCAATATATAACAAATTTCCCATTTACAAAGCGAAAATCCCCTTAATGTATGAACCGGCGCGAGAAATAAGAGGTGGGGCCCGGGGGTGTATCGCAATCGCAATATCGCAGATCGGGAAGGTCAGCGGGGTGTCACATAAAACATTGCGAGTGCGATTTGGCAGGGAGTGCGATGACCGTTGGATCTGGTGGAGGGATGAACGGCTGCGATCAGAAGGTTTGCGCGATCGATAGATCGCATCGCAAATATTTGCGATGGGTGATCTGAGCGTTTCAATAGAACATGCGCTTTTTCAATGGATGCGATTAGCGCCTTTAGGGTCAGCGTTCGGTCCCAGGCTAAGGGCATATGTGGGGAAGTGGTTGGGGCTTGCGATAAAGGGGCTAGGGCCTTAATATAATGTTCAAAGTGAGTTTTGGCCCATTTTTAATGTATTTCCAGAATGGGAAAGGGAAACGATAGAGAGGAAAAAGGGGACTTTGGCCAAAGGGGGGGGCGGAAAGGGGAAAAATGGGGAGTTTTGCAGAGATACAAGAGATAAGTAGAGGCCTTTGAAGCACATATTTTTAGCAATCGCTGAGACTTATTGACTCCAGAACAGCAGAGGGAAAGGAATTAAAGAGCAGGGAATCATGAAAGGCTTCAAGGATGATGTCTTTCTCAGAAGGAAACCATTACTTGAAAACTCAAAGACAGCGTGACCCCCTTGTTTGTTTTCAAAAATTAGCAAGGAGCTAAGATGATCAACAACTGCTTCCAAAATCTGGTCCTGAAAATTAGATTCATTATGGTTGAAGTATAATTCATAAATTCCATGAAATTTCATGCTCAAGGCATCCACCACCTTATTCTCTTTTCCTCTTACATGTTGAATATCGAAATCAAATTCGCTAAAAAACGCATTCCATCTTGCTTGGCAGGCATTCAAATCATCCTGCTTAAAGTAGCTAGTTAAGCTACTATGATCGGTCCTAAGCACAAATCTATTCCCTGACAAATAATTCCTCCATATTCGCAAGGCATCCACAACTGCAGTCAATTCCAAATCATATATTGAATATCTCTACTCATGATCCTTCAGCTTCCTAGATTCATATGCTTTGAATTTTCCCTCCTGGGTCAGCACTGCTCCTGCACCTTCTTTGCATGCATCAGTACATACTTCAAATTCCTTTCTTGGATCTGATACCTTCAAAATAGGTGCAGTGGTTAACAGTTCTTTTAATAACTCAAAACTATTTTGACATTCTTGCGTCCATTTGAAAACCCTTCATTTCCTTTGCAAAGAAGTAATATGATAAGCTATTTTGGAGAAGCCATTAATAAATTGTCGGTAGTAACCAGCCAAACCCATAAATGAGCGTATTTCCACCACATTTTTTGGTACCTTCCATTCCATAATTGTCTTTATCTTTTCCGGGTCCACAGCTATTCCTTCTGTCGAAATTACATGCCCCAAGTATTAGATCTGTTCTTTAAAGAAATTGCATTTACTAAACTTGGCATAGAGTTGATGCTCTCTTAACGTTTTCAGCACAATACACAGATTTTCTTTGTGCTCTTCCTCATTTTTAGAGTAAATCAAGATATCATCAATAAATATTAGCACAAACTTATCCAAGTATGGGTGGAAAATACCATGCATTAAACTCATAAATTTTGTTGGTGCGTTGGTTAACCCAAACTGTAGCACCACAAACTCCTAGTGTCCATACCTAGTACGGAAATTTGTCGTGCTTATATCTTCATCCTTGATTTGAATCTAATGGTAGCCAGACCTTAAGTCTATTTTGGAGAACATTGTATCTCCCTTGACTTGGTCAAATAAATCATCAATGCGCGGCAAGGGGTATTTGTTTTTAACAGTCAGCTTGTTGAGCTGACGATAATCCATACACATACGCATAGTACCATCTTTCTTCCTTACAAATAGCATCGGTGCTCCCCTTGGGGACACACTTGGCCATATATAACCTTTATCCATCAACTCCTGCAATTGCATCTTTAATTCTGTTAATTCCGGTACACTCATTCTGTAGGGAGCCCGTGACAAAATTGCTGCTCCAGGTATTAACTCAATAGTAAAATCAATATCTCTTTTTGGTGGCAACCTTGGAATCTCCTCCGGAAAAACATCTTGAAATTCCTGCACAACAGAAATATTTTCTAACATAGCAGTTTTGTCTTTCGTATTGGTAAACCCAACTTGAATTGCATAAAGCTGGCAGCCCTTCCGTATGCATTTACTTAGCTACGATGCAGTAATGGGTTGCAGCTTCAAAGGCTTTTTAATGCCCTGCAGTTTCTGTCTTGACCTATCATTAGACTTGAAATGTATGACCTTATTTTTACAGTCCACCAAAGACCAGTGCCTTTCCAGCCAATCCATCCCCAGTAATATATCATAAGAGCCCAATGGTAGAAAATTGAGCTCCACAGTTATGTGTTGATCCCCAATTTTTAATTCACAGTCAGGTACCTTAGTATGAACCCGTCTTCTAGTCCCTGTAGCCAGCTAGACTAGCCAAGGAATTTTAAATTTCAATTCCTGCAATTTACTGTTTTCAACTAAACGAGGGTGTATGCAGCTCAAATTGGCACCAGGATCAACTAGAATAGAAACAACTCGATTTTGAATCTTACCTTCTAATCTATCATGGTCAGCTGGTAATCTGCTTATCAATCCTCCAGTGCTATGTTGATTATGGGTATGTTTCGAGCTACATCCCCCACCGTTGACACTTCTTGCAGATTTTCTGCCACCTCACTCTGTCCCTGATGTGGATAGTTCTTGAAATAATGAGCTTCTCTACATCCCTAGCACTACAACGGGGGTTTATGGGGTTGCGCAATATCTGGTCTACTAGAAGCTTCATTAGGCCTTTCCTCTCTTGTCCACTTAGTTCTGTTTTGACTTTTACCATTATGTTTGTTGAGTGGATGTCTTGCAGCATTCTTGAAATTACCGGATTTGCTATTTCTGTTAGTGGAAAAAAATTTCTACCCCTTTCTAGGTGGCCAATTTTTTCGACCTTCTCCCTTTGCCTTGGACTCAATAAGGGTGTCAAAATATTTTGTACTCCATGGGAACTAAATGTGTAAATTATTGCTATTAACCTTCCTTAAACCACCACCTACAAGAGATTTCATCTTATGCTACCCATCACATCAATGTGTGGTCATATTTAAACCATCATCAATAAGCACTTCCACTTTGAAGAAGAATTCAACTTCTAGTCAGATTTAAAATTATTCCAAGAACTACTTCGAGATAAGTTCTACATTTAGTGGTCAACCTCAAACTACCACCAGTATAAGGATTGAGCTTTTGCAACTTTATTTGGTTTGTGGTCTTTCTTAAATGATCATAATTTCCCTTGGTATTTTAAAGGTAAATAAAAACAAAATAAATACAATTAAATATATGTATGTCAATCATAACTTGAATTCTCTTACATAGAGGAAATTATCGAAGGAGTTGAAGGTGGCAATTTCTCACGGTATTAGCAAGATAAATCAAAACAAAATATGTTCAAATATATATTTATGTGAATGGTAACTTTTGTATTTACACAGAGGAAATTATCTTAGGAGTTAAAGGTGCATAAGTGGATATATATTTGAATGGTGAAGGAAAATGTATATATAAAAAATAAGCTTTGAAGTTATATATATATATATATATATATGATTATTTTAAAGAATTTATTTAAGTTTCTAAATTACTAAACTATCAAGGAAAATTTATATATGTGTGATGGGGGGGTGGTTATTAAAGATCATAGCCAATCATCATACCAAATTTGACCATCATTTTATAAAATCACTATCATATATCATTAAAAATCATATGCAAATTGCATAAGACCCTTTTGTGAAAATATCGAGCAATAGTATTTGATATTGGAACACTAAAGCATTCTGTGGAAAAATAAATACACCTAAATATA
The DNA here is from genome assembly GCA_034641835.2 of Pinus albicaulis. Lineage (NCBI taxonomy): Eukaryota > Viridiplantae > Streptophyta > Pinopsida > Pinales > Pinaceae > Pinus > Pinus albicaulis. The sequence continues at coordinate 577,230,437 of CM076579.1, read as the reverse complement.
AGTTAACATAGCTTGTCAATAGATCTCACTGAGAAAATCAAGTTGAACTTGTGATGTGCAGCTATCTAGAAAACTTGAGTACAACAAGTGCAATTTTATAGAGAGATTGTTTAATTGATGGTAAATAACTACCATTGTGACATTATTTCACATGATTGTTGATGATTTTTAGTTTTTTGGTTCACCCTATAGCTTAGTCTCATCATGATTATTGTGGCTAGATACACCACCATTGTTGCTACCTATTAGTGTTGATGCTTCAGCTAAATTATTGTGACATCCTTGTCAGTATGCAAAGGGGTCAAGGGTATTTATTAACTGGAAATATAAAACTTGTGGGTAAACAGTAATCCCAAATAATATCAACTCAAATTTTGTGACCAGTAATCACACACCAAGTTGGTTAATATGGATTAATTAGTTGTCATTATCTCACGTTGTTAATAAACATTTCGCCATAATAAACCATGAAGGATTTAAAAGGGAGACATTAAGTTTAAACTAAAGCCGTATTGATGAAGTAGCTCTTTCACAGTTTTTTCATTCACTCATTAATAAGTTTGAAAATTTTAATGGAAACTAGTAATGGAAGCCTTCCTAAAACTTTTAGCAAATATGTTTGCACTATTTAAACTCAAAGGAACAATTATAGGAAGGGATGTTATTAGCTCTATCGCTCCTACTCAAAATGACAATTATGTTGGTACATAATGTGGTAACTAATTAGTGGTTCTCGAATCAAATATAATTGAAATGACAGATATGGATGAAAAACAATATGACATAAGCAACTAACAATAGAGTATTTTGGACTATACTTTTGTCTCACAATTCATCGTTAAGTATTTTATTAAGGGAATTTTCATGTCGAAAATGGGCATCAAAACAAAAAATGTACTAATAAAATAACAAACCAATAGCATTCAATATGATGATTTCATCCCCAAGGTTAAATATTTTGGAGGGAAAATGAGAAAATTACATTTTTTAGTTGTATTATTTTATTATCAAATGTAGATATTGTTGGATGCGGAATTAAATTCTAGTTCCAATGAGAACACACCTCGCATACACATTTTCATGTATTTTCTATTTTTTAAACGAGGATATACTCAAAAGTAAGTTGAGTGGGTGCTCATTAGATGTGGAATTTAATTATGCATCCAACTGGTGTCATTTAAGTAAATTTATAAGGAGATAAGCAAAAAATACAACCAAAAAAAAGTATTTTCCTTTCTTTTTCTTTAAAAAAATATAACTCTTATTTTATTATTTTAAATATTATTTTATTATTCTCCTTAGGAGACCCATTTCAGACCTCAAAATTTCCCTAATGATTTTGTGATGATAGTGACAATAATTTAGGTTTGTATTAATGGAAGCACGAGGGTCCTTTATCTTAAATATGAAGAAGATTTTTTTGACATTTTCCTACAATAAGAAAAAAATAAGACTCTGGGATGTTGCATTGGAGTCGGATTTAGTAAAACCGAAATACATGAAAGATATCTCAAATCTAATTCTTCAAGAAAACCAAAAATCAATGAAAAATATGCAAAAATAAGTTGACAAAACTATCGCGAATAAAAATGAAGAAATTTCTCACCTCAAGGACCACAGTGAAAAATTGCTTATGAAAATTAAGAATCTTAAGAGAGACAATAAGTTGTTGGAATACATAGTATAAAAAATTATTGAGAAGGAAGTATCAAAATATTTAGATGTGGAAATTAAATTTGAACAGAAGGAAACAAATACATATCCCATTAACCTCACAACTCAAACAAATCTAAATCTAATTGAAGTAAAGGCATACTTGGATGTTGTAGTTCAAACGATGGAAATTCCAAGTGAATATTCTAAAATCAACTTAGAAACATCAATACTATAAATAAATAAAGAAATTGTCACAAGCATGATAAGGGAAAGTCAGGACACAAAAACTGTTGAGATTCAACAAGATGATGAGCTTAGTGAAAATGAGTCACCTTCACTAAGTGGGCATGCAGGCTATTTTTAGGTGCAAGTCTATTTTTAGACATGGTGATCATATTTCAAAATTTGCAGGATGCTATTTGTGGATGGTTGGTCAAGTTGGAAAAATAGATGAAATTCTATTTTTAGAATATAGGGTGAAGTCTATTTATATATCGTCGATCTAAAAATATAAGTGTTGATTATTATTAGCTCTTAATAATAACCTGACAATAAACATCAACTTATTCTCTTGGAGCACTTAATTTCAGTGTACAGATTTGGAAAATCAATGGTTTAAAGGAATTACACAATTCCTAGGGTTTACTGGTGGTTCATGCATGGAGGACTCAATTAGAATTGAAGAGGAAAAGTTATGACAGATTTGGAAGAGTATTTCATGGAGTTGTTATTCAGTTTAACTTAGTTAATGGAGTTAAACTCAGTTGAGCTAGTTGTATCTAGTCTAACTGAATGATACACTAGTGAGAGTGGATTGAATTAATTAGTTAATTAATTCACAAATAATAACTCATTAATCAACTGAACAAATACAACAGTTAACTACAGTGCATGTCAGTTCCAGTGGAGACCCAGTGGAGAGATAGGTGAAATGGCAAGATGGGCTACTGTTGTGACTATAGTGATGCATTTATTGCGCCACACACACATTGGAGTTGCCAATTAGGATTGTGCATTCAAGGCAAGGGTAATTCGAATTCATTCAGAGCTATTCTTCTACAGGGATTGCATAGTGGAGGCAGGTTATCAGGTGGCAAGAAATCAGTGCATGGATTTGCAGATTTCTTCTGATTAGTGTGTGACGATTGATTGTACTGAGAGCTTGATGTACTAAGCTTTGTATGAGATTGTTACATGATCTCCATGATACATAATATATGATATTTGGGGTTTTCAGCATTAGGATTTTCCGTTAAACAACTGTGTTATGTGCGATTGTTTTTATTGCTTCATGTGTTTGCAATTGATTTTAATTTGCGCAAAAGATTAACAGTGGAAGGGTTTTGTATTTAGCAAGAAGATAAATATTGTTAGATCAGGAGAATATGGATATATACATGCATCTTGTATATAATTTCTACATGGTATCAAAGCAATATTAATTCTTCAAGATTGCAATTGTGAAGAATTGTTGAGTTTGTGCTGGTGGACAATTCGAATTTGTTGCAGAAAAGTCTTGGTACGACAGTTGAGTATACATTGAAATGTCTTTCAATGGGTTGCGATTGGAGTATGCCCTTGATGGTAGCTCGAATTACATAGCCTGGAAGGATAGAATGGAGGTGATGCTAGAAGATAATGGACTGAAGGAGTTCATCGATAGAGATTTTCCTAAGCCGGGATCTAGCGATGCTGCATTACTTGACGCATGGCAAAAAAAGGTAGCAAAGACAAGAATAATTCCGTTGGAAGGTGTGAAGGACCATATTGTGTCCAGCCTTCATGGGAAAGCCACTCCATTTTCAATGTGGAAGGCTTTGAAAAAAAATTTCCAAATCATCAGCGACCAGAGGAAGTTGGCGCTGAAGGATAAGCTCAGAAAAATAAAAATGGAGAAGGGCGACAGTATTCAAAAATATCTCATGAAGTTTGTCCACTGTAAGGATGAACTAGAAAGTGTGGGGATTACTATTGATGATGAAGACTTGGTGAGCTTGGCTCTCCTTGGGCTTCTGAAGAGTTGGCATAGCTACAAAAACTCTGTCAATGGATGGGAGAAACTGCCAGGATGGGAGTGACTTTGGTCGGATCTTGTGCAGGAGGAGATAAGGCGAAGTACTAGGGATGGCTCTTCATCGAAGAATGAATATGAAGAGAATTGTGCTTTGCCTACCAAAGCAAGGAAAGGGAAGGGGAAGAAATTTCCTTCAAAATACGAAGCAAAAAACAAGAAGCAGGATTTGTCCAAGGTGAAGGGTTTCACTGTCACGAACATGGGAATTTTGCCACTAACTGCCCACAAAAGAAGAAGAACAAGAAGGTTGTTGAAGCTCTAGCTGGAGAGGCCTTAGCCTCGCAATTTAAACTTGATTTCTCTTTGATCACATGCTTGGTTTCAATCTATATGGGATTGGTGTGGTACCTTGATAGTGGTGCATCTTTCCATATGATGGGAGACAAGGAGTCGTTTAGTGACTTGGAGGAGAAGGACCTTCAAATGCATAAAGAGATGGGCGACGATGGTAGATACAGTGCGACCGGCATTGGGACCATTACCTTTGAGAGGGAGTCAGGTAACCCATTTATGTTGGCAGATGTTATGCATGTTCCAGTTCTAAAGAAGAACTTGGTCTCGGTCACAATGTTGCAAGATAGAGGTTATGACATTGTTTTTAGCAATGGAACAAATTTCCTGCGACACAAAACAATGGGTCAAACCAAGAGGATAGGGATTTGAGTTAAGAATATCTACAAGCTGGAGGTAGATGGATGTGCTGCAATGATGGGCAAATTAGAAGAAGTGGTGAGCCGAGATGAGGGTGAATTATGGCACAGGAGATTGGGCCATCTTCACCATGGCGCTTTGAAGATTTTGCAGCAGATTTCTACTAGACTTCCCAAGGGTACTCTTGCGCAGTCAGATCAATGCAAGGGACGTACTATGGGTAAGTTTGTGAAGACCTCATTTCATGAGAAGGATAACCGTGCTTCTGTCATCCTGGAGAGAATTCACACAGACGTGTGTGGACCTTTCTCGGTTGCTTCAACAGCAAAACACAAGTATTATGTTATATTTGTTGATGACTATTCTCATAGATGTTGGATCTTCTTCATGCAGAAGAAGAGAGAAACATTCTCAAAGTTCTATGAGTTTAAAGCATTGGTGGAGAAGGAGTTGGGGAAGCAAGTGAAAGCTCTACGTAACGATAATGGTGGTGAATACATCTTGGGCGAATTCAAAGACTTCTGTAGCAAAGAAGGAATTCGAAGAGAACTCAGAGCGCCTCATAACCCACAGCATAATGGGGTTTCTGAGAGGAAGAACAGAACGATCATGGGTGTTGCACGAGTGATGCTACATGACCAGGGCCTACCGATGCACTTGTGGGCGAAATCATGCAACACTACAGTTTATGTGCAAAACCGTTGTCCTCAAAGAGTACTTGGCATGAGTACACCTGAAGAAGCTTATACTGGTAAGAAGCCTGATATTTCTCATTTGAATATTTTTGGCTCATCTGTTTACATTCATGTGACAAAGGATGCCAGCAAGAAGCTGGAGCCGACTGCAGAAGTTGGGATATTTGTGGGGTACACAGAAACACCCCATAATTATCGTGTGTATTTGCCAGACATTCGGATGACTGTGGTGTGACGGGATATAAAATTCAATGAGGTGAAAGCCATGAAATTGTTGCTTGAGAGGGACCTACACTTGCATGCAGAGGAGGAACTTCTTATTCCCAAAGATGAGCCTCTAGATGTGGATTAGCCACAGGAGGAGATTCATGGAGTGGAGGAGTCCACTCAAGCAGAACCAAACATCAGACAAGGCAGAAAGCGTACCACAAAAGCTGAGAGACTGAAGCTTGATACGGCACAGAATGTAGGAGTCCCTACATCACAGCACAGACAGAGACAGTCACCTGACCTATTTATTGGATACATAGCTCTTATGAGCAAGTGAATTGTGACAGAGCCATCTTATTTTGAAGAAGCAGTGCAGGAGCCCACATGGGTAGATGCCATGGTGGAGGAGTATGACTCCATTTTCAGAAACAGTGCTTGGGAGAATGTTCCAAGGCCGGTTGGTAAATCAGTTGTAGGATCAAGATGGATCTAAAAGGTAAAGCAAGCTGTGGATGGGAGCATCGAGAAGTATAAGGCAAGATTTGTTGCCCGAGGTTTCTCACAGATCGAGGGGATTGATTATGAAGAAACGTTTGCACATGTCGCACGGCATTCTTCCATAAGGACCATCCTTGCTCTCTCAGTGTAGATGGGTTGGCACATTCATCAGATGGATGTGAAGACTATTTTCCTTAATGGGATTATTGAGGAAGAGGTGTACATTGAGCAGCCTGAAGGATTTGAGATCTTCAACAGCGAGTCGCATGTGTGCAGACTAAAAAGAGCGTTGTATGGGCTGAAGAAAGCACCACGTGCTTCATACACACGGATCGATAGCTATTTCACTTAAATTGGCTTCATCAAGAGTGAGGTGGATGCAAACTTGTACCAAATTGTGGTGGAGGGTAAGCTTTTAATCATTGTTCTTTATGTTGATGATTTAATACTAACGGGTGATGAGAAATTGATACACTCATGCAAGGCACATTTTGCAAAAGAGTTTGAGATGAAGGATTTGGGCCTCCTTCATTATTTCCTTGGATTGGAAAAATGGCAGCGGGAAGGTGAACTGTTTGTGTCTCAAGGAAAGTATGCCTGGGAGATACTTGAGAAGTTTCACATGCAAGGCTGCAAGCCTATCGACACTCCTCTTCCAGGAAATTGGAGGAAAGAGGATGCTACATCAGCAGAGGTAGTGGATGCCACTGTTTATCGACAGTTGGTGGGTTCGCTCATGTATTTAGTTATTACAAGATCAGACATATGCTATGTGGTGAACCAGCTTTCAAAAGCGATGCTTAAGCCTACCAAGCTCTTTTAGAAGGCAGGCAAGCATGTCCTGAGGTATCTCAGGGACACATCTGAGTATGGCTTATGGTACAGACAGACGGATGAGCTGCAGTTGCATGGCTTCACGGATGCAGATTGGGTAGGCAGCCCAATAGATAGAAAGAGCACATCAGGAGGGGTTTTCAGTATCAGATCTACAGCAGTTTCTTGGTACAGCAGGAAACAAAGATCCGTGGCACTCAGTTCAGTGGAAGCAAAATACATGGCATCAATTCAAGTTGCATGTGAGGCTATCTGGATGAGGAAGATCCTGGTTGGTTTGTTCGGTTCACATTTAGATCCTACAGTGATACATTGTGATAATAAGAGTTGCATTAAAATCTCGACTAATCCTGTGTTTCATGATAGAACTAAACATATTGATATCCGGTATCATCATATCATAGATTATGTGCAGCGGAAGATCATGTTGCTTCAGTACATTCCTACGGAAGATCAGGATGCAAACATTCTAACGAAGGCACTCACCAGGAGAAAATTTGAATACCATAGAGGCAGGATAGGGGTGAAGGATAACCCCTATATTGTTGAGAGGGAGTGTTGAGATTCAAAAAGATGATGAGCTTAGTGAAAATGAGTCGCCCTCACTAAGTGGGCCCGCAGGCTATTTTTAGGTGCAAGTCTATTTTTAGACTATGTCTATTTTTTGACATGGTGATCATATTTCAGAAGTTGCAGGATGTTATTTGTGGATGGTTGATCAATTTGGAAAAATAGATGAAATTCTATTTTAGAATATTGGGCGAAGTCTATTTATATATCGTTGATCTAAAAATAGAATTGCCAATTATTATTAGCTCTTAATAATAATCCGACAATAAACATCAACTTATTCTCTTGGAGCACTTAATTTCAGTGTATAGATTTGGCAAATCAGTGGGCTGAAGGAATTACGCAATTCCTAGGGTTTAATGGTGGTTCATGCATGGAGGAATTAGTTATAACTGAAGTGGCAAAGTTATGACAGAGTTGGAAGAGTAGCTCATGGAGTTGTTATTCAATTTAACTCAGTTAATGGAGTTAAACTCAGTTGAGCTAGTTGTATCTAGTCTAACTGAATGATACACTAGTGAGAGTGGAGTGAATTAATTGGTTAATTAATTCAAAAATAATAACTCATTAATCAAATGAACAAATATAGCAGTTCACTACAGTGCATGTCAGTTCCAGTGGAGACCCAGTGGAGAGATAGGTGAAAGGGCAAGATGGACTATCTGTTGTGACTATAGTGATGCATTGATTGCACCACACACACATTGGAGTTGCCAATGAGGATTGCGCAATCAAGGAAAATGGTAATTTGAATTCATTCAAAGCTATTCTTTAGCAAGGATTGTGCAGTCGAGGCAAGCTATCAGGTGGCAAGAAATCAGTGCAGGGATTTGCAGATTTCTTCTGATTAGTGTGTGACGATTGATTGTACTGAGAGCTTGGTGTACTAAGCTTTGTATGAGATTGTTACATGATCTCCATGATACATAATATATGATAGTTGGGTTTTTCAGCTTCAGGCTTTCCCATTAAACAATTGTGTTATGTGCGATTGTTTTTATTTCTTCATGTGTTTGCAATTGATTTTAATTTCCGCAAAAGATTAACAATGGAAGGATTATGTATTTAGCAAGAAGATAAATATTGTTAGATCAGGAGAATATGGATATATACATGCATCTTGTACATAATTTTTACATGGTATCAGAGCAGTGTTAATTCTTGAAGATTGCAATTGTGAAGAATTGCTGAGTTTGTGCTGGTGGACAATTCGAATTTGCTGCAGAAAATTCTTGGTGCAACAGTTGAGTATACATTGAAATGTCTTTCAATGGGTTGCGATTGGAGTATGCCCTTGATGGTAGCTCGAATTACATAGCCTGGAAGGATAGGATGGAGGTGGTGTTGGAATATAATGAAATGAAGGATTTCATCGATAGCGATGTTCCTAAGCCGGGGTCTAGCGATGTTCCTAAGCCGAGATCTAGCGATGCTGCATTACTTGACGCATGGAAAAATAAGGTAGCAAAGACAAGAAGAATTCTGTTGGAAGGTGTGAAGGACCATATTTTGTCTAGCCTTCATAGGAAATCCACTTCATTTTCAATGTGAAAGGCTTTGACATATTTGTTCCAAAGCAGCAGCGACCAGAGGAAGTTGGCACTGAAGGATAAGCTCAGAAAAATAAAAATGGAGAAAGGTGAAAGTATTGCAAAATATCTCACGAATTTTGTCCACTGTAGGGATGAACTGGGAAGTGTGGGGATTACTGTTGATGATGAAGACCTGGTGAGCTTGGATATCCTTGGTCTTCCGAAGAGTTGGCATAGCTATGAAGACTCTGTCAATGGATAGGAGAAACTGCCAGGATGGGAGCGACTTTGGTCGGATCTTGTGCAGGAGGAGACAAGGTGAAGTACTAGGGATGGCTCTTCATCAAAGAATGAAGATGAAGAGAATTGTGCTTTGGCTACCAAAGCAAGGAAAGGGAAAAGGAAGAAATTTCCTTCAAAATCCAAAGTAAAAGGCAAGAAGTAGGATTTTTCCAAGGTGAAGTGTTTTCACTGTCACGAACATGGGAATTTCGCCACTAACTACCCACAGAAGAAGAAGAACAAGAAGGTTGCTAGAGCTGCAGCTGGAGAGGCCTTAGCCTCGCAATTTGAACTTGATTTCTCTTTGATCATATGCTTGGTTTCAAACTATATGGGATCGATGTGGTATCTTGATAGTGGTGTGTCTTTCCATATGACGGGAGACAAGGAGTTGTTTAGTGATTTGGAGGAGAAGGACCTTAAAATGCATATAGATATGGGTGACGATGGTTGATATAGTGCGACCGGCATTGGGACCATTACCTTTGAAAGGGAGTCAGGTAATCCATTTATGTTGAAATATGTTATGCATGTTCCAAGTCTAAAGAAGAACTTGGTCTCGGTCGCAATGTTGGAAGACAAAGGTTATGATGTTGTCTTCAGTGATGGAAAAGCTTTCCTACGACACAAAAAAACGGGTCAAACCAAGAGGATAGGGATTCAAGTTAAGAATCTCTACAACCTGGAGGTAGATGGCTGCGCTGCAATGATGGGCAAAGAAGAAGAAGTGGTGAGCCGGGATGAGGGCGAATTATGGCACAGGATATTGGGCCATCTTCACCATGGCGCTTTGAAGATTTTGCAGTAGATTTCCACTGGACTTCCCAAGGGTACTCTTGCGCAGTCAGATCAGTGCAAGGGATGTACTATGGGTAAGTTTGTGAAGACCGCCTTTCATGAGAAGGAGAGCTTCGGTGATCCTGGAGAGAATTCACACAGACGTGTGTGGACCTTTCTCGGTTGCTTCAATAGAAAAACATAGGTATTATGTTATATTTTTTTATGACTATTCTCGTAGATGATGGATCTTCTTCATGCAGAAGAAGAGCGAAACATTCTCAAATTTCTGTGAGTTTAAAGCATTGGTGGAGAAGGAGTCGGGGAAGCAAGTGAAAGCTCTACGGAGCGATAATGGTGGTGAATACATCTCGGGCGAATTCAAATACTTATGTAGCAAAGAAGGAATTCGAAGAGAACTCATAGAACCTCATAACCCACAGCATAATTGGGTCGCTGAGAGGAAGAACAGAATGATCGTGGGTGTTGCATGAGCGATGTTGCATGACCATGGCCTACCGATGCACTTGTGGGCGGAAGCATGCAACACTGCGGTTTATGTGCAAAACGGTTTTCCTCATAAAGTACTTGGCATGGTACACCTAAAGAAGCTTATACTATTAAGAAGCCTGATATTTCTCATTTGAATATTTTTGGCTCATTTTTTTACATTCATGTGACAAAGGACTCCAGGAAGAAGCTGGAGCCGACTACAGAAGTTGGGATATTTGTGGGGTACACATAAACACCCCATAATTATCGTGTGTATTTTCCAGACAGTCGGATGACTGTGGTGCAATGGGATATAAAATTCAATGAGGTGAAAGCCATGAAGTTTTCATTTGAGAGGGAGCTACACTTGCATGCAGAGGAGGAACTTCTTGCTCCCAAGGATGAGCCTCTAGATGTGGATGAGCCACAGGAGGAGATTCATGGAGTGGAGGAGTCCACTCACGCAGAACCAAACATCAGACAAGGCAGAAAGCATACCACAGAAGTTGAGAGACTGAAGCTTGATGCGGCACGGAATGTAGGAGTCCCTACATCACAGCGCAAACAGAGACAGTCACCTGACCGATTTATTGGATACATGGCTCTTATGAGCAAGTTTATCGTGACAGAGCCATCTTCTTTTGAAGAAGCAGTTCAGGAGCCCACATGGGTAGATGCCATGGTGGAGTAGTATGACTCCATTGTCAGAAACAGTGCTTGGGAGATTGTTCCAAGGCCGGTTGGTAAATCAGTTCTAGGATCAAGATGGATCTACTAGGTAAAGCAAGTTGTTGATGGGTGCGTTGAGAAGTATAAGGCAAGATTTGTTTCCTGGGGATTCTCACAGATCGATGGGATCGATTATGAAGAAACCTTTGCACCTGTCGCACGGTCTTCCAAAAGGACCATCCTTGCTCTCTCAGCACATATGGGTTGGCACATTCATCAGATGGATGTGAAGACTGCTCTCCTTAATGGGATCATTGAGGAAGAGGTGTACATTGAGTAGACTGAAGGATTTGAGATCTTCAGCAGTGAGTCGCATGTGTGCAGACTCAAAAGAGCATTGTATGGGCTGAAGAAAGCACCATGTGCTTGGTACACACGGATCGACAGCTATTTCACTGAACTTGGCTTCATCAAGAGTGAGGCGGATGAAAACCTGTACCAAATTGTGGTGGAGGGTAAGCTTTTAATCATTGTTCTTTATGTTGATGATTTAATACTAACGGGTGATGAGCAGTTGATACACTCATGCAAGGTAGATCTTGCAAAGGAGTTTGAGATGAATGATTTGGGCCTCCTTCATTATTTCCTTGGATTGGAAATATGGCAGCGGGAAGGTGAACTGTTTGTGTCTCAAGGCAAGTATGCCCGGGAGATACTTGAGAAGTTTCACATGCAAGGCTGCAAGCCTATCGACACTCCTCTTCCAGGAAATTGGAGGAAATAGGATGCTACACTGGCAGAGGTAGTGGATGCCACTGTTTATCGATAGTTGGTGGGTTCGCTCATGTTTTTAGTTAATACAAGACCGGACATATGTTGTGCGGTGAACCAGCTTTCACAAGTGATGGTTAAGCCTACCAAGCTCTTTTGGAAGGCAAGCAAGCATGTCCTAAGGTATCTCAGGGGCACATCTGAGTATGGCTTATGGTACAGACAGACGGATGAGGTGAAGTTGCATGGCTTCACGGATGCAGAATGGGAAGGCAGCCCAACAGACAGAAAGAGCACATCATGAGGGGTTTTCAGTATCGGATCTACAGCAGTTTCTTGGTACAGAAAGAAACAAAGTTCCATGGCACTCAGTTCAGCGGAAGTAGAATACATGGTAGCAAGTCAAGTTGCATGTGAGGCTATTTGGATGAGGAAGATCTTGGATGCTTTGTTCGGTTCACATTTAGATCCTACAGTGATACATTGTGATAATCAGAGTTGCATTAAACTCTCGATTAATCCTATGTTTCATGATAGATCTAAACATATTGATATCCAGTATCATCATATCGGAGATTGTGTGCAGCTAAAGATCATGTTGCTTCAGTACATTCCTATGGAAGATCAGGATGCAAATATTCTGACGAAGGCGCTCACCAGGAGAAAATTCGAATACCATATAGGTAGGATAGGGGTGAAGGATAATCCCTATCTTGTTGAGAGGGAGTGTTGAGATTCAACAAGATGATGAGCTTAGTGAAAATGAGTCGCCTTCACTAAGTGGGCCCGCAGGCTATTTTTAGGTGCAAGTCTATTTTTAGACATGGTGGTCATATTTCAGAAGTTGCAGGATGCTATTTGTGGATGGTTGATCAAGTTGGAAAAATAGATGAAATTATATTTTTTAGAATATTGGGTGAAGTCTATTTATAGATTGTCGATCTAAAAATAGAAGTGTCTATTATTATTAGCTCTTAATAATAATCCGACAATAAACATCAACTTATTCTCTTGGAGCACTTAATTTCAGTGTACAGATTTGGAAAATCAGTGGGTTGAAGGAATTACGCAATTCCTAGGGTTTACTGGTGGTTCATGCATGGAGGACTCAGTTAGAACTGAAATGGAAAAGTTATGACAGAGTTGGAAGAGTAGTTCATGGAGTTTTTATTCAATTTAACTTAGTTAATGGAGTTAGACTCAGTTGAGCTAGTTGTATCTAGTCTAACTGAATGATACACTAGTGAGAGTGGAGTGAATTAATTAGTTAATTAATTCACAAATAATAACTCATTAATCAATTGAACAAATACAGTAGTTAACTACAGTGCATTTCAGTTCCAGTGGAGACCCAGTGGAGAGATAGGTGAAAGGGTAAGATGGACTATCTATTGTGACTATAGTGATGCATTGATTGCACCACACACACATTGGATTTTCCAATGAGGATTGCGCAGTCAAGGCAAGGGTAATTCGAATTCATTCAAAGCTATTCTTCAGCAGGGATTGCGCAGTGGAGGCAGTCTATGAGGTGGCAAGAAATCATTGCATGGATTTGCATATTTCTTTTGATTAGTGTGTGACGATTGATTGTACTGAGAGCTTGATGTACTAAGCTTTATATGAGATTGTTACATGATCTCCATGATACATAATATACGATAGTTGGGGTTTTCAGCTTCAGGATTTCCCGTTAAACAACTTTGTTATGTGCTATTATTTTTATTGCTTCATGTGTTTGCAATTGATTTTAATTTCCACAAAAGATTAATAGTGGAAGGATTCTGTATTTAGCAAGAAGATAGATATTGTTAGATCAGGAGAATCTGGATATATACTTGCATCTTGTACATAATTTCTACAAAAACTTCTTATAGACACCCAAATCATAAGAGTAGACGTCCCAATCAATCAGTGAATCCATATCACTCAAGAAAGAAACAATTGATGTGCATTCCAAATAATATTGATGTCAGCATGATTAAGTCGTATGATAACAATTCATCCTTGGAAACCTATTAGTGCAATTCTCCATAAAAGATTGATTTAAGATGGTTAGATCATATCACGGTGTGATGATTCTGTACCACAATTAGAAATTCATATTTTCTTACATCATTGAAGGTGACAACTCCAACAATTGGAAAATTTGAGATGATAATACAAAACAAAGAAAAAAATATCAAGTATTTTCATTGATATGATTTGAGGATGAATAATTTCTAAAGGGGAAGGCAACATTATGATTATGAATATGAAAAAATACAAATAATAAATATATCATCATAATAATTAATAATCATGAATAATAATAAAATTTTGTGTCTCAAAAGACATGACTCCTTATGCAATGGCACTTTGACCTAATATTTATATACCTAGTCCATCATTGTATTCAATATATTAATTTTTTACTCAAAACATGTATTTATAAATATTATTTATCCTATAATGGATATTTTCATATTTCATATATTCTGAACAATTGTGTGATAACAAACTTTGTTTGTACCATGGTTCCTACTCTTAATATTTGTAGGGGATCATTTGCATTTGAGAATATGATGGAAAAATAGGATAATATAGTGTAATAGAGGAACCATTTTTAATGAAGAAAATTTCATTTATAATATATTCATCCAAAGTCAGTGGAAAGCATGAAGTCCTTAGAAAGAATGATTTTATTTTTTAATTTGTGGATATTGTAATGTTTTTTAAGTTATATTCTTTTTCATGTGAGTTTTATTAACATCATAATACTAATGATAATCCTAAAATTCTAAGGTCTTCGAGAACTAATATAATAGTAAATAAGTAGTGGTAATCCTAAAATTTTAATGCTCTAAGAATAAACAAATAGTAATTTAAAAATTTTGTGAGGTTTATATTTTCTCATCATAAATGACCACTATTGATTGTGTATCATGGTGTGATATGCTTTTTTTATTACCTTATTTTAGCATAGAAGTATTTACATTTATATATTCTGAAAATTTTGTGAACTTTTATAGTGCTCATTATAAACTAGCCACTATTAATTTTATGTCATGTTGTAGTATACTTTTGCTACTACCTCATTTTAACATAGAAGCCTTATACGTTAATAAATTGAGATACAATTTAACATAAGTAAATTAATAATAATAAATAAATTATACTTTTTCAATCAACATTTTAAATTTTCAGCTTATTTAATTTGATTTTTTATTTACTTTAATAAAAATTCAAAAAATCTTAAATTTTACAAAATTAACAATTTTATAAAATTACAGTAATAATTATATTTATTATTTTAATAGATAATGATATTAATATAATTTTAGCTTTTCTTTAATATTTAAAACAAAATATCTTAATCTCAACCTATGTGCATAAGCAACATTTACTGAATTAAAAGGATTCCCATTTGAATGTATAGTATTAACTTTAAGTTTGAGGAAAAAATGATATTGGTTGCACTTTTACATATTATTTTTTGTTACAATTTTTTCACAAAACCTTGTAATGCAAATGACATTATCTAATTGATTATCTTTGTATGCTATTAATTCATACTATTTATTTAATTCCTCACGTAGACAATGTTATGTTTATAACAACTTCTAAAGATAATACAACAACCTAAAACATTCAACAACATATTTTTAAGAACTTTGTAGTTACTATTATTATCTTATAACATTTATGGTTGCTTATAACATTTTGTAGTAAACAATATAGTATTCTATACCAAAATAAGTCATTGTACAGATCTAGTTATTTTATATATCAAATTGTATAATAATCTACATCATAATATCTCGTTATACCATAACACTTCCATACTCAATATTATAAAAATAAAAATAATAAACACTTTTTTATAAGAAAAATACCTAGATTTAAAAAATAAAAAATAAAAAAAACATTAATGAACACTTTCCATCTTTAGTCAAATAACTATATATATATATAATGCATTAGGCATTAAAAATGTCCAAAATTAAAATTTATTATAATTGTAGTAGTGCACATATGTAAAAAATAAAGTACAAATATAACTATAAACATAAGCATATGAAAAGGTTCTTAATAATTAATATGATAATATAACAAAATGATTTTTTATTTAATCAACAAATTGATTTATGCAGCTTCTAATAGCATAACAAAATGATTCTTTACTTAATCAAGTCAAGAACAAGGTAGGTTGCTAGCAACAAGTTCGTGCTCAAGAAAATGTTGTCAATTGTAACATCCAAACAATGAGCATATGAAAGACATAGATAAGAGTACTAGGTAAGACCGGCAAGCTTAAAATTGAGTAGTGAGACCTTTAAATATATTCTATTATTGGGATTGAAACCTACTCAATAGAGTGATAACAATACCATAAGTAATAAAAACCTAAAACACTTGAGTTAAAGCTATATAAATGGATAGAAGAGAGCACTTGGTAAAACCCATAAAACCTTTAGTTAGACCTTAATACTAAATCCTATACCTTAATACTAAAGCCTACTGAATAAATTGAAAACTATGCATAAGTAAGATAAGTCCTATAGCCATTCAAGCAAGCAAACACTCAAGTTAGACCCAAAGAAATGTGAGTTAGTGCTTCAGATGGTCCTATAGAGAAGCGCTACCAATTGTGCTTTATTTTGGACAAGCTCCTGATTTTGCTGAGGTGCGAAGCAAAAATTAAACCACAGGTTGTATTTTCATTATTTTGTGAGACAATGGTTTCTCTCACAGCTTGTTTATCAAGAGTTTTCAAATATCAAAAATGCAATTCATCTGTTAACAATGAAATACAATTATACATAAAAATTTCTCGGTAATTTCTCTGTAATTTCTCGAGATGGTTAGATCAAGAGGCATTGAAAATACGACATCTATAAACCATGAATTTATTGGAGTACTAGTTTTCATTACAATGGTATCGAGACCAATAGATGCCCATACACAATTCCAATATCAGGGGCATATGTGGCAACAAAGGAAAACTAGTACTTCAATTCGACCAATTTAGTGCTTCTAGTAAACGTCACTCTACTGAACAATGCAGTATTCAAAGAAGGAAAATTATAATTAGTAAACGTCACTCTACTTGAGTAAAGATTAATCATTAATTATTTCGAATGGTTCAAAATCACATTGCTTTTTTATTATTGTGTTATAATTTGATGGTTTTATGGTCTCCTCTTAATATTATATTGACAAATTTGTTTAAAATATCATAAGTAAACATATTTTAAACTAGCACAATCACATTTACTAATGTGGTTGATATACACTCGACCTATCACATGTATTTCGCCAAAATAAATATTATATATTTATGTAAATAATTACCAATATATTTTACATATTTACTTATAAAATATTAATAATATTAACTATATATATATATATATATAATAAAAATATATTATTAAATTATTTCAATATATTAATAATTTTAACTCAAATATAATATAATTCAAAAATAACATAATAATAATATTTTATTAATATTCATAATAAGTGTATATCTCTTATCAATATCTCAAGGGAATATTAATATTTTAAATAAAATGAACTAATAAACTCAAGAATTTAATATTATATATCAATATTATATATCCTAGTAATTGGTAAAGAAAAAGATAAATATAAATATTATAAACCAAGACATAAAAAAACCCTAAGAACAAATAATTTAAATATTATAAATATTATATATAAATATTATAAATATTATATGTTAATATTAATAAAATCTAAGAAATTAATAAACCCTAATCATTAATATTTTAAAGTCAAAAGACTATTAATACTACAAACCAAAAGAAGTAATAAAATCAAGATTTAAATATTATAAACCAAAGGAATTGATGAAACCAAGGGATAAATATTTAAAACATAAGAGAGCAATAAGGCCAAGAGATCAATATTAAAAAACTAAGAAACCCAAAAGTTTATTATAAATATTATAATATTAATATTAGTATTAATATTATTTATAATATTATAAATATTATATATAAATATATATAAATATTATAAATATTTTTAATATTAATATTAAAAATATTAATTATTAGGTTTTATTAATCTCTATTGTTTTTAATATTGATCCCTTGGCCTTATTGATCCTTTAGGTTTTTAATATGTATCCCTTGGGTTCACTGATTCCTTTGGTTTATAATATTAAACTCTTGGGCTTATTAGTTCTTTTGGTTTACAATGTTAATCACCCCTTGAGTTTATTAATCTCTTAAGTTTAAAATATGAATTCTTAAGGTTTATTAATCTCTATTGTTTTTAATATTGATCCCTTGTCCTTATTGATCCCTTAGGTTTATAATATTTAACCCTTGGGTTCGCTAATTTCTTTGGTTTATAATATTAAACCCTTGGGTTTATTAGTTCTTTTGGTTTATAATGTTAATAATTCTGTTGGTTTATTAATATCTTAAGTTTAAAATATTGATTCTTATGGTTTATTAATTTATTAGTTTTTTAGTTTAAAATATCAATTCTTAGGGTTTATTAATCTTTTTTGTTTTGAATATTGATCCCTTGGCCTTATTGATCTCTTATGTTTTTAATATTTATCCCTTGGGTTCACCAATTCCTTTGGTTTATAATATTTAAACCTTGGGTTTATTTTTTTTCCATTAAAAAAAAAAAAAAAAAAATCGAACTTTCTATTATATATAGATAGTCTCGGAACATATGCAGAGCATTTCAAAACAGAGCCATTCCCTTCTTTCAAAGGGGGATGGTGACACAGCTACTTTACAAGACCTATGCTGATGCAAAGCAGCCAGTAAAAACAAAAAAGAACCTCTCAAGGTGCCAATGCATCTCCTTTAGCTCATCATCTCCCGGATAACCGAAACAGAGATGAGAGCAGAAGGATAAGAATGCACTGACAAAGCCCAAGGCTTCTATAGATCAGCAAGAGGAACTAGCAGTAGAAACTATCCCAGTCCCCAGAAAAACAGCAGATTATAACAAAAATGGAGCCCAGAACCTCCTTACATAAGGAAAACAGTTCTGGACTCAAATAAAGTAGCAGTTTTAGAGTTTTTTGAGAGCAAATATGTACATAATATAATTTAAAATAGCAGATTTTAAACAAAAGCCTGTTGTTCCCTAACATGAACAGCCCCATTCACCATCTCAGTTACTATCCAGGACCCCAAATCTTGCTGAGCACCTTCTTTAGATAATCAATCTGCTTCCTGGTTCCTTTCCCTGTAAATGTGACAAACAGATATCTCAGAGAAGAAACATTTAAGACGACAAATCTCCTTAAGCAAAGGTAACAAAATATAATTCCTGCACTACTGTGACCCATTAAACCAATTCACAAAATTCCTAGAATCACCAAAAATCTGAATCTGTCTCAAATGTTTTGAAATCAACCAACAAAGAAGAAAATGGAGGGCTTTAAGTTCAGCAAAATTATTGGACCCTTGCCGAAGGCTCACCGAAGCACGAAGAGAGTTATCATGTGAAAGATGAATAATTAAGCCAGCACCACAAGAACCATTTAAACCAGAGGCCCCGTCGAAAAAATCCCACGGAATTGAGTCATTAATTACTTCAGGTTGAATGTTTCGAGGAGGGCCTGGACCAGAAGGAGAAGGAATGTTGTCATAGATGGCAACTCCCTCTACTACCAATCTGGAAATAGGAAAGGACTGCTCATTGAAGATAGCCTTGTTACAGGAAATCCATGTTCCCCATGCTATAAGAAGAGGGATAGATCTGACTTCATCATTTGGAGCCTCCTGCCACCAATGGTTCCAAGCCTGAAGAAAGTCTTCACTGCGCCAAATGAAAGGAATATTAACCAATCTTAAGGTTTCTGCCCATAGGCTGGAGTTAAAGGGGAAAAGAAGGAAGAGGTGGAGAGTAGATTCTTCGGCTGACTTGCAGAGGGAACACCAGCTCGACCCCAATTTCCCCCTCTTTTGGAGAAAGTCCCAGGTTGGCACTTTGTTTTGGAGGATGCATGATCCGGATTTATGCAGGAACGCAACAGAATAAACATATAAACATAAATACAGAGATGCAGCGGAAATAACACTTCATGTCATTAATATCAACAAACTGAATTTTGCTTACAGACAGAATGGAAATAAAACTAGCTAGGGCGCTGGTAGCTATCTCTGAGAAGAGATGTGGCAGCTACAGGCCTCTGAACTGTGTTACAATGAGGCTCGAGGGCCTATTTATCATTTAGAAACAATGAGAAATCCTAAACAGCCAAAACCCTAACCCTAGGAGATGAAGCGCCAAAACTATGGGCCCCGTTTGGGTAAATTGGTGTTTCAACTTCCCAGGGGCGTAACTTTGGCATACGATCTCCGTTTGACGCGTACCATACCTCGTTAGAAAGATCTATCCGAGGACTCCAAATTTGGAATGGGCAACATCGGTCCATGGACCCATGTTGCCCTCCGTTTTCCCAAAAAACGTCGTTTAGGGCCTCAAAACGGCTCCGGAAGTTTAGGACCCGAAAAACTGCTAAAAATAGTAAACTATGCCGAAACTGAAAAACTGAAATAGACAATGGTGGAGCCCCAAGTGGAATAGGCGGGTGACCACCAATATCCACCTGGATCATTCCTCCCCCTTTAGGAAGCAATGGTCCCCATTGCGTTAAGTTCCTCCATGAGATGAGGAAATTTCTGCTGAACTTGGTCCCTGGTGAACCACTTTCCTTGGTGCAGGAGTTGGCCAGCTTTGACAACCCGATATAGTTGGATCTTCTGCTAGCGAGTGTTCTTGATTTGCATGTCCATGATACAATCTGTGGTGGCCTGTTCCATGCAGTCTGGATTTAACTCTGTTGGTGTGAGTTGTTCTGCAATGTCCGAGGTGTCCAGTAGAGGTGGGAAGTAAGGACGAAGGCGATCCACATTGAACACTGGGTGCAGACCAAGGAATGGTGGAATACTGAGCTCGAATGCATTGTTCCCTACAGCCTTGGTGATGGTGTACGGCCCGTATCGGAGCGGGCGAAGCTTGCGGTGTGGTCCAGTGAGGCGCTCCTTCTGCAAATGTAGCCATACTTTGTCACCCACCTGGAAGTTGTGTGGCACCCGGTGTTGATCATGGTGTTGCTTGTACTTGGCATTGGCTCTGTCCAATATATCATGAACCTGTTGGTGGATGTGTTGAATGCGCTCGATGAAGCTACTGGCTTTGTCAACTTCAGACTGGACATGAGATGAATTGGCCTGAGCAGCTGCAAATGGCATGGCTACGTCAATGGGGCATAGTGGCTGGAATCCCAAGCCCACCTGAAAGGGGCTATGGCCGATTGAATTGTGGAGAGCCCGATTATAACTATGTTGTACATAAGGGAGGCTCTCGTCCCATGTGCGTGGATGCTTTGAATTGTACATGCGCAGAATGTGTACAATCATTCTGTTGACGACCTCTGTCTGGCCATCTGTTTGGGGATGGAAAGCTGTGGACTTGGTGAACTTGGTATCCAACATCGACCAGAGGCTGGACCAAAATGTGCTGAGGAACCTGCTATCCCGATCTGATATGATAGACTGTGGGATCCCAAAGTGCACCCACACTCGTTCAAAGAAGAGTTTAGCAGTGGCTTCTGCTGTGATATTCTTCTTGCAGGCCGCCATAATGCTTCAGACTGGACATGAGATGAATCGGCCTGAGCAGCTGCAAATGGCATGGCCACGTCAATGGGACATAGTGGCTGGAATCACAAGCCCACCTAAAAGGGGCTATGGCCAATTGAACTGTGGAGAGCCCGGTTATAACTATGTTGTACATAGGGGAGGCTCTCGTCCCATGTGCGGGGATGCTTTGAATTGTACATGTGCAGAATGTGTACAATCATTCTGTTGACGACCTCTGTATGGCCATCTGTTTGGGGACGGAAAGTTGTGGACTTGGTGAGCTTTGTGTCCAACATTGACCAGAGGCTGGACCAAAATGTGCTGAGGAACCTGTTATCTCGATCTGATATGATAGACTGTGTGATCCCAAAGTGCACCCACACTCATTCAAAGAAGAGTTTAGCAGTGGCTTCTGCTGTGATATTCTTCTTACAGGCCGCCATAATGGCCATCTTCGAGAATCTGTCAACGACCACGAAAACATAGTCATTTCCATTCTTAGTAGAAGGCAGGCCCAACATGTAATCCATGGAGATGGATTCCCAAGGTCGACTAGGGGTAGGTAGTGGAGTATATAGGCCTTTCTTCTTGATGGTCGGTTTGGCAATGGCACAAGCAGTGCAGGATCTGATGTGCTTCTCGACATCCTTTCCAAGGTTCGGCCAATAGAAATACTTCTGTAGTATTGCTACTGTTTTCTCGACCCCGAAATGCCCAGCGACTCGACTGTAGTGTGCTTCCCATATCATCTTGGCACGCTCGCTTGAAGGAACACAAAGGTGTCCCATGTGACATAAAAGTGCATCTTCGAGGTGAAAATTTGGAACTTGCATACCCCCCAAGAGTGCCTTGTAAGTTTGGCCAAATTCTGGGT